>JANJGK010000046.1:23656359-23664731 GCA_039081455.1 Macrobrachium rosenbergii
GGAAACCTAATCTCAAAATAGGCTTCCTCACAACCGGAAACGTAAAGAGGAATAAAGAGAGTAAAAAAGACTATATATATATATATATATATATATATATATATATATATATATATATATATATATATATATATATATATTATTTCAACGCATGGGCCGGAGTTCGATTCCCACCGCCGGCTGATGAAGAGTTAGAGGAATTTATTTCTGGTGATAGAAATTCATTTCTCGCTATAATGTGGTTCGGATTCCACAATAAGCTGTAGGTCCCGTTGCTAAGTAACCAATTGGTTCTTAGCCACGTAAAATAAGTGTAATCCTTCGGGCCAGCCCTAGGAGAGCTGTTAATCAGCTCAGTGGTCTGGTAAAACTAAGCTATACTTACTTCAACGCTTGATCAGAGCATCGGTCCATTAAAACATAATCTAACTCTAGTAAAAAAAAAAAAAAAAATCTCATCTTTCTCCGAATTTCTCAACTGAGGAACTTCCAACATAACCAGATCTCAAAACCCTGGTTAGCCTATGCCTCGCGCCGTTACCTATCCCAACCAGAAAATTCTCTCTCTCTCTCTCTCTCTCTCTCTCTCTCTCTCTCTCCGGCTTACTACAGCAATTCACGTAACCCTTACTGCAATCAGCATCGTCATGCGTCATGCTTTATCATGGGAACACGTGGCTTTGTTATTAGCTGAAATTAGGAGGGCCAGATGACTGACATCTCTCCCGACTTACAGGGGTGGGTCGCAGGTATGTTCTTTAATTATATGAACGATAGGAAAGCGAAGTGAGTGATTACGTCTTGAGAATTACATTCTGTAAACAAAGATTACGTTTACGTGAATTACATTCTGTACACAAATGATTACGCTTACGTGAATTACATTCTGTAAACAAATGATTAAGTATATGTGAATTACATTCTGTAAACAAAGGATTACATTTACATTAATTACAATCTGTAAGCAAATGATTATGTTTACAAGAATTACATTCTGTAAACAAATTATTACATTTACATGAATTACTCTGCAAACAAATTACATATACATGAATTACATTCCGTAAACAATTATTACATTTACATGAATTACATTCCGTAAACAATTATTACATTTACATGAATTACATTCTGTAAACACATCATTACATATACAAGAATTACATTCTGTACGTTATCTACGTAGGAAGCGAGGGAAAACAAACGATTACATTTACAAAAATTACTTTTTTGTAAATCTACCACCTTTCCTCTTCCACCCTGACACAACAGAACCTCGCGAATAATTCCCCGGAATGCGACGCCAACCTACCACACGAAAAAAGGTGACTGACTCGGTGCTGGCATATCGCCATGAAAATGTAACTTTTAAGCCTCTGCCCTTCCGCTTTCATCTAAACCAATTACATTTTATTATAGTAAATACTCAACGGGAAACGTGATGCTCTGATAGAGTCCTACTCCAGAGTAATTCTCAGTCTCCTTCTCAGGGGGAACACGTGAAAAAGAAAAGTGATTGTATTACACTTATGATGAAAATGACGCTCTCTGTGGGAAATGAGATTAGGTCAGACCTCTAACGGGTTCTTGCCCAATGGCATGACAATAGAGGTTTGGTGTGGACCACTGGTCGGTCTCGTTCCCACCAATAGTTGACGACAGTGGCCATGGGAAAATTGACAAATGGACATCAAGAGACTTCTGGCCTGATGTTTTCAACAGGGCAATGGAGACTTCCCAAAACACCTCGTCCAATTGCAACAGCCAAATGGCGCAGATATATTGGAGATATATGTCTCACTTTTTAAAACATTGCTATGATTTAATAACGAGAAATTTCTCCTCTTCTTCATCTCGCCAGAGGGTTTGTCTCTATATTCTAGATCGCGGCTTGATCCGTTAGTTTTCAACCTCGAAAATGAAACCGATATCCCTAATGATTCTGTAATAGATCACGGTCATTTTTGACAGCGATGTCCGACAACGCAAACAATTTTATTTTCCTATATTCGCTAAAATTGCAGCTTGTTACATTGGATATTTTTGCTAAATGTACTAACACCCCACCCCTCTCCCTCTCTCTCTCTCTCTCCCTCTCTCTCTCTCTCTCTCTCTCTCTCTCTGTGAAGACAATTCTTTCCGTTTCACCACCCTTGAGGCGTCAAAAGGTGTTGGTCTGACAATCTGAAGTTCGTTCGGTAACGGGAAACGAGTTCGATCAATAAAATCTTTTATCGCGACAGAAACTAAACAATCGCTCAAGCACGATGACCATGACAATTGCATTACCTGAAATCTGACCAGAAAACTATGATGGAGATTTTGAGAGAAAAAAAAAAACACACACACACACATAAACAAACAAAGTCACTTTGAATGAACATTCGTCAGTACGGCACAGCACAAGCCCTGAGGTATATACATCACTAATCCTTTTTTTTTTACAAATCCCCCGAACAATTAGCACCCAGAGATTTGTTATTTCAACGTAATCAACTTCATAAAACAATAAAATAATGCCGAACTTACTGCATGAGCTGTATGTAACACAATGGGTAATATATCATCTCTATGCGTCAGAACGAACATTTCATGAGTTTAACAAAGCCCTGAGAGAGAGAGAGAGAGAGAGAGAGAGAGAGAGAGAGAGAGAGAGAGAGGAGAGAGAGAGAGAGAGAGAGATTACCTCCAACATTTACTGCAGGATTATTGACAAAGACTATTTTTTGTATGAGGAGAGAGAGAGAGAGAGAGAGAGTGAGAGAGAGAGAGAGAGAGAGAGAGAGAGAGAGAGAGAGAGAGAGAGAGAGAGTTTGCTACTACCTCCAACATTCACTGCAGGATTACTGACGTGACAATGTCTGGAACATTTCAGTTCAAAATAAAAAAATAAATTACTTGAATTTACACAATGGGGACATTGTCACCTTCAGTCAATTTTTTAAAACGAAATTTCTGATTTTTTAATTTTTTTGCGAAGGTAAAAGATTTTCTTCAGTAACTCGCCGGTTCTTCAGAGATACTTAAACCAGGTCTTAGAGGAAGACTTCAGGACCATATAACTGGCCCGCACTCCATGAGCAGTCGTGCTCGATGGAACCCAAGTAGTAGAAATAGTAGGAGACAGTAGGAGTACTAGGAGTTTTATAAGGGATCTATACCAGCATTTAAACGGTACCATGAGAGTCAATATACCGTGAAATATTACTACCAGGTTCAACTATCTCTTTTAAGAAATGTTTTCTTGACAAAAACTCAGTCTACAAAAGTGGATAGCGCCGACAATGACGTCTCAGGTCAATATACACTAATATGAATAGAATATACACTAATATGAATAGAACTGAATATAGAACTTAGGCCAAAGGCCAAGCGCTGGGACACATAAGGTCATTCAGCGCCGAAATGCAAAATGACTGTAAAAAGATTTGAAAGGTGTAACAGGATCAAAGCCTCGCAGTTGCACTATGAATCAACTGTTAGGAGAGGGTTGAGGAAAGTAAGATGGAAGAAAGAAAGAGAGTAAACACGGAGGCAGAATAAAGGGCTGCATCTAGGGGCCGAAGGAACGCCGCAAAGCACCTTCAGTAACGCCTACAGTGCGCCGCATTTATGGATGCGTATGATACATAAATGTATCTAACATTACAACCTGAATACGCGTGGCCCACAATATGATCACAGAATTTAGTCTCGATGAACTTACAATCACTAATTCCGTTTCTGTGGTCGAACCAACGCTACAATACGTTCAGTAATTTAAGTATACACCGCATTCTGAATACTAAACAACACGCGTCAACTCTCCGCTTAAAATGTTGCAACAAATAACGGAGGAACGATCAGCCGTGACTCACCGCTGCTCCACAGGACCGGAAATGGTTCGTGTCGAAATTTCCCCCGGTCATGTTATGGTTCCTTCGAAAAATAACTTGACCGTACATTGTGATTAACTGCGTGCGGGGGGTCTTTTTCAATGTATTGTGACCGGACAGGACCTAAAAAAAAAACACACACACAAAGGAAAATCATTAAAGGTCGATTTTTTTTTTTATTCCAGTCCCCAGCGTGCCTTCGTCAATATCGCCAGGTATTTCGGGAAATGGGAGATTATCGGTTTGAGCAATATTATTATTATTATTAATTATTATTATTATTCATAGCGCAGAATTACTTGGAAGCATATCTTGCATAAGGAACAGCACTAGTGCTCAGTGAAATGTCTTGGAACATTCAGAAATATTTATCGTGCTAGTTTCACTTGAGATGTATTTGATAATAATGATTCATATACCATAACAGAATAATTCTCATTTGCCTTACTGTAAGAAACTCAAAGAAAATGCTCAATTGTCAGATATATATATATATATATATATATATATATATATATATATATATCTACATATACATACATATATAGAAATCATCAACACACAATCACGTGTGGAACAGAAATAAATTTCTGACTCACGTCGGGATCGAACCCAGGTCTCTCAGGTGGAAAGCAAGGGCGTATGGCCCAGTGGGTAACGCCCTTGCTTTCCACCTGAGAGACCTGGGTTCGATCCCGACGTGAGTCAGAAATTTATATATATATATAA
This sequence comes from Macrobrachium rosenbergii, assembly GCA_039081455.1. Lineage (NCBI taxonomy): Eukaryota > Metazoa > Arthropoda > Malacostraca > Decapoda > Palaemonidae > Macrobrachium > Macrobrachium rosenbergii. Next base: position 23,660,964 of record JANJGK010000046.1, read on the forward strand.
TATATTATATATATATATATATATATATATATAATATATGGGTACACCATACTCATTACTTCCGTAACTCGCTCTAGGCTTGAGTAGATTATCAATATTCACACTCCAGCACCATCTAGAATTAATTCAAGAGCAGCATATTCAACAATCCTTGAGGAGAGAGAGAGAGAGAGAGAGAGAGAGAGAGAGAGAGAGAGAGAGAGAGAGAATGGCCGTTTCCCAGTGGAACAGAAATGATGATAATATGATGGTATTTATTTTGAGGGGTCAATTGCCACTCACCTCTCTCCCTCTCTCTCTCTCTCTCTCTCTCTCTCTCCTCTCTCTCTCTCTCTCTCTCTCTCTCTCTGCAAGGCCTTGTAACTGAGATACCACGTGACCCCCCCCCTCCCCCCACCCGCCAAACCCCAGCCAGGAATCCTGGGGAACTTAAAACAGAACGTGGCCTGTGTTAATGCTCAAGGGGCCTTCTTTGGCATCTTTCTTATGCTGATCAATTTATCGTGATGCTTCCTGTAATCCGAACATAAGACTTTGGAAGGATAAAGGGAGGTTAAAAAATAACTAACCTACTATTATTAATACTACTACTATTAATACTACTACTACTATTACTTCCGTAACGAGAACATAAAGGACTTTGCAATTTGCAAGGATGAAGGGGGATTTAAATCTACTACTACTACTGCTGCTGCTAATAGTAGTCAAAATATAGAGTCAGCAGAATGGCCGATCTATTTGCAGTAGCGAATGGTTGCGTCAAGCGTTACCGCTCGTGGTGTGGATACAATTAAGCCGTACAACACGCTTCTTCGCCCGCAACTTCTACGTTTCAGTCAAACCTTTTTTGCTCTTTGACTTCCAAAACTTCAATCTTGGCATCTTCCCCCCAATTTTGCATTGATTTTTAGATTACTTAGCAACGTCGTCTCGCATATCCAGACTAAAGCCTTTTCAAGTGGCTAAAATATCAAAATAATATTCCTTTTTTTTATGGGGTATTAATAAGTATTATTGGGATGCTGGTTCCTTCCTCTTAGGGTTCCTTGCACTGCGCATGCTCCGCGATGAAGCGGGTATTAGGTAACGAGAATTTGTGTATGACGCGACAACACTAGCTAGCAAGGAGAGAGAGAGAGAGAGAGAGAGAGAGAGAGAGAGAGAGAGAGAGAGAGAGAGAGAGAGAGAGAGTTCTTCCTCAAACCACTATAAATACCGTACCAAACTTTTCAAATGCATTATTACAAGGCACAAGCAAAAACAATGTTTTTTTGTTTTTTTTTTAAATATCGTCCACCCAAATTCTAAGTTGCTAGTTTCTCTTTTTCATCACCAATGCAGAAACAGTTCACTATTCTCCAGAGAGTGGTATGTAACGCTTTTAAATGCTCTGCACGGCGAATGATAATCACAGACCTTGAATTATTTCCCCAATGTGTTCTTTTTTTTTTTTTTTTTTTTTTTTTGCATCTAAAACAAGAAAACAGACTAGACATTAAACATAAGGTTAAAGGGGAGAAATATGAACGGAGGTACAGTAAAAGGAAGGAAAGTGCTTGCAGCTAGGGGCCGAAGGCTGACGGGATGCTGCCTAGAACCTCAGGTCATGCCTACAGTGCACCGGGAGAGGTACTCTGACGGTACTATCCCCCTTCTTTTTAAGAAAAACATTCGGTGTAAAACATTAAACAGAATCGATGTGTGGCGTCGTTTCTCATCTGAAAACAAAAACACACTCGATGTATGGTGGTGTTTTTCAAACGAACCTCATGAAAAAACACACACAACTAAGTATATTTCCCTAATTCCAATGTTAAACAATTAAAAATGCGCCGAAGTTTCAAAATAAAAAATGCGCCGAAGTTTCACCAATTAAAATTGCGCCGAAGTTTCTTCGGCACAATCGAGTTCTCTGTGCAGCCGCTACAGCGTATAATCAAGGCCACCGAAAACAGATCTATCTTTCGGTGGTCTCGGTATAACGCTGTATGAGCCGAGGCCCATGAAAATTTAACCACGGTCCTGTGGTGGCCTATCCTATATCGCTGCCAGAAGCACGACTATGGCTAACCTTAACCTTAAACAAAATATAAACTACTGAGGCTAGAGGGCTGCAATTCGATATGTTTGATGATTGGAGGGTGGACGGTCAACATACCAATTTGCAGCCCCCTAGCCTCAGTAGTTTTTAAGATTTGAGGCGGACAGAAAAAGTGCGGACAGAATAAAGTGCAGACGGACAGACAAAGCCGGCACAATAGTTTTCTTTTACAGAAAACTAAAACCCACACCCAAAATACGGTATTACAATTCATTCTAATCACTAGAAAACCACAATGCACCGATCAGCATTCCTCATATGCAGGCACTAAAAACATATCTACACATATCTACAATAACATGCGAAGGAACATAATTTGGACACAGAATACCGTTACCGACGTCATTTCACGAAGAGGGCCGTTCGATTCCCGACAGAGGACCACAAACTGAAAAATGGAGTTTTCCTGCAAGCGGGACCTTCTCACAGCAAACGAATGCTCTTGCAACAGCGCTTCGCTAGTGGCAAACTAAAGCTCATGCACTCGCCTCGTAACCTTTAAGAAGCAACAGTGGGGATACCAAGAATAACAGTTCCTCATTACAAGCATTCAAATGCAACAGTCGACCACTTCCAACTGGCACAAACTAACCGAAGCCTTTTATTATATGCTTGGACAGGAAGATGGAAGTTAGACTTTAACCTTCTGCAGTGGACGTCACACTGCTGTAAATATCGGATTGTCTGGTAGAATCTTGGGCTTATCTAAACAGAAATCAACAGTGGAAAATCAACAATAGTTCACAATATACTGAGTCAGAATGCATAGAATGAAATACAAGATTTAGGCCAGAGGCTCACCGCTGGGACCTGTGAGGTCATTCAGCGCTGGAAGGGAATTTGACAGTAAGGTCTGAAAGGTGTAACAGGAGGAAAACATCGCAGTTACACTGTGAAACAATTGTTAAAGAGGGTGGATAGGCAACTAGGAGCAGATGAGACGCTGCAAAGACCCTAAGTAATGCCTACACCACGTGAGGTGCACTGACGGGACTAACCCCCTACGGGACAGAAGGCATAGAAAAATTCTTCTCATTTGCAACCGGAGAAAGTGGAAGTATCTGAAAACTTTTGGAGCAAAACAATTTGTTCCCTGGGTGGGCCGGTGTGTATGTGGTGAGGGGAATGGATAAAAACAAAACAGCATTTTTTGTTACTCCTGATCAACCATATATTTCACCGATAAGACAATGGATCATCCCCACACTTGGCCTGTGGATTAAAGTGGAATACGAACCAAACAAAGAATAGAGAAGAATATAGAACTTAGGCCAAAAGCCAAGCGCTGGGACCTATGAGGTCCACTCTGAGCCGAAACGGAACCTGACAGTGAAATCAACTATTAGGATAAGGCAGAGGAAAGTAAGATGGAGGAAAGGAAATATGAAAGGAGGGTACAAGTAAAGCGAATGAAAGCGGTTGCAGCTAAGGGCCTAAGGAAGAGACGCTACAAAGAACCTTAAGTAATGACTACAGTGCACCGCATGAGGTGCACTGACGGCACTACGACTCAACAGGAAGTGAACTGAAAAAACCACCAATCTCCCCGAGAGACCAGACAAAGTCATGAACAAAATCACGAGACTGAGACGTTTGCAAACGTCCTCTGATTAAATTGCAGGACACTGAACAATCAAATGACTCAGATATCAGCAACTGAACTTCAC
>JANJGK010000046.1:23664831-23696120 GCA_039081455.1 Macrobrachium rosenbergii
GTTGCAATATTCAGGATAGACATAAAAAAAAATGGAAGGCGTTGCTATCTTGATAAGCAGTAGACCATTTTGACTTGTGTATTCAGTGTCTGTAGCCATGATAGTATTTTGGCCATGTATAGAATTGCAATGATTGCAATGTTAAGGGTAGACACTGACTCTCCCGTATTTCCAATGAATTGCCTGTTGGTATAGAACTTTAGATTAAGCTGGATTTTGACGGGGTTTTTGCTCATAAGTGTAATATTTTGAACGGGGGTAGGACTACTAGCGTGGACCTTTGGACTCTTCAAACCAACAGAGATGGCAATGGAATTATTGTCTCTACTTCGCAATTTTTAGTTATCTGAAAAGAAAACTATTGTGCCGGCTTTGTCTATCCGTCCGCACTTTTTCTGTCCGCCCTCAGATCTTAAAAACAACTACTGAGGCTAGAGGGCTGCAAAGTGGTATGTTGATCATCCACCCTCCAGTCATCAAACATACCAAATTGCAAGCCCTCTAACCTCAGTAGTTTTTTATTTTATCTAAAGTTAAAATTAACCATAATCGTGCTTCTGGCAACGAGATATAGGCCAGGCCACACTACCGGACCGCGGTTAAAGCTTCATGGGCCGCGGGTCATACAGCATTATACCGAGACCACGGAAAGATAGATCTATTTTCGTTGTCCTTGATTACACGCTGCACAGAAACCTCGATTGCGCAGAAGAAACTTCGGCGCATTTTTTACTTGCTTTAATAAGTTCACCTTTTTTTCTTCTCGTCTCTTTAAATACCCTTTAAATACCCTTTCAATACCCTTTCCACCTTACGGCGCATTCACGTCTCAGAAATTTTAAGAATTTGTGATTATGCGACGTTTCAGGTGAAAACTGCAACGCAGATAAACAGGTTCGCTGGCTTGATGCTTTGTTTTTGTTCTCGAAAATCTTATTTGTTCTCGAAGGTGAGGTTTTCCACTAACCAGGCTGCTTCGGTTATTAACAATATCAGTTATTAATAAGCTTGCTCTCGGAGAGAACAGGGATTGTTATCGTTATCATAGACTGAATTAGACCGTTACCCGGATGAGCCTCAGTGAACTTTTACAGAAGTGTGTTGATTAAGGATGGTTAGGTGTGTCTGAAGGCGACAGAAATGTGTTAGTGAATGAATTAGTAACAGTTTTTTTACCGTGGTGGTGATTCAGTGTGAAAAACATCTATAGAAATCAGTTAGTCAAAATATAACAAAACTCCTACAAAACAATGTTAAAAATGTGAACAAATCAATGGTTTTACAACATTCTCATGATTTACTTCCTTTGCTTGTTAATTTTACACTCCGCGACTCCCGTAAATATTTAAAAACGAAATAAAAACAGAATAACCGCGAATATCTTCAGGTGTCGAATAAAAATAAGGAAAGAAAACGCAAGAGATTCTAAAACTGGAAAGGTTACCGAGTCCGCTTCGTTCAGAGGGTTCTAATCAAGAGAGCAGGAAACTGCACGTCTTCATCATAGTTTTTACGATACAGCTAAGAATATTTTTTTTAGATTTGGAGAACACTAAAGCAGGATTCCTGTTGACTCGGTGAGAGAAGAAGTAACTCGCAAGAAAAGCTGCAGGGAATAGTAGGCAAAATATTAGGAAGAGTGCAGTTGAGCCAAACTCTCCTTTATTGAAGTAAAGTGGGGATGCTGAATGTGAATGAAAGAAAATGGATCGATGCTACTGAGATGAACTGTTTGCGTTAATTTATGTGGTATAGGAGGATATGAAAGGATGAGGACTGTAGATGTACGAGATGGTTTTGTTCATGTAGAGGGAATGGGTGATATAGATTTGATAAGAAAAGTGTGCAATTCTGGAGGGAAGTGCAAAGAATTTGTGTGTAAGACAGATGCGAATAGCGCAATGAATCTGGGTAGGGTTTGACACATCCCTGATGAGCCTACTGTGAGGTTAATACAAGTTTTCTGCACAGGACGTTCATGCCACGATTCAGCAGCTAAAGTATGAATGGGACAGTAACCAGTGTGTTGTTTATTCTATGGAGCCACCTCGTGTTAACACACACCACTTTGTTGTGCCACTGGTCGCACTAGCACTGGCTGTCGGGTCCTGGTCAGTACATGGATGCTTGCTGGTTGTATATATTACAATATAATATATATATATATATAGAGAGAGAGAGAGGAGAGAGAGAGAGAGAAATAAAAAGCAAGACCAACCAAAGATAGCGAAAGGGTGGGTGGCTGATTCCGAGTTTGCATCTGAATTATGCGACAGCTGTTGAGATAGCACTCGGGAATAAGTATCCCGTAAAATTGGAGGAGAGCACTGAAAGGGTGATATTTTATTCCTGCATTATATGTGAAACAGGGCGCGAATGACCCTACAAGGCGGTGAGGAAAGGACACTGTAAGGTCGTGAAGGACTGACATAACGACACGCCAGAGAAAAACACATACAAGGTGTTAAAAGATGACCTTTGAACTCTTTGATCGTAGGTCTAGGAAGCTTTGAATAAATACCTTGCAATGCATGGATGAAAAGGTTAAGAGAACCTTAGATAAAGGGTTAAGAATGAGCTGAAGAAATCTTAAGATTGTTTAAATAAATGATTTAAAATGCTTTGAAGAAACGCCTAAGAATTTCCTGCATAAAGCCATTTGAGTGGTAGAAGGAAGGCCTTAACATACGAAGTAGAAACTCGAGAGAATACAATTAATAAAGCTTTCAGAATCCATTACATAAATCACTTTAAATGCACCGAACAAATGGTTTTCAAATATGGCGGAGAAAGGTCTTGGGCAGGCTTAAATGAAGTCATTGGAATGCTTTGAATAAATGTTTTGGAATGCTCTTGATAAAGGCTTTGATACCCCTTGAATACATACTTAGAATACCAAGTAGCTGTTTTATAAAAGCCTTAGGAAGCTCTCACTCCAAGCCTTGGAATATGTTGAAGGAAAACCTTATCACGAAGCCTTAAATAAGGGCATTAGAAAGCCTTGAAGCCTTGTAAAGTCTTGAATAAGTCTCAGAAAGCGCTGAAAGCCTCAGAAGGATGTTGAGATAAGTTGGATGCACTGTTGCAGGAAGAATCATTTGTTGTTGGGCCACGCTATGAAAAACAAATGCCGAACGAGCTATTGCTCTGAATAATGAGCACACAGGAGGCTAAAGATTTAGTGACAATAAAACAAGATAAAGGGCTAATTACTTAAAGGAGATTTTCATCTAAGCAGGTGAGAAGGCACTAAAACAAAGTAGGTTCTTGTGTATCTGATGGCTAAAGGTTTGTGATGAGGTAGGCCTTATATGAGATTGTTGATTATAACGTTGGCAGAGGATTCTGAGAGATGTTAAAATGTTAAATTGACTCTTTATATTAAAAGATTTCAGTCGTATGAGATATGGAATGAACTTATGATGCATTTGAGATGTGGAAATTATAGGAGGCTGGAGAAACCAGTATAGATGGACTGATTGAAGAAAGGGAAATTGAACTGATGGATACTGGAGAAAGTGAAATGAACTGACGGGATACTGGAGAAAGTGAAATGAACTGATGGATATTGGAGAAAGTGAAATGAACTGACGGATATTGGAGAAAGTGAAATGAACTGATGGATATGGGAGAAAGTGAAATGAACTAACAGATACAGGAGAAAGTGAAATGAACTGACGGATACTGGAGATAAGTGAAATGAGCAGATCGATTCTGGAGAAGTGAAATGAACTTGACGGATTCTGGAGAAAGTTAAATGGACTGGCAGATACTGGAGAAAGTGAAGTGAACTGATGGATTCTGGAGAAAGTGAAATGAACTGACGGATACTGAAGAAAGTGAAATGAACTGACGGATACTGGAGAAAAGTGAAATGAACTGACGGATACTGGAGAAAGTGAAAAGAACTTGACTCATAATGGAGAAAGTGAAATGAACTTCCGGATACTGGAGAAAGTGAAATGGAGATAACAGAAAATAAAATGAAGATCTCTGGGGCGCAAAAGAAACAGTGTAAAAAAAAGCAATAGATTATCTGTCTTCTGCTATCAACAACAGACATTAAAGTTTTATTATACTTTAAGAGGAATTTTCTTCATGCACGTCCATAAAAACTCATCACTTTTACAGACGTAAAACGTCTGGAGACGGTAGTTTGTGTCGGCAACCGGTAGTTTGTGTCGGCAACATGATTAATACGGAAATAAACGTCAGAGTGTGTATTTGCAATTCGTAAGAATCCACTGAAATTGTTTTCAAATTACTGTATTTGTTTGCAATCGTTCTGAGAATCTTTATGCTACTCACCAGCTAAGGCGAAAGACTTTAGCTAATTACTAGTCTCGCAAAAGATTGAAAACAGTGCCTTGCAAACCGCTCGAAAATTAGAAACGTACTATAAGACTAGTGCTAAAAAAAAAGCTCTATTGACTAGGAAAAACTCTTGCGAGTGCATTTAATTGATAGGTCCTGTGTGCCGTTCTATATAGCTGTTTTCATTTTTTGTTTACATAAGGGACCCGGTTCGCTCTAATCAGTTTTACGCACCTGTAGAGACACCAGCTGCCCTGTAACAGCCCGCCTCGGTGTCACCTGTCCTGTGAGCTCAAGTAACTAGGTGCCAAGCTCTTTTAAAAACCACCGAGTGACACCACCAAGTGACACGCACCTTAGCGGGACAATTGAACTCGTTGCAAATCTCAGCGGGAGGAGAGCTACTCGGTGACTGACTGAGAGGGCCGGTAGCGAAGTTGAACCTGCCTGGCTCTCTCTCTCTCTCTCTCTCTCTCTCTGTGTCACGTCACTCGCCCCATAACCCCTCCCCCACCTCCGATATGCCAGTAATACCAAACCATTACCCAAGGGCCAACCAAGACACGCCCACCTCCCAGCCTCACTGGCCAACATTTATTTTTTTTTTTTGCATAGTTTATTATCGTTCCCCATTATGTTTTTTTTTTTTCTTTTGTTTAGTCCTGGCTGTTGTTGAGACTGCTTCTTCTTCTTCTCCTTCTTCTTCTTCTTCGTTTTACAGGGAGAAATAGATGCATTTCTTTGCCTTCTTCTCTCACTAAAATGACCCAGTGTCTGGTATGAGAACGTAGACTTGAAAACTTGTGCCACAGTAGTTCCCTTGAACTTTCTAGAACACGAGAGAGAGAGAGAGAGAGAGAGAGAGAGAAGGATCGTTATTCTTGTCGAAGATACCTTCACTATTTTTAACGTTCCTGCATTATTTAAATATATTTTCTGATTTTCCCTAAAAAAAGATTTTTTATGACATAAATTTCATGAGTTTAATGCACCCGTATTTCATGGTGCCCTAAACAAAATGCTTTATTCTGCAAGATCCATAAACAATTTATTTTTAGCAATAAATTACTGGCGCAGCATCACAGTCGATTACTACCACCTCACATAAATAAAGGACAAAATTTTGCGAAAAGTTCTCTCAAATTTCTCATGAACATTTTTATGCCATCGACGTGAATTTAGTCCCTAGGAATCCATTCACAATCGGTTCACTCTTTAAAACTACAGGTCGGTTACCTCCTTATATAACCCCGTAGGGGGGGTAGCGCCGTCAGTGCTACACGCGCGGTGCACTGTAGGCATGGCTCCATAAGGTTCTTTGCAGCATCCCTTCGGTAACCCCTAGCTGCAACCCTTTTCATTCCTTTTACTATACCTCCATTCATATTCTCTTTCTTCCATCTTGCTATCCACCCTCTTCTAACAATTATTTAATAGTGCAACTGCGAGGTTTACCTCCTGTTACACCTTTCAAGCCTACCTACTCTCAGTTTCCCCTTCAGCGTTGAATTACCTCAGTTCTCGCAATGGTGGCAGAATTTCAAAACCCAGAACATTCGAATGTCAGAAATCATTCGAAATTTGCTTCCCTGAAGTATTTTGTATTTCATTGGCCCTTTTATATTTTGATTATTAGTATTAGTAATAGCAGCAGTAGTAATGTTAGTAGTAGTAATAGTCGTATTCGGAAAAAGACCTTCTCTCAAACATAGTTCATTTAATAACATAGCATGTTATATTTTGCTTTTTCTATTCCTCTTACTAATTATTTTTCTCCTCTAGGTGTTCATGTAATGTTTCCAAGCGTGGACATGAGTCGTTCTGATCGTGATTTTTCACTCACTTCATTTGGAAATACTGGATAACCTCCATTAGGGAGAAAAACAATTAGATCCAATGTTTTTTATATATTATTATTAATTTTTATTATTATTATTATTATTATTATTATTATTATTATTATTATTATTATTATTATTATTATTATTGAACATGGGTCTTTTTTTTCTCGGGTCCACGATATGCTGATATTTGTTTTTCCAAATGACTTTGCTTAGACGACAAGAGAGAGAGAGAGAGAGAGAGAGAGAGAGAGAGAGAGAGAGAGAGAGAGAGAGAGAGAGAGATTTACTACTAGACAGCAATACTATGTTAGATCCAGACAAAATCAAACAATATAAGTGTGCGAATAGCAAAGAAAGACACGTTTAAATGTAAATACTCTGAGGTATCTTCATGCCATTTCACTTCAGATTACTGGACATCAAAGAAAACGGAAGCTACTGTTAATATTTTTCATGGTGGACTATAGAATTAAATTACAACACCTGCGCGAACTTAGGCACCTATTTACTTTCGCGTTACACCTACCTCATTCTGTATTAAATGAGATAGATGATATATATATGCATATATATATATATGTGTGTTTATATATATAGAAAATGGTACATGTAGATAAATTTTCTTGTGTTTCCTAATCAAGTCTTTTGCAAGATTATGTGCATTTTGAATACGTGTGGTCAGTTATAGTCTTAATATTCAGAATAACCGCTCTCAATACTCTCAGTAATAGTCTACTTTAGGATATTCCAAATAACCACCATTCCATTGTGTTGAAAAGAAAAAATATGGTGGATCCTAAGTTGAAGTACTATATCCCTGTAGTAGTAGTAGTAGTATGGTCGAGGCATGTGACTTTGTAGCGGCCCCTCAAGTTATTAGGTTCCGGATTTCTTGTTAATTACGCCACAAAACACCTGCGGACACACTAGCTCCTTACAGGTAGGTGCAAACCTTGTTCACCTGCACTTCTTGCATCGTTTCAACTTATTTCTTATTGTGAGTGATTCTTACCACGTTCATATAGTTTTTTCCTAAAATTGGGAGATTTTTTTACCTTGCCATTATGAAAGGCACAAGAGCATTCAGTGATAAGCACTAAAATTAATGTTTTGCTGAGGAACTGAGGAAAGTTTCCTCACTGCTCACCCGACATCGCATGTCTTGTTTGCTAACACTTTTCAAACCCTTTTTAATTTTTTTTGTAGTCACCATTTTTAGACAGCATAAGCTGCTATAGCTTCTTGTTCCCAGTTCTGTCCACCCGTTGAGGTCTTGTCAATCTTCCCTTCATTTTCACATTTTGATGTCATGTATGTATTTTGTCTTAGATTTCTCAAAAAAAATTTTTTTAACGTAAGAGTACATACTCTGTATTATCTCATTCTTCTTCTTTCCTCATTTTCTTCATCATCTTTTTATTTATTGTTTTCTCTAGGTTTTCCATAAATCTTTTTCATATCTTTTTTCAAGGCTTTTTTTCTTCCCAGTTTCATAAACATTCTATATCTAAACTATATTTTTGACAAAAACTGTCACTGCTTTTACTTCGGCAATTTTTTTTATAGGTCTACGAATTTGGTCTTCAATCACTTCTTTCAGTAATCTTTTTTCTTCTGTGTTCATTGATATTCTGAAATAGCATCATATTTTGTCATATTCTGTCCTACAGGACACTGGCCACATAGCCTGTCTTTTTCTGCCATTAAATCCCTGGTTCCTGGTTCCTCGATGCTCTTTCCACAGCCCAAAACCCTGAGCACACTACTTGAAGTACGTTTAAAGTGCTGGTACCTGCGGAAAGTTTGTCCTTATTAGCTATAATCTGCCCTGACAGTCGTAGCTCTTTACTGTGTATATATTTCCTGGTCCCCTTTGCTTTTATTAAGAATTTTGTTACTTAGGATTTTTAGTTCCTTCACTTTTTTGTTTTGTTCACTACCGGAAGAATTTTGCTCTCAAATATATGAATTTTCGTTTCCATTTATCCCAGAAGAATGCACAAATTATGTCTTTTAAAGTCTCATTCAAGCTCCAACTTACTTAGCCTTGTACAGCCCTTAATTCATCTACAGTATATATTTCTACCCCTTCGATTAGCTTAATCATCATCTTATTTTTACATAGTATATTCCTTTCAGTTCTCCTTGCAGTCCAAAATTTTATTTATTTCGTGAAGTTTTGCCTCGTGTAATATTTCATTTCTTCCACAGTACTATGTACTTTTTACTCGTATCTATCACACCTCCCAAGCAGTATTTATAGTAAGTATGAAGTTCTAGTGGACTAGGCCTATGTAACGGCTCTCACTCTTATTCTGCTTTGCTTGGAATTAAATTATGTCAGTTGCTTTTGCTTTATTTTCAGAATTATTTCATGAGTTATTTCTCCAATTTCTTCTGTACATAGATAATGAGAAAATGAAACAATAGTTACGATTTGTAATTTGGAAGACAATGGCATAGTTACCCCATTAAACTTTATTAAAGAAAACGATCTATGCACGTCGATAGAAAGTTTAAATCTGGACTTTGTATGGGGACCCTAATAGAAAATAAATGTCCCGTATTTGAAATCCAAAAGAATAGACAAAGGAATCTTAGGTTTACTGTAAAGAATATTTCTAGTCACAGAAGGACATGATTTTTTTATTTGTTTTTATTTGGATCAGTTTTATAGTAATGAGAATTGTGGAGGGAATCTGCTGGACTATGTTCAATAATGTCTGACTGCTAAATGCACTAATGTCTGATTGCTGAATGCCTTATATATATGTAAGTATGTATATACTGTATATTGACTAATGTCTGATTGATAAATGCTTTGTATATGTGTATACACACACAAAGATGGTGATTCTAAACTAGTTTATGGTACTACACGCCATTTGCCATCCTGAAAAAAATAGGTCGTGACAAAAAAGAAGAAAAAAAAAACACAAGTGGGTGCAAAGTGCAGAATATAAACGACTCTAAATGTTGCGCACCACTCATACATCATCGTTGGCTTTACCGATTTCTCCCATGACAAGGCAGGCTTTACCAGTCAAGACATAACAGTACATATTATTATGAATTTATTATCCATATACAGTCGAAATGGCTTCAAGGTTTTGTCCAAGGCAAAGTCTCTCTCACTCTCTCCCTCCCCACCTCTTTTTTCCTCGAATCCTTAACTATCAAACAAGTTTGGTTAAATTTTAATAACTAGTTATCATCAACAACTCTGGCAATCGACAAACACAAACACATTCTCTCGTCTTGAGTCGTTAGTCATTAAACAAGGTTGTTCCAAAATCGAATGGCTAGTTGTCAACAGTTTTTTTTTTTGCATAACAATTTTTATATTTTTTCTCAGTGCATAATTTTTCTTCTCAGTCTTTACAGTTTTTTTTTAATTCACCCAGATCTGGTTTCCGCACTTTTAGACATTACGGTAGCCTCGTATTGTTATATATATTTTTTTCACTGAGTTAATCTGTCTTGTTCGTCAACAGCAGATCACGATCCGTTCCAGGTGGGCGGAAGTATGTACTCTCGAGTGCTTCTATTATGTACGCTTTTGAATTTTGTATCAGTCTCTGCCCATCAGTCATTTATACAGGTACAAGTTTTTGACATGTTAAGTTTAAATTGGGATTAATTTAATCAAAATCCGGAAATTAGGTGGAGTAAATGGGCGCCGTGTTTAGTACCAGCCACTTATGTTGTTTTGGATGCTACGGACCGCTTGAGTGTAGTAGATTTTGCTCAGCAACTCTTTGCATTCCTCAGTTGTTGGCTTCTATCAGACCACCTCTTCTTCTTCACATATAAATTAGAAACCTTTGGATTGCAAACTTAAGCAACCGTTCCTTTCCCTCTGTTCTGAAGCTCTGGAACTCTCTTCCTGCCTCTATTTTTCTCATATCCTGCAACTTTTCTTTATGATGTGGCTGTTCTCTTTGCATTTCCTCATTCCTGAAGTTCTTCGCTGGGTGGGTGAGTTCCGTTCTCAGCTGGCACTCTGCTGGCCGTGAGTTCGAATCTCCGACCGGCCAGTGAAGAATAAGAGGAATCTGTTTCTGGTGATAGAAGTTCATTTCTAGCTATAATGTGGTTCGGATTCCACAATAAGCTGTAGGTCCCGTTGCTAGGTAACCAGTTGGTTCTTAGCCACGTAAAACAAATCCTCATTCCTGATCATATCTCGTTACCACCGGTCTGGGCTAGACAATGGTATTATGTTGGGTGTCTTGCAACTAAATGAATACTTTATCAAACTCAAGTATTGTAATATAATCATCATAATTTTCTTTCGTCAATTTATCCATAGTAACAAGGAATAAGACCACGCAATAAGCATAGGTTCTACTAGCACATCATATTAATTCCATCAATCACATTGATCCTTAAAATACAAGTGTATATGTATAGAAATATCCATAAACGTCACTGCATTGTACTCGTTAATAAAAAGAAAAGCAGAATTAAAAATAAAAAAACAAAATTTGTACACTCTTTGGTTGAATCTCGGAACCATTATTGAACTCCGTATCATATCTCACTAGATCACTAAATTCAGCTGATAATTAGATGATTTAAATGTTCAATTAAATTACTCTTGAAAATGAAAGACTGGAATAAAATTAAAAGGTAATAATTAAAATTTAACCCCTGTTGTAATTAGCTTAAAGAACCATTACTGCAAGCCTCACAAAATCACTAAATTCAGCCATAATAATGTGCAGAATTATAGAAGAAATTAAATTACTCGCAAAAATAAAAGAATGGAACCAATTGAAAAGGAACAAAACTAAAATTCATCACCTTTTCTGAAGAAGTTGAAGAACCATTACATCAACTCTCGGGTAAATCACTAAATCACGAAATTCAGCCATAATAATGAAATAATTTGAATATTTGATTAAACTACTCGTTAAAAACTGGATGCTGGAACAAAAATAAAAGGCAAAGATTACAATTTAACCCCCTTTTGTGACGAAGTTAAAAGATGAAGTTAAAGAACCATCACTGCAATCTCAGTAAACAACTAAATCACGAAATTCAGCCATAATAATGAAATAATTTGAATGTTTAATGCAATTATTCGTAAAAGATGAAAGTTAAAAGGCAAAGGTTATGATTTATCCCCTTTTGTGACCAAGTTAAAAGACGAAGTTAAAGAACCATCACTGGAACTCTCAGTAAACAACTAAATCACGAAATTCACCCATAATAATGAAACGATTTAAATATTCAGTTAAATAACTCGTAAAAAATGAAAGAATGGAACGAATTAAAAGGCAAAGATTATAATTTATCCCCCTTTTGTGATATAGTTAAAGACGAAATTAAAGAACCATCACTGGAACTCTCAGGAAACAACCAAACCACGAATTTCAGCCATAATAACGAAATAATTTAAATATTTAAAGAAATTAATCGAAAAAAATGAAAGAATGGAAGAAAATAGAAAGGGAATAATCATAATATATCCCCCTTTTGTGACGAAGTGAAAGAACCATCACTTGAACTGTCAGTAAACCACCAAATCACGAAATTCAGCCGTAAAAATGAAACAGTTTAGATATTAAGTTAAATTACTCATTAAAAATGAAGGAACAGTACAATATTAAAAGGGGATAATTAAAATTTAACCCCCTTTTGAGACGAAGTTAAAGAAGAAACTAAAGAACCATCACTTGAACTCTGAGTAAACCACAAAATCACGAAATTCAGCCATAAAAATGAAACAGTTTAGATATCAAGTTAAATTACTCATTAAAAATGAAGGAACGGAACAAAATTAAAAGGGAATAATTAAAATTTAACCCCCTTTTGCGACGAAGTTAAAGAAGAAACTAAAGAACCATCACTTGAACTCTGAGTAAACCACAAAATCACGAAATTCAGCCGTAAAAATGAAACAGTTTAGATATCAAGTTAAATTACTCATTAAAAATGAAGGAATAGTACAATATTAAAAGGGAATAATTAAAATTTAACCCCCTTTTGCGACGAAGTTAAAGAAGAAACTAAAGAACCATCACTGAAACTTAACGTCAGCGTTTGATTTCGAAGTGTACGTGTTAACGCCCATATCCCACCGTAAACAAACTGACTGGAGTCGTTGACATAACGGTAAGGTGACGAATTAACGTGAAGTTTACTTAAAAACACTTAGAAATCTTACTTTAACTTAAATTCGACTTGTAAAGTATCGTAGTAGATGCTTAGGCCCAGGTATCCTAGGCCTATGGTTTAGGTTATGGCGACGAGTAGACGTCAGTTTTGACTTAAATTAATTGAAAATGTTTTATAAATGATGGTTTTATTGTATATAAGTATGTTTGGTTAAGTATTATAAGTAATTATGAGCAATTCTGAAGTTTATAAGTTGTTTACCGTAGACTAGGCCTAGGCCGAGTCGAACCCGAGGCTTAGGCCTAGTCTACGCTCTGTAGACCTATTAATGAAGATATTATTCCGTTAAATTATACTCAAGTAAGGATTTAGAAGTCATTTAGACCAATCCTGAAACGTTTATGAGTTTTTAAGTTGCTTACCATTAAGTTTGTAAGTTGCCTATAGGCCTACTCGAACCCGAGTCATAGGCCTAGACTTTGTAGACTACATCGTATCCTATAGACATTGGTCGTTTGTCTAGATTATCGCCATGTTTATAATTCGGCTTTCAGTTCAGCAGAATACCTGCGCCGACGTCTTTCTTTTGTGAGGTCAGTAATGTGGGGGGCTATCAGGGGGGGCAGAGCTCCCCCAGCCAGGTTAGGGCCTAGGCCTAAGAATTTACCCCAGTAGAACTAAGCAATCGCTCTGCGTTTGGTATTTGCCAGGAAATAGATTTTTCCCATAGTATTTTAATTGCTTAGAAAGAATTTGCTGTTAATTTTTGTCGGTCGATTGTAATTAACCGGTAATTAACCTCGAAAGTTGTGCGCCGGCCGTCCTGGAATGCTTTCGCACATGCGCTGTGTAATAGGGGAGTTTTCGGTAAAAAGCGGGGTTTCCTTTATTGGGGGGTCCGGGGGCAGAGCCCCCCAGCCTAAGTAACACGGCCTACTGGGTTAGGTTAGGTGGGGTACGTTAGGTTAGTACAGTTCCTTCTATAACAGATTTCCTTAGCCAATCCCCTCTTGAGTATATGGCTAGCTAATGTCTCTCATATCCGCGGAACCGTTCCGTATGGTCCTTGCGGAGCTCATACTTAGAAATACCCTTTTGTCTAGATTATCGTCATGTTTATAATTCAGCTTTCAATTCTGGGTAAAGCTGCAAGGTAACGCCGCAGTGACTATTACCTCGTAATTTGATTTTTCATATAGGCCTACTAAATTTAGCATTGCTGATGAAGGAGGCGGCGTTGTTTATTGCCGGACAATTATTATTGACCTCATATCTACCCAACATGGTTGGGGACCCTTTGGGAATGTGGGGCTTTGGGTGGGGGGAAATCGTTGGGAGAGGGATGGGACTGCTATGTTACGGAATGGTTCCGCGCATGCGCAAATCATCAGGGAGCCATATGTTCAATAAGGGATTGGGGTAATTGGCTAAGGAAACCTATTAAAAAAGGAACTATACTAGCCTAATGTACCCTAACCTAACCTAATGTAAGTTCTTTGTTGGGAGGGTGGGTTCCGTTCTCAGCTAGCACTTTGCTGGCCGCGAGTTCGAATCTCCGACCGGCCAATGAAGAATAAGAGGAATTTATTTCTGGTGACAAATTCATTTCTCGCTATAATGTGGTTCGAATTCCACAATAAGCTTTAGGTCCTGTTGCTAGGTAACCAATTGGCTCTTAGCCACGTAAAATAAATCTAATCCTTCGGGCCAGCCCTAGGAGAGCTGTTAATCAGCTCAGTGGTCTGGTTAAACTAAGATATACTTAACTTTAACTAACCTAATGTAGCGCCTCCACCAAAAGCTCCCCTATAACACTGCACATGCACGATAGCATTCCAGGATGGCCAACATACAAAAACGTATCAGTTCTGATGTTAATTACAGCTTAATTACAGTTGACTGACAAAAAATAACGGTAAAATGTTCATAAGAACCAAAATACTACAGGAAAAGTCAATTTCCAAGGTAATACCCGATGCGGAGCAACCCCCGTACTTCTACCCCATGCTGTACGATACTTGGGCAAATGTCTTTCTGTAAGGCTAAGTTCAGAAACATTGGGGATGTCCAGGGGCAAAGCTCCCCCAGTCAGGTTAGGGCATAGGCCTAGGAATTTATCTCTGTCGCAAATCGTCTTTGATGTGCTTCTAAGAGCCCTTAACTTATAAAAATAGGCCTAGGCTAACATGGGCAACATTTTTTCACTCCTACTAGGCTATGTGTCCGTTACCAATTAATGAATGTAGGCCTACACCGAGTTTGTCTTTCATTTCAGGGTATGGTAGCTATAGGCCCATGCTTATTCTTTTCTTTATCATAGCTACGGTTATTTGAGACTTATAGGCCTAGTCTAGGCATATCTTGCACTGATTTATGTTTTCAAATCTGGGACCAGTTGAGAATGACAGACAGGTTCTGCTGACAAAAACAAACCTAACCTATTCAAGAATTACGTTTTCTGACCCAACCAGACCTTTCCTTCCTAACCAGATTTAGGGCGATGCACCCTGACCTGGCCGGGTGCCTACAAATAATAATAATAAACATCAGAAACGTGGACTGAGCTTCCGCTCGGAGGTAATGTTAGACCTTGCTCGCATTATTCTGCAAACTACCCTCAAATCTTTGTGTCGTTAGGCGATACGGTAGGGGATTTTATAATTCTGATAATTCTCCATGTATTATTAGGCATTCCAAAGGTCTTGCTGTTGCTTCATCGAGGTTTAGTGCCACGCAGTTTTTGAGAAGTTTTATTTTTGTTGTAGCCAAATTGTGGAATGGTCTGAGGTTGAACCATCATAACTTCAGAGTTCAAACAAAGAGCAAATTGTTTTTTGTGTAGCATCCTTCCATGAGTCTCAGTTGTTTGTTAGGTGTCATGTTTATTTTATTTTATTTTATTTTATTTCTTATTGATCTTATTTATCGTTATTTCTCTTTTGTAGTTTATTCTTTACTTCCGAGTTTCGTTTTATGTATTGGGGTTCTTTCTCTGTTGCGGTCCCTAGGCCTTTAGCATTTTTGACTGACTAGGATTGCATTTGCTTGTAGTGTTTACTGTAAAAAAGTCTTGCTTCTGTCCTTATCTTGGGTCTTAGGGAAAAAGGTACTTTGGTTCAGTTACAGCTAACAGGAATCTTCCTTGAAGAGAGGAGTTTCTGCGTTCCCTTCTTCAGACAATCACCTGGATAGACCTTGAGCTTGGTTTAGCTGTCCTTGCCCCAAGGATAGATCTGCCATGTTCTTCATCCTTGAGGAATTTGGCGTAGAATGACTGGTATTTAAGGTTGTGGTGCAACCACCACTCTGTCCCTTCAGTGCTGACTGACCAGAAGGGGATCTTAGTGCCTTCCTTTCTGATTCTGTGTCTTTAGAGTAGATTTTCCACCCTTTTTGGCAAGAGGAAGATCTGGATGCCTCTAGTTTAGTACAGCAGGCTACATGAGCTTGGATTTATGCCTAATCTTTGCTCAGGCGGAACTTCGGTTACATGCACTCGGGGAGACACCTGACTAACAGGCTTCCTTCTTCTTTCTACAAGAGGACACCTGTAGGCTTATGGACCTTTTTCCTTGAGCCTGTGGTTCGTTAAACCGTTGTGTAGCTACCTGAGCTTATTTTCAGCGGAAAAGAATCTTGCCCAAGTTTCATGTTTGGGTAGGTTGGTATATTATAAGGACCTAGCCACTGGCAGTCCAACCAGTTTGGCTAATGTAGGCGAGTTGCATGACTGTGCCCTTCAGAAGTTATATGAGCAACCTGGAGTTCCACAGGTCCAAACCAGCCTCTCACATCAGATTGCCAGGTTGTATGGGGTGTTACAAGTTAGGCTTCCCATGTTCATATACATGCCTGGAAAACTGGCTGTTTTGGACTGGTGTACGACTGTTGCTTCAGTCTTTTGCTGTAGCACAGAATGTACAAGACATGGAGGTTTACAACTTATGTTTCCCAGTTTTCAGAACAATGCCAACCTGTTCCTCAAGACAGCCTTCCCGCGTAAGGAGGTAGTTTTCTAAAATAAATACTAGGATTATTGTTCATGTTGAAACGAGTGTAAAATTTTAAGATAATTTGTATTTTTCCAGGATGCCAAACCCAAGTGTTAATTCTTAATTTCCACCTCTTAGCACCCTGCATTTGTCCCTGTAGCTTAGGGATAATTGGAGATATTTTTATGTCAGGTGGGTGAGTGGATTTCAGAATTGCATTCACCACGCACACCTTCAAGACCTTGTTCTCAATCTGCATGACCACGCAGCTGTTACTAAAGGATACTCATAAATACTAGGGTTTGTAAAAAAGGATAAATACAGATTTTCTTGAATATTTTATACTTTTCCTACATGTTTTGGCATCTCATGTAACAATAGAAATGGTGATTTCATTTGATGTGATTATTTCTGTTTGAATAGCCTATTTAGATAAGCATAGGTCTCTCGGCTGATATGCTCTAACAAAGATACAAACTAATGTCTTTTATGTTTGGTAGCTGAAGGTTGGTAGCAAGGTAGTTAACTAGCAGTTAGGTGTGGAGCCTGCTTTTCACTCACCAGATTGTTACTTTGGTCGTAAAGATTAGTATTATAATTTTGTGCTGTGGTTTATGTGTACGTTCTCTGCTACAGCAGGAGACTAAAGGTAGAGCCAAACACCACTTGGAACAGCTTGTTCCCTACGCATTTACTTGATTAGGGGTAACCTGGCATATCTAATGTAAGGGGCCTGAAAGGTGCCTGTGCTGCTTCAGTTCATAACTTTGAACCATACTCTAGAAGAAGCTAAGAGGAATCCTGTGAGAGATTATAGAATAATAATAATGATGTGAACCTTTAGGTTTCTCCTGCTTTTGGCAGTCTGCTCTTTTATATAAGTTACTGTTTAATAATGTCTACCTCAGTCTGCCTCAGAGACATTACCTATGAGTACTTTGACACCATCATTTTAGAACTTAATGGTTGCTGTTTGTTCACTGGACAGAGAGCATTGTGCTTGGGGTTCACAGGTTGCTCAAAGTGTGAGAAATGAAGGATGACTAGTTTCTACTATCTTCTGTCCACCAGCCCTAAGCTTTGTATGTGTTGGTCTGGTCAGATGCATGTTACACAGTAGAGTATCCTGTCTGTATTATTTCAGTAAATGTTATTTCCTCCCCCGTTTAACAAGGGGTGTGCCCAGTAGAACTTCATCTTTTTTTCTAAAGCCCTGTTAGCCTCATTATCACATTTGCCAGGTTGCTTTTGGTTTTACTGGAATAATTTTTTCCATGGTCACATATGTGGACAGGAAGCTTGACAGTTTTGTGGCAGGAATCCACCAGTCATGTTCCTTTGACAATACCTTCAGCCTAAGGAGAGAATCTCCTTATGAAAGATAGTTTATATTTTTGCAGGAAGAAATCTCAGTTTTGTAAGATTATGTGCATTTTTCCCAGATATACAAACATATTCTTTTATCGTAATTCTACTTAAAATCATCCCCACAAATTCTTGGCATCTATTTTCCATGGACGTGCCACAAATTTGAACTGTTGTCAATGTTGTGGATGGCGGTCCTTGCTAGGTTAGGAGGCTGTAATGCTCTCTAAACTGCATATTTTTTAGATACATACTTTTATGATTGAACTTATATAAACCACTGCCTTACTGGGCCTTATACACTACTTTAGTTTTATATAGTAAAAATGTTCTCTCCTGTTTTAATTTTGATTTTGACATAGCAAAGCATTCCTTTTGTAATTTTGAGTGTGATACATCAGAGCACCTATTTGGTGTCATTCATCAAAGAAACTTCCAGCCTGTAATGGGTGCTAATACAAAAAAGGTGGTACCAGCCTATGAATTGAGCCCATTCCACTACAGCATTTTACATAACCTTTCATCTCCTGGGATAATATGCCGTGTCTTTCGTTTCCAGGGGTATTTTTTGTAATCCTTGGGAGGACAACGACAGGTGCATAACCCATACTTCTTGTCATCCTTAGTGGCTTATCTTAGTTCCCTTTACTCGTAGGGAGGACACATTTTCATGTTCCACCCCTTCCTCTTTCTTTGAGTAGCTTTGCTTTCTGTGGGAATACGGTGATTTTCACTCTAAGGGAATGCTTCTGCAGTCCCTTCCTCCTGACAATTTTCGGTAAGGTAATTTTGAGAGAATGATGCCTTCATCACCTTGCATAGCCAAGGTTCATTCACAATAATTTCATCTTTCCTGTTGAGTACTCTTCCAAGGAGCCATTGGTAGATCACTTGCCACCAACTCAGCCTTGTTGAAGTCTTTCTTCTGGATATTTCCAGTTATTTATTTGTTTGTCCAGTTGGTCACATTAGCTCAATTCATGTATAGGTGATCTGCCATTTTCAGGATTAGGTTACAATTCCCGCACTGCCTCTTTGTAGGGCTTGAGTTTGGTTCAGTCACTCTCAGCTGCTTCTAACCTTATAAAGAGAAAACTTGAATATATATGGTGAGTTGCCCTCAGCCCAAGGAAAGGTCTACTCTTTTTGTATTCCTTAGCATTTTGGCGTAACATGTTTTTGCAGTGTTGATGCTTCTTCCCAGTGTCTGCCAACTAGAAGGATTTTGGCACCTTCTGTTGTAACTCTTTGCCCTTACAGCAGGAACTTGGGTCATGTAGTAAGGAAAAAGACCTGGATCCTGCTTTTATAGAACAGAGTTTGGAGTTGCAAACTCTGGTTCAGGTGGATTTATCAGTTTCAAGTACTGAGTGTAGCAGTCTGACAGATTTCCTTCCTCTTTCTGCATTTGCACATATTGCAACACCTTGGCACTTGTGTAGGTTTTGCTCTGTCTCTTTGTGGAGTGTTGATGCCTCTCAGGGCTGGCCACTAGAAGTCAACCCTGGCACCTCTTCTGACTCAGTCTTTTCCCAGTAGGCTCTCCAGTCATCTTGTGAGGAGGAAGACCTGGGCTCAGCTTATTTAGAGAGCGAGAGTTCAGAGTAGCAAACCCTTATATAGGTGGAGTTGTCTGTTTCAGGTGTTGAGGATAGAGGTCTGACTGACAGATTTCCTTCCTGTTTTTACGCAGAGAATACATATAGTTCTTATAGGCCCTTGGACTTTGTTTTTCCCTTGTTCTTGTAATGGTCTCTCAAGTAGTTGTCTTCTTTGCATCTTTCTTAGCTATGGACAGTCCCACCTGTGATTGTGCTGGTTGATATGTTTGAGGCACACACCTGAGAACCCATCCAAAGACTTCAGCTAATGATGTATTCTTTCCACAGCACTTGGTTTTGCATCCATTATTACCCATCGAGCTTGATTTCCTCTCTGTTGATGGAAAGACACAACTCTTAGCTGAATTCTAAGTAGTGAGCCAAACTCTTGTATTGTTTATGCCAGATTGTATCCTCTGCTGAGGTGTTGATGAGTTAACCTCTCACAGTAGGCACAGACTGTATGAGATGTGGCATAGGCTCATAACAACTTGTTCCAGTTC
Source organism: Macrobrachium rosenbergii (assembly GCA_039081455.1). NCBI lineage: Eukaryota > Metazoa > Arthropoda > Malacostraca > Decapoda > Palaemonidae > Macrobrachium > Macrobrachium rosenbergii. The sequence continues at coordinate 23,684,574 of JANJGK010000046.1, forward strand.
CCTTTGGAATAGTGCCAGTCAAGTTCCATGAGATAAAACCTCTCACCTTAAATCATCATTTGCATTTGTCTGTTTGCCTAAGGAAATATTGCATGTTGACAGTCAGATGAGGAGTTGGTACCCCTATCCACCTCATCTACTTGGCATTAGTTAACAGCCATATTACCAAACTTCAGCAACTGAACCAGTTGATCATATGCCTTTTTTATTTCCTTGAAAAATTTGTTGATAGAAAGTGTCAGCCTTTCAGATCTTGTAGGATGAAGTTGCTAGCCCCTTGCCTGTTAAGTGACTTCATCTGGCTCGATATTACCCATGTTGACCTAATAAGGAGGAAAAATACATACCTTGTATAGTCAGTCAACTGCTGTTGATCATAGCCAGCTGCTTTGGTCATAACCAGAGCAAATAAGGTCATGACAACAGTGCCTCCCCAAAAAGACTCGGTATGACCTGGAAGGCCAACGCATTCTTAGACAAAATGTGTACGCGTATCATGATTTCCGTTCCATAAGACACGTTTAAGTCTGTTTGAATTGTGTTCTGGCTTTCCTTGCTGTGTTAATCCATCCCTCTTAGCGTACGTAATCCCAGAGCTCAGAACGTGGGGCTTCTTTCGTGGCCTACTTTCCTTGTATGTGGGTCTTCTCCTCCTGCTGCTGCCTGCTCTGAGATGATTAGCTTCGTTTGTTGGGAGTTTCAGGCCGGTTGTACATACAATTATTGTTGGCGTTACGTTTGCTGCCGGGGCTGGTTCTGTTGCTTGTTAGGGACCTGTCAAATTATTATTATTATTATTATTATTATTATTATTATTATTATTATTATTATTAGGCAAGTTGGACATACAATTATTGTTGATGGTACTTTTACTGTTGCTTGGTTAGAACCTGTCAAATTATTATTATTATATATATTATTATTATTATTATTAGTCCCGTTGTACATACAATTAGTGTTGATGTTACTTTTACTGCTAGTGCTGGTTCTGTTGCTTGTTGGGAACCATTGTAATTATTATTATTATTTTTATTATAATTATTATTATTAGTCCAGTTGGACATACAATTATTATTGATGTTACTTTTACTGCTAGTGCTGGTTCTGCTGCTTGTTAGGGACCTGTCAAATTATTATTATTATTATTATTATTATTATTATTATTATGCCAATTGTACATACAGTTATTGTTGATATTACTTTTCTACCACTACGACTGCTGCTGCTGCATCTTAGGAACCTGTCAAATTATTATTATTATCATTATTATTATTAATATTATTAGTGAATATTTTAAAATAAGCAAACACTGAGAAAAAACGCACGCACGTACACACACATTATGCACACGCACACACATTACACACACACACACACACACACATATATATATATATATATATATATATATATATATATATATATATATATATATATATATATATGCATACATACACACACACACACACATAGTAGGTATATTCCACCAGTCTGTCATTTAATCACAATTCTCTGTAAATACTTGTACACCTTACACCCAAAAAACTAAGGTGACCACCGAATTATAAAGTTAACATAACTTTTCCATTTTTTCACTACAAACGATAAAAAATAATAACTAACCTGGCCGTCCTCCCAGAAAAATGGGCAAGCGGATAATCCACGGAATCCCGGCGACAAGAACATTAAAAGTCACATGATGGAGCTCAAATTTTGCTGTGCTTTCTCGCGTTCAGAAACTGCAGATACACAAAACAAGTTATGTGAAAACTAAAAAAAGCCTCAAGATTCACTCATTTGTTATAAATATTTAGATTTCTTCTCCTGGCCATTGTTCACAAAAGAAATTCCATTCTGCAGAAGCCTGTCGAACAAGTTATCGCCATTCTGAGTTAGCTCACATAAAAGTGACGTCTCATTCAGCGTTTCTCAGTTCAATTTTATTTTCTTTATATTATTTGGTTTTTCTTTGTTATTTCTATTTTACAGTTTACTCTTTACTTTAGCGTTTGCGTCTTCGTACTAGGCTGCTTTCCTTGATGGGGTCTTTGGGCTTTTAGAATTCTGCTTTTTCAACGAGTGTTGTAGCTCGGCCAGTGATGATGATAATAATAATAATAATAATAATAATAATAATAATAATAATAGCATGAATCACTATACTGCTGAAGAAATCCACAAGAGTTTAAGTGTGAGAAATTTATCGAAATTTTAGTGGAGAAAACTTGATGGATTTTTAGTCAAGGATTCTTGTTTTTCGTTGATTGATGCCAGGGGAATTGCTTCTTAGAAATCTCATCTGGCAATTACGAATTAATGTCTGGTCATTTTGAAAGAATTCAGTCAAGCCATTCTGGAGAATTTATGTCGAGTGATTAGTAATGAAAATCTCAGTCGAGCAGTTTCAAGAATTTTGGTCGAACGGCGCAGCTTAACCTCGATACCCAGCCAGTGGATGAGAGGAAACCTCGATACCCAGCCAGTGGATGAGAGGAAACCTCGACACCCAGCCAGTGGATGAGAGGAAACCTCGACATCCAGCCAATGGATGAGAGGAAGATGATCTTGAATGAAACGAGACGTGATGGGATAATTTGATGTTATTTCTTACACCAAAAGGGTGTCAGTGATTACGAGTCTCTCTCTCTCTCTCTCTCTCTCTCTCTCTCTCTCTCTCTCTCTCTCTCTCTCTCTCTCTCTCTCTCTCTCTCTCTCTCTCTGGTGGGTGAGATATAGTAGTTAGTTTGGCTATTACACGGAAAGGGTGTAGCTTCTTAGTTATTTATCTCTCTCTCTCTCTCTCTCTCTGGCCACATATAAATTAAATATAGATATTGGGTTTATCCGCGCACGTGCGCCAACCCATAAATACATAGGAATTTACACACACACACACACACACACACATATATATATATATATATATATATATATATATATATATATATATATATATATATATATATATATATATAATGTTTGCACCTGTGGAGAAACTGAAGTGAATAACTTATTCATGCTTACCAGAGAGAGAGAGAAAGAGAGAGATTATGAAATTGTACACTTTGGCTTATTAACCGAATTTAGCACAAGTGTCACGTGACGTAGTGTACTGAAAACCCAGAAGGGAATGATAAAAATGGAAGAGAATAATAACATATTTATTCCTTTGAAACTATTGTAGAATAAATGGTCGTGTAGTTGCAGTTGTTTTGGATTTATTTTGTAAATCAGTCTTGCCTGAATATACGAGGTGTTTGAAGTTATTTTCAAGTTTCTTCAACTTATGTTTCCCAACATAAAGTGCTGTGTATGATGTAATTCTTAATCAGTGATGATGCTAGTGATTCCTCTCTCTCTCTCTCTCTCTCTCTCTCTCTCTCTCTCTCTCTCTCTCTCTCTCTCTCTCTCTCTCTCTCTCTCTCTGTGTGTGTGCGAGTTGCATACTTATGCTTTTTCATTGGCTGATTAGTTTACTAATCATTTTTAGCCACGGGACGATAACCGGTCAAAGACTTTATTAAATTCTGATTTCTGAAAAGTAAAATTCTCAGGCCGGATTCATCCCCAATCCCTCTTATCAACTTATCAGCTCTTATCGAATCAACTCCTTTTTTTTTATGGCTCTCACTCGATCGCTGGAAAATTCAGCAACTGTTTGATCTCGGGTGTAACTTGAAACGGGTTTGGGTCGGGGGGGGCGGGGCGGAGGGGGGATTTGACACTGGGTTGGGAGGGGGAGGGTCATGTATCGTTAACTTGGTGGTTAACCGAACAAACGAGTGCGTCTTATTATTATTATTATTATTATTATTATTGGAGAAACAAATTCTCAGTTATTTATGGGTACGTATATTTAAAAATGAATCTCTACAGAGAGCTTTCGGGAATCTGTTCGATTCCCCTTTTTCGGACTGAAGTGGGGAATCGAACAGATTCCCGAAAGCTCTATGCAGAGATTTATTTTTAAATATATTTGTGCCCATACATAACTATGGATTTGTTTCTTTATTTCAAGACTCATTTTACTATGAGTAATTATTATTATTATTATTATTATTATTATTATTATTATTATTATTATTATTATTATTATCAGAATGTAGGGTCGTGAGAGAAAAATGCTTGGAAAGGGTTTTCTAGATGGTTGAGTTTTGGAAAGGAAGGTCATATGTATGTATAGACGAGCATATGTATATGTATGTATGTATATATCTATAAATAAAGACAAAATCCACGAAGGAAAGAGAAACAATGGAGTGTTGCAAGGCCTTTCGACTTATAGTCCTGTACTTAGCACACTGAAGAAATATAAAAATAAGTTTACAAAGAAAGTTCGTATAAATGACAGATGGGGATTACAAAGGAAAATGTATATGTATGCGAATATATATATATATATATATATATGTATATATATATATATATATATATATATATATATATATATATATATATATATATATATATATATATATATATATATATACACTTGCCATCCTACCATCTCATTGATATTACTGTCAATTTTGAGGGTAAGGGTACACTGGTCCTCACAATATTAAACAACACTTAATTTTGACACTGTTAGTTCATGTAACCTACTTATATTACATTCTTTTTTGCAGTTACATTTATTGCTATACTTTACTGTTCAAGTGGAAGTGAATTCTCAAGTGACGCGAATCGTTACTACCTCCTCCTCCCTCCCCCCCCTCTATTCTTCTCATACCCCTTCTCTCTTGCTTACCCCCCCCCCCCCCCATCTCGGAGCTTTAGTCCAGCTGTTGTGATGGGAATCATGAAACTGTCATATTTGAATGCGGTGGTCGTGGTGTTTGACGAGATGAATTCAAACGAGTTTCATTTTTCTCTTCGGGCTTCGCTCCGTTTTTATTTGGATGCGTGCTGTGGTTCCTGTTTTTATTTAGGTTTTTATGACGTAATTAATTACCTGACGCACTGTCGTGCGTTTCGTTTCACTCTTTCATTCTGTAGAAGCAGCTCGCAGCAGTCTTGTATGTGATGACATTCGTCGTTGCTCCGACGACGAGGCGTTTCGGGAACGTTGGCATGCCTGGTCGGAGGTGCCAGTTACATGTTGGTATTTTTGTTGTTGATTTTCGCGATGCATTAGAAAAAATCCCAGTGTGTCGTCTGTTCGTTAATTGTCGGTAATTACGGCGTCTGGTCTGTTTGGCTTGATTTATTATCTTTTCTTGACTAGCTTCGTTTCGCGTCGTGTCTCTTGGTTTGGGATGTTTATTGTGGTTTATTGTGGAGATATAGTTTGTGTATCTGATGCGTCGTGTGTTATCGTTTCGTTAACATAGAAATATCATAGTAAAATTCGTCGGCACTACGCAAATCCCTATCTGGCATCGCTTGCGCCTCCCTCCCTCCCTCCCTCTCCCGTTCCCTCCCTCCCCACTCTCTCTCTCCCTCTCATCAACGCTGCCAACCAAGATCGTCAGTCGACTCGACAGTCGGGAAGAGAATCCGGCCGGCCAGTTGATCGTAGACCCTCGTGCGAATAGGGCATATTCTACGTCGGGTGACGGCGTTGCGTCGCCTTCTCATCGGACTCCCGGGAAACATTGCAGTGTGAATTGTGTTTTTTTTATTTTGATGATAATAAAGAGGGGGCCAGAACTCTCGAACGCCGCCTGAAAAATAATCGTTGGTTCACGTGATTATTCTTTCCCCTCCCTTCGATATTTGTGTGTGTGATCGATTTGGATTGCTAGCGCCCCGAAAGGGGAAAAGAGATAAAGACCCCAGACAACCTTGTGCGTACTAGGAGGATATTTTTTCCCCCCCGTCTTCGCCCATTGAGTCCTGTGTCGTGTATCTTCTGCTGTGGTGTCTCTCAGGCATTACACATCGCAAGGTGGGTGTAGGAGGAGAGGAAGGAGGAGGGGGAGGAGGAGGAGGAACTGGCTGGGAGTGTCGGAGGAGCCGTGTTGCTTGTCGCTTTGCTAGTGCTAGTTTAGTGCTGCCGGGCTCTCTCTCTCTCTCTCTCTCTCTCTCTCTCTCTCTCTCTCTCTCTCTCTCTCTCTCTCTCTCTCTCTCCACACACAATCCGTTTTGAAACCGTTGGAATGGTGTGGGATTCAAAAGGATTACTCATATCGGGAAATATAATATGTGCCTTTTTTTGTTTGGGGTGGGGGGGCATTTGTTGACAGGTTGCAGTAGCGTGTAGCATACTTTTATCAAAATGTTAACATTTGGTGGCTTCACATGCCCACTGGGGCATAGCTTATACCCTAAGCAGGTCAAGGAAGCATCGTACACGGCTGGTGAATGGGTTCTTTAAAAGCCCTCCCCGCGTTCGAGAGTGAATGTGGTTATTTTCAAGGTTCCAGCGTATTCATTCAATCCCCTGCCATGCCATATGGGCATGTGTTACAGGAGAATGTTTTTAATGTGCGTCACATGGGCACGCCACTCGAAATCTGTATTGCCATATGCATTTTGCGTATGAGGGGCGAAGGGGTGGGTATTGGTATGCGTACAGTTGGCGGAGAGGTCACCTTGACCTGGAGAGTAATTGGAAGAGACAGACTTCTACGATTCTGTTTGCAAATGATGTGATTTTGGCCCTTTTTTTTTTTTTTAATTGGTCGTACCTGTGCTGTATATGAGTTGGAAAATGAATGCGTAAAAAGGCTTTCAACTTTTATGTGCTGAAATTGTGAATTCTTGTTTAAATCCTTCAGTGTTCAGGATATTTATCCTGATACCGTCTGTCCTTAGGTGAAATTACGTAATTTTTGTTCAGGATGTTTAGGCTATCTTGATACCATCTTATCTTTGGTGAAATTACGTAATTTTTGTTCAGGATGTTTAGGCTATCTTGATACCATCTTATCTCTGGTGAAATTACGTAATTTTTGTCTTATTGTTAAACCAGTGGTTTTAAACATTGTCTTAGCAATTGTTGGGGCATTAATTTGTATATGTGAGATTGTATCTGCTGCCAGGATGACGTCATTACTCTGTCATCTTCATCCTGTTCGAGATAAGATTTAGATTACAGTGTGTTGTTGCTTAAGATTTAGATTACAGTGTGTTGTTGCTTTTGTTGTTGTTGTTGTTGTATGTCTTGTAGGGGCAGAAAACCCTGTGATGTTTTAGCTGTCAATATTATGTAAGCAGAGGTTTTTACGCAAGCGATAATTGTAGGGTTGTGCTTAATGAAGAGTTAGAGGAATTTATTTCTGGTGACAGAAATTCTTTTCTCGCTATAATGTGGTTCGGATTCCACGATAAGCTGTAGGTCCCGTTGCTAAGTAACCAGTTGGTTCTTAGCCACGTAAAATAAGTCTAATCCTTCGGGCCAGCCCTAGGAGAGCTGTTAATCAGCTCCTCAGTGGTCTAGTAAAACTAAGGTATACTTATGAAGTGACTAAACCTATATTTATATAATATTTATATTGTGTAGGTTTAGTATGTTCTAATTTTTCTCTTCCTTTTTTATATTTTATTTTGAAATATTGATCAGCTTAACAAAACAGCTTATATTATATATATTATATTATATTATATATATATATATATATATATATATATATATATATATATATATAATATATATATATATATATATATATATATATATATATATATATATGAGAGAGAGAGAGAGAGAGAGAGAGAGAGAGAGAGAGAGAGAGAGAGAGAGAGAGAGAGAGCTAGTTCAGTTTGGTCATGACTGGTCCTGGTAGAAGTCATCGACATTTTTAAGCGTTACATAATTAAGTGGATCTGAGATTTGAAAGGCATTCCTAGTCACATGCCGAAAATGCTAAATTAGATGGTGGCTTAACATTTTGACGTCTCAGCTATCCTGAGGCTATTCTTAACTGCTTATTACGTAGTGTGTTGGGGATAATTATTAATCTTTTTTTTTTTCTAATCATGGCCTTGGTTGGTTCGATAGATAATAGGTTAGCAACTGTCTCGACTTGAATCATAACTGTTTTGGCATTTACCTTCCAATGCCTCGTGTTCCTGTTTGGTTTTTATTCAGTAACCTGTTATTTTTTGGGGATCAGTATAAATACTTTTGTATATTGAGCACAATATACATTTTATCATTTAATGTTGTTAGCGAACTGGCTGTCGTGCAAATGCAGATCAAGATGGAGTGAATGTTTTGTGAATGTTTTGAATGTCAAATAAACTCCAGATGGTAATTTGAAAGATTATATCAAACTTATAGAAGCTCTGAAGTTATGGGTAGTGGATGTTGTTGTAGTTAGTGTGGAGATGAATGTGTACGTAGAAATCTGGATAGTTTTTTAAAATTACTTTCTTAATAATAGAACGGGCATTTAAAATGGCAGGGATGGCATTTGAAATATGAGTATGTTATTGTATAAGAACGCACAATTTCCTTGAACTGTTATCAGCATCACGTCTGCTCCAGTTCCAGTAGCGGTTCGGTTGCCATAAAAAAATATCGTATTCCCAGTAACTGTCTTTATTAAAAAAGCCACAGTTCCCGTATTGATCATCTGTGTTAAGATAACTTGAAAGCAAAGGCTATCACAATTCTTGACGAGGTGTTTGATACCCTGTAGACCAGAAACTATGATTTGAAAGATATTTAAGAAAATGAAAAGACTGGCGGTTCTTCATTGGTCCCAGAATAGCAAAATGTGCATATGTATGTGCGTGTTTTTTTAAGGGGTGTTGACAGTCGGGTTTTGGAAGTGGAGGGATGGAGGGGAAGGGTTCGATAGGCGGAATTGAAGGGAGTGGCCATGTGAAAGATTGAATGTAGGAAAAGGGGCGAGGGGAGACGTGATGGATGTTAGGTGGTTTGCCCGAGGACGCCATGCTTGATGCGTCGGTACGCACCATATATATATATATATATATATATATATATATATATATATATATATATATATATATATATATATATATATATATATATATATATATATATATATATATATATATATATATATATATATATATATATATATATAATTCTTATACTCTCTTCATTCTTCTCGTTTCTTCTAGCTAGGATTCCATTGCATGTAAGCTCGCTGTCCCGGTAAGGAGTTATTTTTGTTGTGAATGATAATCGTAATTTCTCTCACGGGCGTCCGGTACTCATTCGCATTTTAATTAGGGCTCGAGAGGCTCTCTCGTCCTTTTTTTTTTTTCAAGATTTGTTAGGGTACAAGGACTGGAATGAGTACGTTGACTGTTTTAGTCTTATGGAAATTTATTCTCTAAGGTTTGGGGTTAGAAATTCTTGGTTTTAGTCTAGAGTAGATGCTTGACAGTTCATAGTTTTAGTCTAGAGTAGATTCTTCACTAGTAATTCTTAGTTTCAAGTTGGATTCTTGATATGATTTAAGTTTCGTGCTGTATTGTTTCAAGGAATCTTTAATACTCTAATGAATTCAAGTTCTGTGTTTCGTTCTGGATTCTCACTTGGAATGCATTGACACTGGAATCTTGCTCGAAATTGCATGTTCGGTACTGGAATCCTGCTTGGAATTCTTGGTTGGTACTAACTTCTTGCTGAGAATTCGTGGTCTGTACTGAATTCTTGCTAGGAATTCTTGGTTCCCTCTAAATTCTTACAAGGAGTTCTTGGTACTGGATTTTTGTTAGGCTGTCCTAGTTTCGTAAATGGGTTCTGCTATCAATGTCTCGTGGAGTTTCCATCGACTAAAGGTGCGGAAATAATTAATCTATATCCACGACGTGTTAGGCCTGATATCTGGCGAGTTTTGACCCCCATCAAAGTCGAGGACCTCTGTCCAATAAGGTCATATTGAACTGTCAAACTCTGAAGTCTCTCTGTGGGTCGAACGTGAAAGGTAAATGATCCCGTGGCCAATAGGCCTATATGCTTGGGTTTAGTCGCCTCAATCCAATATACCAACGCTTAGAGACTTGAAACAGACACCAGGTGTCTGGTGTGACTGACAATGAGTCGAACCTGTAGTGTATATGATCCCGTGGCCAATAGGCTTATGCATGGGTCCATTAGGCTATACCAGCGCATAGACTTACAACATACACCAGGAGTCAAATGTGAATGACAGTGAGTTTAACCTTGTAGTGTATATGATCCCGTGGTCTATAGGCCTATATGCATGGGTTTAGCTGCTTCCCTCCAGTATACCAACGCTTAGAGACTTGCAACATACATCAGAAGTCTGGTGTGAATGGCACTAAGGCACCAGAGTTGAGATGAGTATCACACTTGATGCTGTTGCATAAGTAAGGACGTGTTGCACGGCTAAGCATGAATGTCTGGGGAGGGACAAAGATGACCCCCTTTAGGCTTACGAAAGACTACCACCACACTCCCCTACTCCCCCCCTCCCTTCCCCCTCCTTGCTCGCCCTAAGTGTGTCAGGTGGAATAGTGTCCCTCGGGGTCGTTTGTCGGGACTGAGGGAGGTGGCTGCATGGTGGTGGTGGTTTCGAAATTGCTGAAATGATAATTGGTAGTAACGAGGTCGTTGTTCATGTTGTTACTGATGGTGTTGCTTAAGTTTGATTATTACATTCTGTTTTGAAAGCAGAAGTGTTTCTTTTGTATTAATATTATTACTGATATAGTGTGTAAGTGTGATTATTAGGTATATGTTGTTTTAAAAGCAGAAGTACCTATTCTTGTATTATTGAAAAAATACGATTGGGTAGTAATGAAATCACCATCCATATTATCTCTTTTACTCTTTTATACGTTGATTTTATTAATAGTGCAGTTGTGTATGTTGTTATAACTGTTATAATTATACGATACCGTAATAAATGTGGATATTTAATATTATTTAGCTAAGCAGCCGGAATTACTTTAGAAAGTTATGATAATTGTACCGTTATTTGGTATTTGACATATATATTCAGCAGTAATTATTATTACGGAAACCTCTCTCTCTCACGGTGACGGCAAAATTATATATTTTTTCTATTCGTATACATTCTCCTTGTTTTTCCTCGGGCCTGGGCTAGAAAAGGGCATTCAAATGCCCGTCCCTGGGCTGGGAAAGGGCATTCAAATGCCCGTCCCAGTGACCTCTCTATTTAATTGATATTAGGTTTGGGGGTCGGAAGTGTTGAAAAAAAAAAAAAGGCGACAGTTTAATTTTGGAAGGAGAATTTGACAGCTTCGTCATGTTTCCAGTATTAATAAGCAGGTGTGCTTATGCCCTGAAATTCATTCTCTCTCTCTCTCTCTCTCTCTCTCTCTCTCTCTCTCTCTCTCTCTCTCTCTCTCTCTCTCTCTCTCTCTCTCTCTCAGGTGCATATATATCATGCAAACGAGAGACTCGTTATCATTATCCGGGGCGGTGCGATTGGAAAGTCATGGCATTACTCTTTGATTTACTGTGTGTGTACGTGCGAGTTATTTCCGCTCGTCACGTCTTTCTCGTTATGGCGAATAATTTCTTGGCATCCCAAGGTCATTCCCTATGACCTTTCGGTACCCACGGAGGGGACAAAAGTGTGTCGTGGGCAGTGCTATTTTGTTTGTCTGACTTGCAGTGTCAGGGGATGTTGT
>JANJGK010000046.1:23696220-23725649 GCA_039081455.1 Macrobrachium rosenbergii
ACTTGCTGGAGATAACGAAATCTCCTCAACTCTCCCAAGGAGTTATTTCCTAATAAAATCGAGGCTTCTTCTCGGGTGAGACGGATGCATTCTGGGTGACACATCAATAGGAAGGGCTGCTTCAGTTCTTCTGTCCGGTTTAACGAAAGGGAGTCTGCGGGATTGATTTTAGAAGTGAGAATTCTTGGGGAATATTATGTCATTAAATTTTTTTTTTTTTTTTTTTTTTTTACTTTCATATTTATATTTTCAGAATTTGGTTTTATTTTTCTTCTTATGTGTGAATTCAGGTTTATGAAGGGATTCAGTGGAATTATTTTTAGACTTGAGAATTCTTTCGAATATGCAGTTATTAAATTTTTTATTTTTTTGCAAAATTCACTTTCATTTTGTATTTTCTAAATTTGATTTCATTTCTTTTTTTAATGTGTGAATTCAGGTTTACCAAGGGATTCTGTGGAATTGCTTTTAGACGCGAGAATTCTTTGGAACATGCAGTTATTAATTTTTATTTTGTAAAATTCACTTTCATATTTGTATTTCTAAATTTGATTTTATATGTTTTTTTTCTGTGAAGATACCATGTTTATATAAGTGATGTTTATTGGAATTTAATTCAGAATTATACTTTTCAGAATGCCTCACTCAGGGTATGATAAATTTGCTTTTACCCTGCAGAAATAATAAATAACTTTCTCGTGTATAATTACAGTTTGTTTTCTGGGATTGACATTTACAATCACCCATTTCGAAATCTCGGATTATTTCTAACTGATTTCCGCTTTTCCTCGTTGTAAGTCAAGGTTTTTTCTGTGAAGACTCAAATTGTAAAACGATTGCGTAGAGTATATACAGTTCTTATGTAAAATTCACAATCATATATATCTTAAAACGTTTGAAGTATCATTAATACTTGAGTAGTTTATACCCGTCTCGTCAAAAACGACTGCAGTAATTAAGCAATTTCACAAATGCATCGTACGTAATGTGTCAAGGTCATTACGTTACTTTTCATCGTCTTATTAACATTTAGTGACCTTGAACCGTAGCCTGCTACGTCTGCCGTTGCGATCCCGGCATTAGTGAATGAATATAAATTAAAAAATACAAAAGTGAACCGCAAGGAATTGCTGTGACGAGGAAGAATTTCCTTCAGGCTCGTTCTTCAACTCGAAGGAAAGTGAAACGACGGAGTGGTGCTTGGTGCTAGGCCTTTCGACTTGCTGCCCTTCACTTAGCAGACTGATAGGATATGAAAATAAGTTTACAAAGAAACCTCGTATAAATGACAGGTGGGGATTATAAAGGAAAATATATGTACCTGGAATCCAAGGTAGTTGAAGAATTAGTATACCTACCAAAATAGGGGTAAATATTTAAGAGGTTTTACTAAAGAGATATATAGTATATATACACATATATATGTACTGTATAAATGAATAAATATATTTATATGATACATGCATGTGTATATGTATATGACTGTGAAATATATTCTGTTTAAAACAGAATTCCATCAAATATAAGGGAGCCCATAGAAACGCCAAAATGTGGAAAATAAAAGGCTATATTTCAGTGACCAAACTCTCTTTCTCCTCAGGCAAATAGTGAATCCTATTTGGCTGAGGAGAGAGACAGTTTGGTCTCTGAAATATAGCCTTTACTTTCCACAATTTGGCGTTTGTATGGCCTCCCTTATATATATAATATATACATATATATATACATATATACACATGCATACATACGTACATGCAGTCCTAACTACCACAACACTCAGACAGTGGGGTAAAATGAAACGGCTCTGGACGTCGTGAATATGAGAGAAGCAAGTTTCTCGGATTAAACCCAAATGGAGAAACATCCCGTTGCGCTAACTGTGTTTCTGAAACCGTGAGAAAAATTACCGTCATTCTCTCTCTCTCTCTCTCTCTCTCTCTCCTCCACGCGAATGCAGACGCATTAGAGATTCTTGTCGCTTCAGAGTCTCAACGCGGTCCAGCTTAAATTCTCTCTCTCTCTCTCTCTCTCTCTCTCCGTGGCACGTACTGGAAGCAGTTGTGCAGAAAGATCTTCCTGGAGATTGTTCTCGTCATGGGCTTTAAAATAGCTTGTTCCCCCCCCAATCCCGCTTTTATCATCATCGTAAGTACTTAGTGAGTTCTTGTCACAGCTTCAGGATCATATTATATTATATTATCTTATAATAATGAGAGCGCGCGCGCACACATGTTTATATATATATATATATATATATGTATATATATATACATATACATATATATATATATATATATACGCTAGCGTTATATGTACGGGGTTTTTACTTTGCCATCTTAAGTTAAAGATAGTAAACGCTTAAGTTCTTTTTTTTCTCGCCTTTCAAAGCATGCGAATGTATACACGAAAACAACGAATTATTAATAATAATAATGATAATATCAACTTCTCTTTCACGTTGGTTGGAATGTGTTTGAATATGTATCCATTTTGATCTGACTTTACAAAGGAGAATATAATAATAATAATAATAATAATAATAAGTCGGCGAACTTTTGCCCTCCAATTTAATAATATGAGAAAGAGCCCTGTTAAAACTTGTATATTAATTTTCTTCCTATTTTTTACAGAAAGGTTTTATGACGTTTATAAGTAAAGTATTCTCATAAGAAGGGAATGGATGCGTTTATACCACGTCATTTGTTGCATTCGCGTGTTAATAAATAATAATAATAATAATAATAATAATAATAATAATAATAATAATAATAATGGCGTCTACTAATCTGATAGGGCTAGATTGTACGAGTTTATTTTTTCAAGTATATCTTGCCTAAGTATTCTTATTGTTTATAATAATAATAATAATAACATCAACAACAATAATAATAATAATAATAATAATAATAATAATATAATAATAATAATAATAATAATAATAATAATAATAATAATAATAATAATAATAATAATAATAATGGCGTCTATTAATCTGATAGGGCTAGATTGTACATGAGTTTATTTTTTTCAAGTATATCTTGCCTAAGTATTCGTATTGTTTATAATAATAATAATAATAATAATAATAATAATAAAATAATAATAATAATAATAATAATAATAATAATAATAATGGCGTCTATTAATCTGATAGGGCTAGATTGTACACGAGTATTTTTGCAAGTATATCTTGCCTAAGTATTCGTATTGTTGATAATAATAATAATAATAATAATAATAATAATAATAATGATAATAATAATAATAATAATAATAATAATAATAATAATAATAATAATAATGGCGTTTATTAATTTGAAATGGCTAGATTGCACATTTTTTTAAGTATATCTTGCGTAAGTATTCGTATTGTTTATTATGTGGTTGCAACATGAACTTCTTCCTAACATCTTTTTTCTTGTTTTCATTTCAGGTGAGTCGACGAGTCTCCTGACGATGCGTCTTGCCCTTGACAGTATGTATGTCTATTTAGAGAGCATGGAACAAATATTTGCCCCCCCGGGAAATAGCCGGTGTGTAAGAGTAAGCACTTGGTTGGGCGTAAGGGAATGTGACATTTAAGGTTGCTAACTCGAGTGGTCAGTGTCCACCGGTATTAGGTGTTTTCTTGACTTGATTTGTTTCGCAGATATGTTTAAGTGTTAGTCACTTTAGTTTTCTTAATTTCATTAGTTGTTTATACATAGTTTTCATTAAGTCGTGGGCTTTATATTTTTTTTTTTTATTCATCGTATAGCTAAGCACAGTAAGCAGGCTAAATATGTTTAGATCTTAATTCCACTCTTATTTATTATGTACTTCATTAGTTATGTATAACTCTCATTGTTAAATCCTTGGCTTTATATTTTTTTATTCATCGTATAGCTAAGCACACTAAGCAGTCTAAATATGTTTAGATCTTAATTCCACCCGTTTTTTTATGTACTTCATTAGTTATGTGTAGTTTTCATTGTTAAATCTTAGGCTTGGTATATTTTTTTTTAACTTAGACTGCCTAGTTTGGTTAGCTTAAGATGTATAGGGAGAATTTAGTTAAGGATGTTCCCGCGTTAAACGTTTTGAATTACCTAATCTAGATTAGAGTTCTTTGATTGAAATAGTGTGGCATTCATTATGTCAAGGTCATGTTCAAGCAGCAGAGTGTAAATTAACCCTCGTCTCTCTTAAGTGTACGTGACAAAAAGCCATAATTGATTGATTGGAGCACATCATCATTCAATGACCGCACTTCGTTGTGGGGTCCTCCAGGTGGCGGTGGTCGGTGGTGGCCCTTGAAAAGGATGTACCTCGAAGGATATTAAAAGCCGTTTAGGCAGGATGCCAAGTCGTCTTTGGAAGTCGAGTGAAAGTGTACGTTGCAGCTGGTGGCCGGTGTTCCGCAGGGCCGTGAGCTTCGACCCAAGTGGTTTGTTCGCTCGTTCGTCAGTTTTGGCCTTGTGAAAATATCTTGTTGTTGGATGCATGTTCCTATTTTAGGGGTCCTGGGCTTGTTGTTTTGCTCTTGTTGTGGTTGTTGTGTAGTTGTTGTTTTTGCATTTTAACTTGGGATTAAGGGGAAACATGATTCGCTTGCGTTTTTTTCGTTCTTCAGAAGCCGAATGGAAGTTTGTTGTGGTGAAATTGTGGAATCAAGTCTCTCTCTCTCTCTCTCTCTCTCTCTCTCAATTCGTTACTTCGCATTTTAAGCATGGATTAGGGGAAAACATGAATCGCTTGAATTTCTTCACTCTTCAAAACCTAAATAGGAAGGTAGTTGGGGTGATGAAATCATTGTCGAATGTTTGTGGAATGAAGTCTCTCTCTCTCTCTCTCTCTCTCTCTCTGTTAGTATTCCTGTGACATTTATGGTGGAAAAATGTGATTATAATAATAATAATAATAATAATAATAATAATAATAATAGTAAGAGTACTCTGAATCGTTCCCCTGTTCAAGCAAAGGGGTTGCACCAAAGTGCTCTTTGCAAAAACAAACAATTCACCTTGAACTCTGAGTTCATTGTAGCGAACAGGCTATTTGCTGTACTGTGGGAAACAGAGGGGGTCCATTCAGGTTGGGTTTGTATTCCGTTCAGTTATCTTCCTGTGGTGCCTTCGCCAAAAAGTGGGTTTTTTAATTTATATATACAGTATATATATATAAAATTGTTTCTTTTTATCTAAAGGATGGCTCCACAGAGAGAGAGAGAGAGAGAGAGAGAGAGAGACGCAGTCACACTGATCATTGCTGAACCTAATTTCTTCTAACCTCTCCTGACTTCGGGAGGCCATAATTCAGTCTCTTGGAATAAGTGCGAGACTTTCGCCCGTTATATCTGAAAACTCATTTTGTGCCTCTGCTGAGAGAGTTTCCTGACAGTTAGGTTGCCGACTGCCGGGTCAGTCGTAGTCAGGATGGAAAGGGGAATGGAACTGTCAGTCTTCGTGTCAGAAGATTTGTCAAAAACCGGTGAAGGTTCAACCCCCTACTGGCGCCACCACCTCTGAGGCGAAAAGGTATATGTTACAGTATATATATATGTATATATGTATATATATATATATATATATATATATACACATACATACATACATACATACATACACTGAGCACGCTAAACGCAAGCATACGCACGCAAACAAGATACATTTTTAGGTTAACGCATTAATTAAATTAAAATAATCCGTTCTCATGATTTCGAGATTGGGGTAAAAATTGCAATTTTTCATTTCGCCGTCATCTGTAAACATTTTTATGCTAAATTTAGTTTTATTGAAACAAGATAAAAAAAAAAAATATCCCTGGCTTTTGATCCCAGAATTTTGCATATCAAACGCATTTTCCAGCTCGGCTCGTCGCTGTTGAGATAAAGGCGATATCTGAATATCGTGAGCTGCATTTCTTTTTTTTATCCGGAGTTCATGGCCGTTTTCAGATTCCAGGAGGCATTTTTGCTTTCTGTAAAAGAAAACTATTGTGCCGACTCTGTCTGTCCGTCCGCAATATTTTCTGTCGGCACTTTTTTCTGTCCGCCCTCAGATCTTAAAAACCACTGAGGCTGCAGGGCTGCAAATTGGCATGTTGATCATCCACCCTCCAATCATCAAACATACCAAATTGCAGCCTTCTAGCCTCGGTAGTTTTTATTTTATTTAAGGTTAAAGTTAGCCATAATCGTGCTCTGGCAACGATATAGGATAAGCCAGCACCGGGCCGTGGTTAAAGTTTCGTAGCCGTGGCTCATACACCATTATACCGAGACCACGGGAAGGTAGATCTGTTTTCGGTGGCCTTGATTATACGCTGTAGCGGCCGTACAGAAAACTCGATTGCGCCGAAGAAACTTCGGCTCATTTTTTACTTGTTTCTTTTGTGTGAACGTTTTCAAATTTTCAATAACGTTTTCGTATCCCGAGAATGTTGTTGGATTCCGATATCGGATCTCTCTCTCTCTCTCTCTCTCTCTCTCTGTGAGGAGTTGCTTTCGATGACCAGTAACAAATAATGACAGAATTCACATAGGGTAGGGACATTGCATTGACGAGGTAATTCTCTCTCTCTCTCTCTCTCTCTCTCACACACACACACACACACACACATTGCTTGCAATAACCAATTATAAATAATGACAGAATTTATATATAAATTCAGGTCATCGACAATGTCATCCCTCACACTCTATGAGTTGTGGAATCGTTCTACATATAATTCTCTCTCTCTCTCTCTCTCTCTCACACACACACACACACACACACACAATTGCTTACGATAACCAATTACAAATAATGACAAATTTCATATATAAGTTAAGGTCATCGACAAAGTCATCCCTCACACCCTGAGTTGTGGAATCGTTCTACATATAATTCTCTCTCTCTCTCTCTCTCTCTCTCTCTGAATGGAATGTCTCACGTAAAAGAGATCCGTTTGACGTCAGAGAGAGAGAGAGTACCTGCTTAGGACGGCGGAGTAAAGTAATCACCACTTGAGAGAAGCGAGATCTTAACGACGTGAGGAAGAAGAAGAGATCATTCATGCTGTGGAGAAGAAGATCCATCTCGTGTGAAGGGCTCCGTGATGCTGCTGCTGCTGCTTCTGCTGTTGCAGATGCTGCAGATGATGCTGTGCTGTGCTGTGCTGTCGTTAGGCAACAGAAGAAGAAGAAGAAGAGGAGTCTCTGGGTGTTATCGCCAGATCCGTCTTGGTTTCCTTGAAAGCGTTTTGTTCAGACAAAACAAAAACAGACGACAGCCGTGTGTGTGTGTGTGTGTGTGTGTGTGTTTGGATCGACATCTGTTATGGCCAGACTCTCTCACACCTCTTGTTTTATATTTATAGTTCGAGTGTTGTTGCGTTTTAGCATTGGCTGTTGTTTTCATTCTGCTTCGAGAATGATAACGGCGTTTTAAGTGCTGTTGTAATTGTTATTGATTGATTGATTGGTTGAGGCTGTTGTGTTGTTTTTCTTTGGGAATGGTAACGATGATGATGATGATGATAATGAATTCTCACTCGGCGTTTGAATTTTCTTGTGATTACCATAGATTGATTGATTTATTTCAGGAAACTGGCGTTGCATCTTCCCCACTCAGCGTTAAGTTTTGTTGTCATTACTATTAAGATTCGATTTGTTATGGGAAACTTGCGTCACTACTACTTTGGCCATTGACGCTCGAAATACAAAATTCATTAACATTAAAAAATATCTAACACTCGTGTCGGTGCTATTTAGGTTATGTCCTTAAATGGTGTAGGTGCTATTTAGGTTATGTCCTTAAATGGTGTAGGTGCTATTTAGGTTATGTCCTTAAATGGTGTAGGTGCTATTTAGGTTATGTCCTTAAATGGTGTAGGTGCTATTTAGGTTATGTCCTTAAATGGTGCAGGTGCTATTTAGGTTATGTCCTTAAATGGTGCAGGTGCTATTTAGGTTATGTCCTTAAATGGTGTAGGTGCTATTTAGGTTATGTCCTTAAATGGTGTAGGTGCTATTTAGGTTATGTCCTTAAATGGACTTAAGCAGACATTGAAGAATTAGTCTGAAAGAAGACCACCTTTCCAAACACTTTTAAAATTACCTCACGTGAGCTGCAGGTTTAAGTGAACCTTTTCTGATGAAAGTCTATCCCCTTGCCATTGTACGCATGTATATGAGTAGATATGTATTTATGTATGAACCTTCTTGTCAGGAAACAGTTGGACTGTTTCAAACTGAACTGTTCACAAAACGTCCGTTGTCAAAGGATCCTCCAATTTAAGGAAATCATTTTAAAATGTGGACTCCTTGAAGAGATCTGGAACTGCCTAATCAGGATTAGTAAAACATTTAAACGGTTCACGATTAGGTCCCAAGAGATTCCAGGGGTGAGCGCCAGTCCAGTCTGAATATCAGTTCGTATTTGTGGCGCAAAGCAGCTGCTAGGTGGGTTGAGATAGCCAGAGAGTTTTGATAGCAAATTTGGTTTGTTCTTAACCTTGGGAGCAAAGAAACGCTAACAATTACTTACTTGTTCTGAAGAACGGGTGACACTCCTAAGTCGAAGGGACAGTCTTGAAGGGAATGTTTCGTAGAAGTGGAAATTGTTTGCTAAGGAGTTAAAGAGCAGGAATATGAACTTTTAGTTTTACGTCAAAGTGTCTTGGATATATCTAGTATGATATGATCTACTCCGTGGCCCGTTTCAGCTAAACAACAAGCCTTCATACTCGAAGACAGCACTCTTACGTAGGATCTGAAAATCTTTTGCTAAGCAGTTAAACAACAGGATTTCGACCCTTTATTTTTTCGTCAAAGTAGCTTAGATTTTTTTTAATATGATTTAGGACTGCTCTGTGAGCCCTTTCACCTAACCAGGAAGGCAGTGTATTTCATCTTCGTCTAAATTATGATTTGTACCCCCCGGGGGGGGCGGGGAATTCATTGCTCGATTGTCTTCTTGTTTTGTCTCAAACCACCTGCAACGTTTGCACAGGGGAGGAATAACCACTGGGCTGAAATGTTGCGTTTATGTGAATAGGGGCTTTGAGGGAAAGGTGAGATGATACTCTTCTGGCCGCGTCAATTAAGCCCTTTACATAAGAGTCTCTCTCTCTCTCTCTCTCTCTCTCGCTGCGGTCTATACACCCAAAACAAAATACCATCATGTCGTAAAGAAGTATATGTACGTGGAAAGTAATTCTCTCTCTCTCTCTCTCTCTCTCTCTCTCTCAAAACAATTTACCATCAGATCGTAAATAAGAAAGTGAAAGCATTTTCTCAGACAAGAAAACTTTCAAGCAAAGAGTTGGATTTTGACGAAAACAAAACGCTTCATTCTTCGCGTAATTGTTTCGTCAGATTTTCTAACTTAACATTTTCCACTAAGTTTACATATTCGTGCGTTGGTGTGAATGTCAGTCACGACAAACCACATCCCGAGAATTAGAGGATTAATATCTGCGGGACTTTGGAAATTCAGCATCATATGGGACAATGGAATCACTGCATTTGATCTACACACACATCTGTGTAGCGTACCTGCACGAATTACCTTTCCTAGCCGGGGGCGTGGCCCCCGGACCCCTATTAATACGTTCCAGCGGAAATGGCGTTCACGCGTCACGGAACCTTCTTATAATATTGTATCAGTCAATTTTGTTTGTTGGTTTTAAATCGGTAAGCTTGTACATCCTCCTGGGTTAAGTTTTTCTCGAGACTTATTTAAAAGCATTTCTAATTCCATGTCAGTTTCTTATTGTAGAACTACAGAATTTTGTGCTACAGTCTTTTGAATTTGATTGATGGGGGCCTGTGTCCAAGATAGTGAATATCTTTTTGAATTGCTGGATTGTTTTAGACGGAATAGATTCACCTGTATCAGAGCCTCTCTGAAAGAAGAATGCTTGGGACATGTCCACGACTTTTGATCAGCCGTCAAGGTGGTATAGTTTGTTTCTGGAAAAAAAAGTAAACAAGGGGTAGACTTCAGTGCACCTCACGGGGTGCACTGTAGGCCTTACTGAAGGTTCTTGCAGTGTCCCCTTCTTCCCCTAGCTTTAACCCCTTTCATTTCTTTTACAGTACCTCCATCCATATTATCTTTCTTCCATCTTGCTATCCACCCTCTCCTAAGAATTACTTCATAGTGCAACTGTGAGGTTTTCCTCCTGTTACACCTTTCAAACCCTTCTATTTTCAATTTCCTTTTCAGCGCTGAATGACCTCATAGGTCCCAGTGCTTGGCCTTTGGCCTAAACCCTACCTTCCATTCCATTCCTTAATTCGACGCCCAAGATGAAAAGACGATTAAAGCTCGCGATCACGTTGAGTGGTACACGAGGACGAAACGGACATTTTGGTCCTTTGTTCGCAAAAGAGGTTAATTGGCGGCACAGCCTCGTTCCAGAATGATGACACGCAAACAAAGCGAGGTCCAGGTGAGAGAGAGACTTACAGAGGGTAAGAGCGATTGTGTCTTTATCATTATCACAATGTTGGATAGTTTTTTGAAGGACTTAGTTTGTTAGAAAAGTTGGTTGAAGGGTGGGGTATGTTTGGATAGCTGTTTGAAGATTGTTTTAAACTAGTTGCTTGAATGATGTTGTATTATATAAGAGCAATGTGTGAGTGAATGCCTTCTTGTCTTCGTCCAACTGTGTTCTGTGGGGTAGTGCGGTCAGTACACCTCATGCGGTGCACTGTAGGCATTACTTAAGGTTCTTTGCAGTATACCTTCGGCCCCTAGCTGCAACCCCTTTCGTTCCTTTTACTGTATCTCCTTTCATATTCTCTTTCTTCCATCTTACTTTCCTTAACCCCTCTCCCAAAAATTGATTCATAGTGCAACTGCGAGGTTTTCCTCCTGTTACACCTTTCAAATCTCTCTACATTCAATTTCCTTTTCAGTGCTGAATGACCTCATAGATCCCAGTGCTTGGCCTTTGGCCTAAATTCTATATTCAATTCAATTCAACAGTGTTCTGAGGTTTTAAGGATCTAGAACAGAATTTCCTCAGTAAACCCCCATATTTCTTGTGTTTTCAATACTACAGCTTTAAGCTCCACGTATTGTTATTTCTTTCTTACTCTCTCCTATTTTGGTATTGGTATCAGATCCAACTTCCTGTATTTTTGTTTCTTTTACTCAGCTCGTAAGATCCCTCAATATTTTTGTCTATTTTCACCTTATTTTTCCTTGTGTTTTTACTCAATCTTTCTCTCGACACTTTTACACCATTTCTTGCGCTCTTGAACTACGTAAAAAGTAGAAGGAATAAAAGTCGATTTCACTTGGTTTTCTTTGTGTTTTTCTCTTTTCTCTTTATTTTTCTTTCATTCTTTGGGTTGCAGCATCACTTTTATTTCTATACCTACCTTTCTCCCTTTCTGCCGACATGAAGAGAAAAATTAGAAGACAGGAGGTAAAGGATAAGAGTGACGCGTTGAATTTTTAATATTTATTTACATATATGTTTTTATATGGCAGAGAATTTAGGAGCAATTAAAAAATGTAATTGAAATGAGAATAAGTGAGCAAAGTAAATAATGATGATGTTAATGAAAAGAAAATATCACAATACATAATGATAATGTTAATGAAAAAAAATACTAGAATAAATAATGATAATGTTAATGAAAAGAAAATATTAAAATGAATAATAATAATGTTAAATAAAACAAAATATTCACTACTGAATTAGCAACACTTTTGAAGAAATAGCATTTGAGAAAACATGTTCAGCATGCAGTTATCGTTTCTCCATTGGTCTACAACAATGAATTATAAAACTGGCTGTTGATCAACTTGCGTGTTTCAGTAAGAGAATAAATAATATGTATTCCCTTCCTGTTTGTTAGGAGTTGCAGACTGCCAGACTTTCTTATCAGCTGATAAGGAAATGACGTCACTGCTCAATCTCTTGAGTCTTGTTTTACGCCGGAAGAGATTGTAGAAATTTGATTTGAATAAGTCACGTTTATTATTATTATTATTATTATTATTATTATTATTATTATTATTATTATTATTATTATTATTATTATTATTATTATTCAGAAGATGGACCCTATTCATATGGAACAAGCCCACCAAAGGGACCATTGACTTGGAATTCAAGCTTCCAAAGAATATTATGTTCATTAAGAAGTAAGAGGAAGTAAAGGGAAAGAGAGAGAGAAGAAATCTCACTTATTAAGAAAGAAAAATGTTTTGTGGCCATCATTTTGTATTCAGTTTATTTCTTGTTTTTATTTCTTATTTTATTTCTTGTTTTGTTTTCCTGAAATGCCTTTTGACAGCAGAATAGAACACTAAGGAATGTGTCAATCCTATTTTCAACCTCGTTGAGGAAGGACTACCTCTCGAGGGCCTCCCGCATTTAATTCTGATTTGTTGCTTTACGATTGGGGATAAGTACTGGTCTGTCACGTCTCTGTTCGGTTTGCCTCCTCCTCCTCCTCCTCCTCCTCCTCCTCCTCCTCCTCCTCCTCCTAGCAGTGATCCCCCAGTAGCTACATAATTCTCTGCATTTTTCAGAAGAACCATATTCAATTATTATTGAAGGAAAATGGTAAATTGCATGGTGATATTGAATGCAAGCAGTGATAAAATCTGTGTGACAGAATTATTTGTATTAATGAATGTACCTTTTACTCTCTCTCTCTCTCTCTCTCTCTCTCTCTCTCTAATATATTATATATATATATATATATATAATATACATATATTTATATATGTATATATTATATATTTATTATATATAAGTATACTATATATATATATGTATGAATGTATATATGTATATTATTCAACATCCTTTCGTTAGCTTATCATTTAAGTTGCTCAGTGCAGTTCCATTCCGGAGACTAATCCGCGCGATATTTTAGCCAGAGCTACTTAAGCCGAATGCCAGTGTAATGGACTGACGGAGACTCGTTAGTTCGCCCCTTTTAATGCCGGTCAAGCGCTGTATTTATCTTATTGAACTTTTCACAAACTCCTCTTAAAATTGTTGGGTTAATGCTCGTTGCCAAATGGCTGTTAAGGCTTATATTTTAGTTGGAGGGAAGTATGTGGAAATTAGAATTATTTTTGGTTCGGCGTATGGGGATTATAAAAAAGATTATGAAAATTATGAAAAAGATTATGAAATTTATAAGAAGGATTATGAAAATTAGGAAAAGAGGTTATGAAAATTATGAAAAAGATTACGAAAATTATAAAGATTATGAAAATTATGAAAACAGTTATGAAAACTCTAAAGAAGGTTATGAAAATTATAAAAACGGTTATGAAAATTATAAAAAAAATTAGGAAAATTATAAAGAAGTTTATGAAAATTATAAAAAAGGTTATGAAAATTATAAAAAAGGTTATGAAAATTATAAAAAAGATTATGAAAATTATAAAAAAGATTATGAAAATCATAAAAAAGATGAAAATAAAAATTATGAAAATTATAAAAAAAGATTATGAAAATTTTAAAAATGATTATGAAGATTTAAACAAGATTATGAAAATTATAAATTATGAAAATTATAAAAAAAAAGATAATGAAAATTTAAAAAATGAAAATTATGAGATTATGAAAATTATAAAAAAGATTACGAAAAATATAAAAAAGAATTGTAAAAGTAGTTTTAAAATGTTTACCAGGTGTCTGTTTCAGTGTGTATAATGTCTCTTCACCAGGAAATATACTTAGTTGCTAATAACCAAGCCATCAAATGTGATTTTTTTTTTTTTTTTTTTTTTTTTTTCAGTTTTTGTGTATGTAACATGTCGTGGCGAGTATATTATTTGTGTATATATGTGTGTGTGTGTATTTCGAAGTTCCCACCCCCCTTTTAGTTTTCTGTAAAAGAAAACTATTGTGCCGGCTTTGTCTGTCATTCCGCACTTTTTCTGTCCGCCCTCAGATCTTCAAAACTACTTAGGCTAGAGGGCTGCAAATTGGTGCGTTGATCATCCACCCTCCAATCATCAAACATACCAAATTGCAGCCCTCTAGCCTCAGTAGTTTTTTTTTTATTTCATTAAAGGTTAAATTTAGCCATAACCGTGCGCCTGGCAACGACATAGGACAGACCACCACCGGGCCATGGTTAAAGTTTCTTGGGCCGCGGCTCATACAGCATTATACCTAGACCACTGGTAAGATAGATCTGTTTTCGGTTGCCTTGATTATACGCTGTACAGAAAACTCGATTGCACCTAAGAGACTTCGGCGCATTTTTTCCTTTTTTTTTTATTTTAGATACGTGTTAAATGATGTTGACTGCTCTTGGGTTATGTGGTTAAGTTAAATCACACAAATTCTACCGAAGCTGGGTTCAGAGTCCTCAGGGAACGAGAAAAGGTCGAGATTGTTTGGCATCTTCTGCATGTCAACAATTTCATACTCGCAACCACCATCCTTGCAATGTTTCGTCAATCTGCAGTTCCCACGACCTGCCGTTGCAACATTTCAAAGAACAACTGCTGTAAAAAAAAAAAGGAAGAACACCCAGTTAAGGTAAAAAAAAAATAGATAATTTTGCTTGTAAATCATTTTACAGTTCAGACAAAACAGGTCTTCTATTTTCTGAGTTTAACAACTTACAACCGCACTGCAAGTATCAGAAGCTCGGCTGAATAACGCAGGTTGTGAGAAAGGCAGAACATTGCACAACCCTGCTTGTAAATCGGTTGTACTATTCTTACAAACCCGCATGACGAGAGCCTCAGAGAGACTCGCCTGAACTTAGAAGCCAGTCAGTTTAAAAATCTCCTCACGTTCCCCAGCGTGAGTCTGAATTGTCGTAGGCTGACAAATAAGACGCCGGTTGAACAGGCTGCAGTTGTGACTCTGGTCATTCTCTCGCCTCAAAACAGAATCGGGTATCCTGTGATGCGTGGTGCCGCATCACGTTTGTGTTGAGGATCCTACGTGTCTCGGCATATACTCCCCACGCCCCGAGGCTATCACGGAGAGACACTCCGGAGATGTAATTCGGTGTACGTCGTGGATGCGTCTTTCCATCGGGAGAAGCTGAAATCAGATCGTGCGGGTTGCATCAGAAGGAAGAGCCCGTGCTGACCTGAGGTCTGTTTAATAGGGTGGTGATTTTGTCCCGCGAATATTCCAGTATATATCCCTCTGGTTTTGCTCCATGTTCATCTACGTTCCTTCGGCTCCTAGCTGCACCCCATTCCATTCCTTTTACTGTACCTCCGTTCATATTCTTTCTCTCCCATCTGACTTTCCTCAACCCACTTCTATCAATTGATTCATAGTGCAGCTGCGAGGTTTCCCTCCCGTTACACCTTTGAAGCCCTTTTACTGTTAAATCCCGTTTCAGCCCTGAATGACCTCATAGGACCCAGTGCTTGCCCTTTGGCCTAAATTTTATACTCCATTCCATTCCATTATCCACTTACGGCTTTGATGGATTTTACGGATATTGGATTTCGAAAAATTTCGGATAAAGGACGGCAACACGGTGAAATCTCTCTCTCTCTCTCTCTCTCTCTCTCTCTATGGGCCATCATTGCAGACCATGTGCAATTAGCAGTACGTGCTAATCACATTTTGCAGCAACAACCAACGGGAAAACCTCTCTCTCTCTCTCTCTCTCTCTCAAGGACATCCGGTGAATGCTGGTAATCACAGTTAGCCGTGTTCCCAAATCCCAGGGTAGGAAGTATTCTAGTGTTTTTTTTTTTTGTTTTTTTTTTTTTTTGCATTTATTCATTCATTCATCCGCCTTCTAAATGGCAAATGCATTTACTAGACTTCATTAGCCTTATCACGTTCGTTAATAACGTAATTAATAACGCGTTTTCATTCTTTTTGTTCGTGAGAATCATGTGCTCTCGTTATTGTTTTTTTTTTTTTCTATTAAAGTCTTGTTTGAGTTTTTTCTCTGAGTTAATGACAGACAAAAACATATCGGCTTCGTTTACTATAGTAATTGCAACGCCAGATAAAATCAGACCAATCAGTCTGTATATTATTTAATTCATGTCACTTTCCATTATTAACTTGACTCCCGTAAGGGGGTGCTGTCGTCAGTACACCTCATGCCATGCACTGTAGGCATTACTTAAGGTTCTTTGCAGCGTCCATTAGTCTTCTAGCTGCACTCCCTTTCATTCCTTTTACATTACCTCCGTTCATATTCTCCTTCTTCCACCTTACTTTCCTCAGTCCTCTCCTAACAACTGATTCATAGTGCAACTGCGAGGTTATCCTCCTGTTACACCTTTCAGACCTTTTACTGTCAGTTTCTCTTTCGGCGCTGAATGACCTCATAGGTCCCAGCGCTTGGCCTTTGGCCGAAATTCTGTATTTTATAATATATAATCCATTTTGTATCAACATTATAACCCATGCATATTTACCATCATTATAAGTCATTACTAATATAATTCATCTTTACGTTTACAATCATCATAATCATCGATGTCAAATTTATTATTATTATTATTATTATTATTATTATTATTATTATTATTTATTATCGTCGCGAAGGATTTCTGTAGGGCACTATTATGAGGTCTCTTTGCCCCTCGTCATCAGGTCAGTGTACCATGAGGGGTCCTTCAAATCGTCCCTGTGTTCCCCCCGTTCCCCCCGTTCCCTGGGGACATAATATTCATTGTATTTCGCCCTTTTCTTCCGGATGACGAGGGCCACGACGATGTCAGCAGGAGCGAGCAGCCCTTCGTAAAAGTGATGGATTGCGTCATAGGTTCACTTCGTCATTCTTCGATTTTTTTTTTATAATTTTTTTTTGATAGAGAGGAGAGATATTACAGGAATTTGCGGGAGATGTCTTCATAACTACAAGAAATCTCTCTCTCTCTCTCTCTCTCTCTCTCTCTCTCTCTTTCCCAGACCATCCAAGACTGGAAGATGCAAAATATACCGGAAGATGCGTTAGCAATTCTCTGGTAGACATCAAAGGTGCCTCACACTGAGGGACCTGGGGCAACCCGAACGAACTGTAAGGTCTGTAAGGTCTCATTTCCAGAGCTGCTCTATCAAGCTGTTAGGGTTGTTTGACCGAGAATTGCTTTTCCTTTCTGTGTTATTTGTCTGTTGCGTACGAGTGTGAATTTATATATATATATATATATATATAGATATATATATATATATATATATAGTATATATACATTATATATGTATATATTTATATATAATTTCACACTCGTACAATAGCAGCTCTGGAAACGAGAGAGAGAGAGAGAGAGAGAGAGAGAAGAGAGAGAGAGAGAGAGAGAGAGAGAGAATTATTTCTTTGTAACTGTGAAGACATCTCCCGCAAATCCCTGCAATATCACTCCTCTCCACCCATCAAAAAAAAATGTTTGCTCGCGTGTATGAGAGAGAGAGAGAGAGAGAGAGAGAGACTAGGTGACAAGTCAATTGACGCCAAGAAGGCAGTGCATACGCCGATATCATCAGTAATAGAGCTTCCCATGAAAACCTATGTAAAAGTTTACCCATGCTGGTAGTTTGATGTAGTGTAGACAGACAGTGTTTGTATCGTGCTTTTGTTGAGAGAGAGAGAGAGAGAGAGTGAGAGAGAGAGAGAGGTGCTGGTATGAGATAGAGGGAGAAAAAGGGTGATATTGTAAGCGAGGGAAAGAGAGGAGTTGTTAGGGTGTGTGTGTGTGTGTGTAAGAGAGAGAAAGTGGGGTGCTGAAATGACAGACAGGGAGAGAATGGGGTGCTATTGCAAGCGAGGGAGAGACAGAAGGGTTTGTTAGGGTGTTATGAGAGAGAGAGAGAGAGAGAGAGAGAGAGAGGTTTTGGGGGGAGGGGAGAAAGGGTGGGTGGGTGGGTGTTGTCAGGGAAGGCATTGCTTAGAGCCTCCTCGACTTATTATGTAAAGTCACGTTCAGAAACATGTTTGCTCAGAAGAGAGGTCAGCGGCGACGCTGAGACAGTTCTTCTGTTCCTTCATCCTTTTCAAAACTTTCTGCTAACGAGATACAGACTGCTGCTCCAGTTTTTAACTTCATTTCTTTTCCTGTATGTATATTTTATATGTATATGTATATATACACTTATACACATTCAGACAAGGCCACATTCAGATAGTGGGTCTAGTGATTAAAGCTCTCGTTTCAGCAGTTTTGTTCCAAATGTGATTTCAAAGCGAGCAGGAATCCTTTTGACAGTTGCGTTACTTAAGGTTCTTTGCAGCGTCCCCCCTTCCTTAGGCCCATAACTGCAACGCCTTTCTATTTTCCTTTTACTGCACCTCCGTTCATATTCTATTTCTCCATCCTAGTACTATCCACCCTCTCCTATCGTTTTCGTCGTGTTGCACCTTTCAAACCTTTTTACTGTCATTTTCCGTTTCAGCGCTTAATGGCATCGTAGGTCCCAGCGCTTGGCCTTTGGCCTAAATCCTATATTCTCTCTCTCTCTCTCTCTCTCTCTCTCTATATATATATATATATATACACATACATATATACATATACATATATACATACACATACATATACATGTTCATATTCACATACATGTAACGCCTGGCCCATAGCGTAATCTACATAATTATTAACTGTTAGTGTATGGTATTATGACCGCTGAAACCCAGTGTGTATAACCAGCTTTAACGCGGAGTTAAACGAAGCCTCCCCTTTATGAAAGTGGCTTCCATTAATTCGGCCTTTTTCTGTTCTCGTCCCGCCAACAGATTAGAGTTTTGAGGAAGCAGAGGCCTGCGCGCCAGAGTGGCCGATATGTGCTACTGAGCCATCCGGACCTCACCCCCCTCCCCCTCCTCCTCTCCTCTTGATAGAAGGTAAGTTGATTGTGCGGGTATTTTGTGCTTTCCTTCATTCGCCTTGTTCTTGGGTCACTGGCTGTTTTTTTTTTATTTATGTATTTATTTAACGTCCTTCTGACTTCTATATATTGTTTATTTATCCATCGACTGTCTAAATTTCCAGTCGGAAATGACCGCACGGTGTAGACCAATGCCTTAAAGGTAGGGGAAAGGTCTTGGTCTAGACCGTGGAGACACTTCCCATGGAGCTTCCCCGTAAAAGTTTATTGTTTATTTATCCATCGACTGTAAATTTGCCGTCTGAAATGACGGTAGCGTAAGTAGGCCTAGACTAAGTCCCATCTTTTAGGACAGTACCACGGTCTAGCCTAGACCAAGACCGAAAGATAAGAGAGAGGTCTTGGTCTAGACTCTAGACCCTGAGATTCCCAAAGGAGCTTCGCCATAAAAGTATTTTATTATTTATTTATCCATCGACTGTCTAAGTATCCAATCTGAAATGACGGTAGTGTAAGTAGGCCTAGACTGAGAGTCCCCACCTCGTAGGACAGTACCACGGTCTAGACCAAGTCCTAAGGAAGAGAGAGGTCTCGGTCTAGACAATTGACATTACATTCCTTCCTGGAGTTCGGACAGTCTCTGCATACTTCGAGTCTGTGGGGTCAGCGACGATAGAGGAGATTATTATAGGTAGTTTGCCGTTATTGTGCAGAGGGAAGTGTACTGATGCAGTGGATACACAGAGGGAAGTGTGTGGACACAATCGATACACAGAGTAATTGATTGATTGATGGTTTTATGGCTATTAAAACATGCGTGACAGCATCTAGATTATTGACGCCTGGATACACAGGAGGAAGTGTATGGATACGGTGGATACGCAGAAGCAAGTATATTGATACAATGGATACACACAAGCAAGTGTATGGACACAATCGATACACAGAATAATTGATTGATTGATGATTTTATGGCTTCTATAAAACTGGCGCGACAACATCTAGGTTATTG
Organism: Macrobrachium rosenbergii; assembly: GCA_039081455.1. Classification (NCBI taxonomy): domain Eukaryota; kingdom Metazoa; phylum Arthropoda; class Malacostraca; order Decapoda; family Palaemonidae; genus Macrobrachium; species Macrobrachium rosenbergii. The sequence goes on from JANJGK010000046.1 coordinate 23,716,001, forward strand.
ACGCCTGGATACACAGGAGGGAAGTGTATGGACACAGTGGATACAGATGATATTGTATGTATACAATGGGATACACATCGCATTGCATTGTTTATACACTGTCTCCTTGACTCTCCTTTTCCTAAGAGGCTTCTCGTTTGCTTAGATGTCATTTATGTTTTTATTATGCATTGTATTTAATGCCATTTTATACACCTACTTACCTTTGCAAAGGTTGAAATAATTCTTGACTCTCTCTCTCTCTCTCTCTCTCTCTCTCTGCGTACGCCGACTCCCTGTTATTAGCCAGTCTGAGGGGAAGCGAGGGAATTGGCGGCAGTCGACGGGGAAATGCGACCAGACAGCACATGGGAATGTCGATCTGTTGAGAGAGAGAGAGAGAGAGAGGGGAGGGGGGGGGGGGGAAGGAGGGGGGATTGGGTGGCATTGCAGTGCGCTTTGGTCTTTGTGTTCAGCGGCATTGCATGCAACGAGTTACTTCGCCCTCTTTAATGACGAGAGACGGTCAACTTTTGCCTGGAACGGGAGTCACTCGTGCATTCCCGATTTATTCCCATTCCTGGTGGGTTTGGTCCAGAGTCTAGACGTATATTTTTAATCGCGAATTTGCAAGTTTGATCAATGAAGAGTCTAGACATGGAACCATCGCCGTGTTGTGTGCGACTTTAACCATCTTTCCTGACCCCCAGAAGTAAATAAAAAGAATCCTGTATTTGAGAAATTTTCTGTCCTGGAATTATAGAGGAAGTCTGCTTTTCTTACAGTCAGCAATTAGAGATTTGTCAAAGGACGCAGAAAGGATTTATAAGAGGCTTCAGGGTTTATATTTTTAAGCACGAGTTTGTGCTACTTCTATATTTGACAGTTCTAAAACCATTGTCATTGTAACGCCACTTAGTAACAGTTTTTTATTTGAGGTATCAAATGAATAAGTTTTTCTAAAAGTAGCTTATCTCTCTCTCTCTCTCTCTCTCTCTCTCTCTGTAGGCAATTTCCCTGAGATTTTCGCCATGATACTCTACCTTCTTTGAAGTACTCTCTCTCTCTCTCTCTCTCTCTCTCTCATCACAGCGTCCCATGAGAACTCCAAAAGCCCACCACAGCGTGGCGTCTTGCGTTTTTTCTCCTTTCACCTCTTCTGCAAAGGGAAGCATTGTTTACACTAGGCTTCTACGCCTCAGTGTGTTTATTTTGATGATGGAGGTATCCCATGAATAAACTGTACGTGGAATTTTTTTACATGTCGCTTAAGGTTAATTTAGAACCCAGGACTTCCTGTGATCTTTGATGAGGTTTTGATTGAAGGCCGAGTTGGATGGTTTCTGATTTAAGTTTGGTCTGTCGGCTCTGGTTAGTCTGAGCGTCGCTAGGTTTCATGTCAGACCTGTTGAGTTGTTCTGATCAGAGACTGGAGGTGTAGGTTTCATTTTAGACTTGGAATGCATAATAATAAGCCAGAGGATTTTTAAACTTGTAGACTTCATAATGCATTCTGAGAGCACTTTTAAACTTTATGAAATCATTTTAAGTGTAAGAATATGACCAAAATTTCAGACCAGGACTTCTAAGTTGCAGTTTAAGAACTGGAATACAGGAATTTCTTTTAAGATTTTAGAAGTAATTTTGTATTTCAGGCATTTGGGAAGCTTCAGTTCCATGTACAACATTCGGCCTTGTTTGATCATCTATACTTGTGTCCTGAAAATAAAAATATTTAGTATAATTATCAGCAAGATTACAATGCAATAGTTAGGGCACCGCATTGCTGCAATCGATTCAGGATGTCATTAAAGAATAATAAATGTGTTTGAAAGCAATGCCGTTGTTGAACGCCTGATTTATTCACAGCAGTAACCTTGTGCCTGCATTGGAAATCAACCTTGCCTATCAATTATCCCTCAAAGAATGCGTGGGGGGCTGTAAGTGAACTTGAACCAGTGCCTTTTTTTCACCTAAGGAAAAAAGGGGCCACTCCCTTGACAGATAAAGTTGTTTTTCCGCATTTGTTTTTGTATTTTGATTGTAAATTGCTTGGCTTTTCGGGAGGAGCACCCCGTAGGGGGGTAGTGCCGTTAGTGCGCCTCATGCGGTGCACTGCAGACATACTTAAGGTTCTTTGCACCGTGCCTTCCGTAGGCCCCTAGCTGCAACCCCCTTTCGTTCCTTTTACTGTACCTCCTTTCATATTCTCTCTCTTCCGTCTTACTTTCCACCCTCTCCTAACAGTTGATTCATAATGCAACTGCGAGGTTTTCCTCCTGTTAGACCTTTCGAACCTTGTACAGTCAATTTCCGTCTCAGCGCTGGATGACCTCATAGGTCCCAGTGCTTGGCCTTTGGCCTAAATTCTATATTTAAATCAGTTTAATTTTCGGGAGGACCAGCTGTATGGTAAGTGTTGAATTTCACTTGATATTAATAGGACCTTTTCAGTCATCGTGCATAAAACTTATATTATCCGAGGCTGTGGGAATTATGGGAAATTCTCCATCAGTTATGAAGGAGCTTGGAGTTTTAATGCTTCCGGTTTCAATATTTTGAATGTATGTGGAAGTGTTTTTCTATTTTTTAATTTTTCATATCGTAGTGGCGGGTTTTTGACTGCCTTCGGTGTGTATAACTTGCAAAAAGTGCCTTTGTAGTATTGCAAGTTGAAAATAAGATCTAATTTTGTAAGGGGCCGGTTGGAGCGGTTGAAGATGATGATGATAATGAACGTCTGAATTTTCGTCAGTGCTATTTTCAACTTGGTGCATTTCCGTCAGGAAATGCTGTTGATACTGTTGGACACTACAGCGTGTTGTTGTTTATATATCAACTTTGTGCATTTCCGTCAGGAAATGTTGTTGATAAGTTTAGCCCAATAGCTTGTTTATTTTTTTGGCGTTGTTTTTTTTTTTATAGCCTGTCTGCGCATACAGTATTGGCAGTTGCCCCTCCAACCCCGCCTCTCTCTCTCTCTCTCTCTCTCTCGTTGGGAACCAAGTCTCCCGCGGTTGGACAGCGCTACGGACGTCGCCCCTATTTCAGGGGCGTCGGGAGTTTGACGTTTCCCATCTCCGTCGCTTTGTTTCGGTGTGCTCTCTCTCTCTCTCTCTCTCTCTCCTGCAAAACGCAGACGACGAATGTTTACCCTTCGTTCCGCCCCTTTTTTTCCCTTCCCCTACGCTTCCCTGTCTGCGAAATAACTCTCTCTCTCTCTCTCTCTCTCTCTCTCTCTCGACGCTAAGTTGACAGGAGTATGCAAATAGCCAGCAAGACTGACGTCAGTGAGAGGCGAGAGAAAGGAATCTCTCTCAGTGATGCAGAATAATGCGGGAAATAACTTAAAAAAAAAAAAAAAAAAAAAAAAAAAAAAGAAGCTAGCAGTTGCAGAGCGGTATATTGGTCTTTGGGAGGGAATTTCCTGAGTTGGTCTCTTTTTTTGGTTTTTCAAGGCTTTCAATGAAAAGCCTGTGGGTGTTATTTGGAATTTATTGAGGGGTGATGGTTGCTCTTGCCATACATAGATTGGGGAGTGTGACACTGGACAATAAATATATATAATATATATATATATATATATATACATATATATATATATATATATATATAATGTATAACAGAAACCGTTTTGCACTATCACTCAGTTTTTTTGCTTCGACTTTCGTCATTATTTATTTCTGTGATGCATCCCACTTGGCGTTTCTCCTAAATATATCACATCAGTGTACGTATGTTTGTATGTGTATATGTGTGTGTGTGAATGTTTGTGTGTTTATTTTCTCATATTGTTACATTCCCACCGAATTCCACGTCCTGTCAGTTCTCTGTGACTCACCTCCCGTTTTTCGTTTGATGACGCCGCCATCTCTCTCTCTCTCTCTCTCTCTCTCTCTCTTTTTGTGGTGCGTTCTGGCCGCAGGGGGCACCAATCTGCTCTCGACCAAGGGGGGCATCTGTTGGAATTTCCGAGGCGGGCAGGAGATATAACGGTAAGCATGCGTCCCCATTTAATTCAGCTTGCAGTCGTTGGACCTGGCAGGAAATTACGTACTTGGTTGTTTGATTGTTGTGGGTCGCAGCTGGGCTCGAGAGAGAGAGAGAGAGTGAGAGTCAGCAGTCTTCACAAGATAAGAATCCCCACCAGAAAGGTCTCCCAGCTTCGATTCCCGGATGAGGTGGAGTGGCGTAGATCCCCAGTGTTATGCCTCTGTTTAAGTAAGCTGTGAGTGAAACCTGGTTGGTCAGTCGACTGCATTGGGTCGCAGGAGGCTTGAGGGAGCATGCGCCAGTTGGAGTGACGCCGGGTAAATTGTGATATCAGTCAACCCAAAAGACCTTTTTTTTTTTTTTTTTTTTTTTGACTTCTTTAATGGGGAAGGCATGTAGGTTTTATATATATATATATATATATATATATATATTATAATGTGTGTGTATAACTGAATCACGAAAATACAGAACTTGAATATATAAGAGTCTGCTAAGTAAAGGACGACAGACAGTCGAGAGCCTCGCAGCACTCCAGTGTTTTCCCTGTCCTTCGTGGATTTATCTGTAATTTATATATATACATATTTATTTATATATATGTATATATACTTATATATATTTACTTTTTGTATAATATATATATATATGTATATACAGTATATATACATATATATATATATATATATATATATACAGTATATATGTTCATTCTTCTTAAGTATTTATTCCCCTTCTTTGCCCTTGCACATATAAACTACTGCAATTTCCCCCTGATTATCAATAAGCCATCTGTTAACGCCATATCACATGCCTCTACTCTCTGAAGCCATTTTTATTCGTTTCTCTCTGGCGTTTCTTTCAGTTCGCCCTCTTTTGCGTAATGTCCTAAACGACTCCCTTCGCATGCCCTTCTTACGCAGCGACCACCCACCCAGCCAGAGTCCCCATTTCATAAGTCTCCCCCATTCATTCATTCATAGATAGGACATAGCAGCCCTAATCACTCACTCTTATGAAGGGTATGCCATTTAGGGTCGAATATCTGCGGCGCTATCTTTTTGCGTGGTAGATAGATGGCAGCATCTCTCTCTCTCTCTCTCTCTCTCTCTCTCTCTCTACCCATTCCCCTCCTATTCTGAGAGCTGTCATTCAGACAAGATTGTGTTGGTTCCCCTTTATGCGGGGAATTAATTCGACGCTGGACACAGAGAGGCGTAGGAGGTACAGGCAGAGAGAGAGAGAGAGAGGAGGTTGGGGGGGGGGTGAAACGTTGGTGTGTTTCAGAGGTCCATGGGTATGTTAGTTCCGAGAGAGATAGATAGATAGAGTTTGGTGTGTTTCAGAGGTCAGGGGGTATTTTAGTTGAGAGAGAGAGGGAGGTGGGGGGGGGGGGGATTGGTTAGTGTGTTTCAGAAGTTAGGGGTATTTTTAGTTGAGAAAGAGAGAGCGAGAGAGAGAAAGAGAAAGTTTGTGTACTGTGGTGTGCTTCAAGGGTCATGGGTATGTTAGTTGAGAGAGAGAGAGAGAGAGAGAGAGAGAGGGTGCGTTTCAGGGGTCATGGGTATCTTAGTTGAGAGAGAGAGAGGGTGTGTTTTCAGGGGTCATGGGTATGTTAGTTGGGAGAGAGAGAGAAAGAGAAGGGGGGGGGGTTAGCTAGCCGGGAATTTCCGTTTGATTGCGGATCCAGGAAAGAAACAATAGGGACGATTTTCCCTAATAAATTATGCCTCTGTTGGCCCAAGCATTGAAATATGTACCTGTCGTTAATTGGGTGGTGTGGATGTTCGTCATGAATGGATAGAGAGATAGGAAAAAAATAATAGTGGTTCAATACTTCATCTACATATATAACTGCAAATAGTAGGGACCTCATCGAGGGAATTCCCGCCCTCACGGGCGTGAAAACATTTTTCACCGGATTCACTCCCAATTCAGAGTAGATCCCACCCAGTCCCCCACTCAACGAGGACCTAAACCTTCCCCCTCCCTCGGTGGGGGGCGGGGTTTAAGTGTCAGGATTCAAGGATCAGATTTTTCCTCGTTACGTTTGCGAAAAGGGGATTGGAATTTTAAACTCTCTCTCTCTCTCTCTCTCTCTCTCTCGGCGTGTATTATTTTTAAGAGCGTAGAGAGGGATAGTGAACATTTTTTATTATGTCTTCATTTTTTATTATGTCTTCCAGGTAAAATTTTGGGATCTCTCTCTCTCTCTCTCTCTCTCTCTCAACGGATGGCGTGTGGTATTTTAACATTGATGAGATGGATAGTGAACATTTTTTATTATGCCTTTCAGGTGTGCATTGTAAAATTGCAAAGAGAGAGAGAGAGAGAGAGAGAGAGAGAGGCAGGCTACCGTCGCCGTTTGCATCCAGATATAAGAGCAACAACGACCGTTGTTGTATTTGCAAGATATGGAGACCAGGCTCAGTACACACACACACACACAACACACACACGCCCTTCAATCCTTAAAGACAACTTACTTTGTAGTCTTGTTAAGATGAATTGAAAAAAGAGAACTCGAAATCGATTGCAGTTCGCCATCCTCGATGTAATTTCGGTTCATTGGTTCTCCAGAGAGAGAGGAGAGAGAGAGAGAGAGAGAGAGCATCTAATCAATAGTTCAACACGACCCTTTCTCTCTCTCTCCTCTCTCTCTCTCTCTCTGCAAGAGGGCTCGTGGGCGGGTGGAAGGGGGAGGGAGCGAGAGAGGTGTGGCTGTGTAACGGTGGGCGTGGTTCGAACGTGTAGGTGTGTGGGCGTGTTTCAAGTTTTTTCTGGTCCGAATTTTGGGGTTGCCTGGGATGGGCGGGGGGAAGGTTGGAGGGTTTTTTTGGGGGGGGGTGTTTGCATATGACATGGGGCGAACGAAAAACAGTTTTTACAGACGAATATTTGAAGTAAGCTGACTCCATAACCCTCTCTACCGGGAAAATGTAGAAAGATAAAATAGAAATATAGAAATTACTGCCCTTGGTTGTGTTTTTATTTTCCTTCTGGGGATTAGAAGGGAGCGAGCCAGACGTTAATTCAATCGAAACACGAATATTTGAGATGGGGAAAACGGGAAATTGAAGAAACTGCCCTTTTAGCTTTCTGTAAAAGAAAACTATTGTGCCGCTTTGTCTGTCCGCCCTCAGATCTTAAAACCTACTGAGGCTAGAGGGCTGCAAATTGGCATGTTGATCGTCCACCCTCCAGTCATCAAACATACTAAAACTGCAGCCCATCTAGCCTCAGTAATTTTGATTTTATCTAAGGTTAAAGTTAGGTCATAATCGTGCCTCTGGCAACGATATAGGATAGGCCCACCACCGGACCGTGGTTAAAGTTTCATGGGCCTCGGTTCATACAGTATTATGCCCGAGACCACCGAAAGATAGATCTATTTTCGGTGGCCTTTATTATACGCTGTAGCGGCTGTACAGAAAACTCGATTGTGCCGAAGAAACTTCGGCGCATTTTTTTTTTTTAAGTCAATCTACATTAAAAAGCAGTCTTTTAATTCGAAGGTTAAAATTAATTAGTAAACTTGTTTGAGAAGGGAAAAATCCACTTGATAATAGACAACCCTTTAAACAAAGAAAGCTAATCATGTAAAAATCCTTTATTCAACCTAATCCACCAGAAAAATGTAGTTATTTTATATTTAAACTTGAAAATCTCCACCTTGGTAAGTTTTGGGGGGGGCGGCGCTGGTGAGGCCTGTAAGACATCTTTCAGGTGGAAGAAGAAAAATAAGAGGAGGAGGAGGAGAGACAAGAGGTGGAAAGAAGAAGAAGAAGAAAAATAGAGGAGGAGGAAGAGGAAAAGAGTTGAAACAAGAGGAGGAGGAAGAGGAAGAAGAGGAGAACAAGAGGAGGAGGAAGAGGAAGAAGAGGAGAACAAGAGGAGGAGGAAGAGGAAGAAGAGGAGGAGGGAAGAGGAAGAAGAGGTGAAAACACGAGGAGGAGGAAGAGGAGAAACAAGAGGAGGGAGGAGGAGGAGGCGTAACCAAGACAGTCAATAAGGAAAACAAATTCAGTAATAAGGAAGGACTCTAGGATACCATCCAAGGCAGGATTTCGGGGGAAGTGTAATAAGTAGGGCGTCCCTAGATTTATGAAGTGAGGCTTGGACGGGTTATGGGGAAGGATTTTGGGAGAGAGAGAGAGAGAGAGAGAGATTTAGATGGTGCGATTAAAGGGTATCCCTGCTCACTGTGGTGAAGAATTGGAGTTTTGGGGGGGGAGGGGGGTTAGATGTCTGTGGAATAAGGAGGGGCAGTAGCATGTTTTAGGACTCCGGTAGAAGTGATTGTTACGGAAGTAATTTATTATAGAATTAAATATTATAGAAGTAATCATTTTAGAATTAAATATAGAAGTAGTTATTATAGAATTAAATATAGAATTAGTTATCATAGAATAATTCATTACTATAGAAAATAATTAGTATAGAAGTGATTATGAACATGCGATGATTTAAAAAGTTACAGTTTATAAATTGATATGGACTGGTATTATTACTATTATTATTATTATTATTATTATTATTATTATTATTATTATTTATTATTATTATTATTATTATTAGACAGTAGTTTAAGGAGACCACAGAAGCGTCTTTTCCAGACTCTTAGAAGGCCGGGCGTTATTGGGGGGGGGGGGTGGCGGGGGCCGGGGTTTAAGGGCATTAGAACTCGGCTTGAAAACTTAAAAGTTAGAGAACAAAGCGAATTAGGCCAGAAGGACCTTTGCAAATAGTCATTAGTGCTGTCTACAGCATGCCGGTATTTACTCCCCCCCTCCATATCTATCTCTCTCTCTCTCTCTCTCTCTCTCTCTCGTAGAATGCCGGTGAGAGATCTAAAAGGCTGCTCTAACCTTTAGTGTGGTTGTAAAGTAAAAACCTCTCTCTCTCTCTCTCTCTCTCTCTCTCTCAGGAACTTTTATGCGCAAGAGATTCCTCCATAAACAGCCTGAACTAATATAAGTTAAAACAATGGAACTGATAAACCCCTCTCCCCCTTTCCCCCCCTCTCCATCCTCCCTTTATTTAACATGGCTTCTCCCATTCATATTAATGAATTCGAAAGCTTAATTCCAGCTGATAAAAAGGAGGATGATTAATTACCATGGAATTTTCGTAAAGGTTTTGAAACGCTGGAATGCAAATGGCAATTTGTGTATTTTTTTTGCATGTATTGAAAGGCATCTTTTTATGGAAGGACTTCAGCCCTGAAATGGGCCGTATAAAAACGTAAACAACTAATTAGCTGTCAGTGTCAACAATGTGGTTCAGTGCCAGTTGTCATAAAAAGCTGCGCGCATTGTATTGATAAAAATACATTGGCATTTTCGCCTGGGTAATTACTGATGGAGCTTTGGAATGAATTGCAGTGCTGGCTAATGTTTTTTAGTCTCCTCCTCCTCCTCCTCCTCCTCCTCCTCCTCCTCCTCCTCCCTCCTCCTCCTCCTCCTCCTCCTCCTCCTCCTCCTCCTCCTCCTCCTCGCTTGTCGTGTTTTACCATTTGAATGTCCGTCCAAAAAATTCAAATCATGTTTTTGTTAATGATTGAAATTTATTACTGTTTTTCTGTTTTTAGGCGAGTTCTTGTTTTGACGAATTTATTGTACATTTTTTTCCTTTATTGGTCCTCATTTGAATAGCTTACCCAATGAAAGAAGCTGTG
>JANJGK010000046.1:23725749-23788942 GCA_039081455.1 Macrobrachium rosenbergii
AATATACATTACATACAAAAGCCTTTTATCTCATTCACCAAATCGGTATGTTTTTGCTAGCGGCAATGATCTCTTGACTATATCTTTCTTGATATGGATACACATTCCTTTGAAATCAATGAAGTCTAAAGATAATATCCAGTGCACTTGAAGATGCCAACTCTTTATTATATTTTCCACCTGGAAAATAAAGAGAGAAAAGCCATTACTTCTCACAGGTTGACTGAGTAGAATGGTAGAGCATAGTACGTACAGATAGCAAGATAGATAGAAGTAATCTACGGTGGTCACGCTTAGTATAGTTTGCCCTGCCTTCCATCGTGACTTGTGGAATAGTACATTTGTAATTGAGTCACGGGGCCATTTTCGTGACTGAAGACCATCCGTGTTTGAGAGAGAGAGAGAAATGAAACCACCGAGACAGCTTTGCTATTATCTGATCATCAGTCGAGACAGAATTAAACGACAATGATAAGGCCTCAAGAGCCCTTCAGATTGAGCTCCTGATCTCCTCCTCCCCCTCCTACTTCTCCTCCTCCTCCTCCTCCTCCTCCTCCTCCTCCTCGATGGACGAAAGGAATCGCAGATATTGACTTCTATCAGAGCCTTGAATGCCAGATAGTTGCCATTTTTATTCATTTTTCCATTTTTTTCCCCGAATGAGGCCCCAAGAATGCAATCTCACTGAAGTATACACAGTTTTAACAGATTTCCTTGAACAACAGTTACTGTCTTTCTTAAAGTCTTCAGCTGTAAACCTTTATTGACAGTCAACAGAATATAAACACAAGAGGGTTCCAAAGAGTGTCAAGTTATAGGAAAAGGTGATAAATAAATATAAATAAATATGAGTGGGTTTCGTGGTCAGGACACTTGCCTTTGCAAAGGCCACGAGCGGACCTAGGTTGTACCTGGTAGGCAGTTTACTGTAGAAAGGAGGATTCAGGGTGAAGATGACGAGCTTGGAGCCAGCAACCTCATCCCTAAATACTAGCTGAGAATCAGAAGGGTACTCTTTTGACAACCCCCAAAATGGGAAAAGTTCATAAATGGAAACGAAATGGGTATACGTGCTTGCTTGCGCGTCTGAATGAGAACAGCAAGAGTCTTAGACTCCTAAGCCTTGCTGATTTGAGTATTTTTTATTAACTGAGATACCTTATGTTTTTTGTACAAGACAAGTATTATTATTAAACGTAGGAATCAACCCAGAAATACATGATAAACGTTCACCGATTGTAAATCGGGTTTTAGGCTCGAAGTTTAGTTGGAAGTATTATTCATATTCATCTTCAACTTTTCAGTTTGTCTCTTGTTTGTGTTTATCAATCTATGTAACTGCGTCTTTTCCCCAGAATCCACAGGGCGTCGATAACACCCTGACCTTGTGACGCCGTGTTTACCCTCTCAATAAATCAGGCGGCATACCTGGAAAAGGAAATGGAAGAGGCTTTCCATTTACATAATTTGTGCCTCCTCCTCCTCCTCCTCCTCCTCCTCCTCCTCCTCCTCCTCCTCCTCCATCTTTTTGGGCGTTAATGATGGATAACGACGCTGCAACCATTGCCTCTTTGATATTTTATGCAGACTGTCACTAATTCAAAGCATTAACGTCGGGGCATCCGATTCGAGAGAAATGCGCATGCGCGGCGGGCAGTGCGGGTCGGCGGACTCACGACGATCGTTCTTCGGGTTCCAGAAGGCGACTGAATCTTAACATTACTTTTGATTGTTTCCTGATTATGTGACTCGGGTCCAAAAAATGTCTTTTTTCCGTGGCGGAAAGTGACACTTTATCCCTGAACGTGACTTCCAGAATTGATTTAATTTAGAAGCTTCTTTTTCTGAAACATGACTTGGAATTCCGGAAATTTAGCTTTCTGGAACCGACTTGAAATCCAGACTAGAACTCGTCTGATAACTTAAATTCCAGAAAAAATCTTGCTTTTACATAACTATAATTCCAGAAAGTTATATACTTTTCATGCAGTATGACTTGCGATCCAGAAAAATGCTCTTGGGCCATGAGTACAATTCCTTAAAAAAAAAAAGAAAAAGAAAAAAAAAACTCGTTCCTTGAAAAAAAAAAAAAAACTCCAGTTCCTTGAAAAAAAAAAAAACCATTCTGGAGGATGACGAATTACCGTTATTATTCCGGGAACAGGTCTTGGATTCCAGAAAATGTCTCTGGAACATTACTTGCATTCCTCGAACCCTGTCATGGAAATTGTACATACTTAAGTAGCATTTGGCAACCGGAACTGTTGTGCAAACCATGTACATGACTTATACAAACGCTGCCCCTTACAATTTCGGATTGTGATGTGCGTAACTGTGTCGGGATACCCATGTGGTTGGGCACGTACCCTGACAATAAAACGCCCAGGGCCAATGTTACGATAGGGTCTCTTATCTTGCCGTGTGGTTCCCCGATATGGGACGGTGTGTTAGGGCTCCTTTTTTTATCAGCTTTTTCTCTTTTTGGGGGTGGGGATACCGTAATACTATTTGATTTGATCTCTCTCTCTCTCTCTCTCTCTCTCTCTCTCTGTCTTAGGTTTAGATACTTGTAGACAACTTGGTAGCGTATGTACTTTGTAAAATATCTGAATTGAAACGGTTTAGTAGGGAATATTTTTTTCAACAGAGAAAGAGAGAGAGAGAGAGAGAGAGGTAGGTTAAATGGATATTTTTCGGGCGTCGGTATCTGGAAGGAATGGTTATCAAGCTGCTCTCAAGTACCCAGACCCGATGGCATATCTCTGCGTCTTCTGTGGCAAAATGAGAAGGAATACTTAGCCGGATTGTTTACTCTTTTAAATGGCTCTATCATCGTTCTCACGGGAGCTATTATAGTTTTCTCTGAGGTGGTTTGCTCTCTCTCTCTCTCTCTCTCTCTCTCACAAAAGGTAGATTTAAAAGAAAACAAAAAGAAACAGTAGTTGAATATATTTTTTTTAATCAAGGCTCTCTCTCTCTCTCTCTCTCTCTCTCAAGAGCTAGATTTCAAAACTTGTATTTGACAGTTAACACAGTGTTTGTGAGTAATACTTTTTGGCAAAGGAAAATGACATTTATTTGGCAAAGTTGCTAAAGTATTTTGTTATTCTCTCTCTCTCTCTCTCTCTCTCTGGATGGCCGACATTTTTCTCGAGTTAATAAGTGGTTGGCTTGCTTAAGGCCATAAAGATTAGAATTACCCACTCATAAACACCGCTCTTAAGATAACTCGGATAATTATGAGTCTCTCTCTCTCTCTCTCTCTCTCTCTCTCTGAGGTAAGACTTTTGAATAGGGCCACGTGTGATGCTAAATTGATGTGCGTACCACTGATGGTAAACATAGTGAAATTTATTTATATTTGAATTATGCAAAAGCACATGTAGGTAGATAGATAGATAGATAGACAGATAGATAGAAGATAAATAAATAAATAAAGGGTTAAAGTTTTTCCACATATCAACACAAAATGTTTTGTACTCACAAATATTAAACCATGAATACCCCTTTAATATGTAATTCACTATCTTTTCACCCAAAACAGAATTATATAAGAAGAATGCATCTGCCTCAGCCAGGATTTGAACTTGTGCATTTTGGAATTGACACCCATGAAACAGGGACTTAGGCTACCTAGTTTGCTATCTCGAGAGATGCGAGTTGATTCTGAATCTGCTGTTCATGTTCATGGCAAATTCAGGTTCTGTATTAGTCAAAGTCAGCTTATATCTCCCATGACTGCCAAATGGATAAGTCCCTGGCTCCTCTGTATCAAGCCTGAAAGGTATAGGTTTAAATCCTGGCTGGGGTAGATGCATTTATCTTACATTGTTCCTTTTTGGGGATAAGGTATATTGCACTATAACCTTACACAGTATCTTTTGTCATAATATATAGTTTTGTGTTGGAATTAGTGTACACAAATTTTAGCGAAAGATAGTCTTTTGAAGTGCTAAATTAGACAGACTTTGTAATGTTAGCTCCCTTGTTGTGATTGCACAATTGATATTTACATCACTGTGTCACTTTTGTGCATTTGTTTCAAGGGGTAGCCAGTGAATTAAGATAAATAGTGAAGTGACAGCAAAAAAAAAAAAAAAGAAATGTAGAATACGTGTGGTGTGAAGGGTGATTACATTTTGATAGAGCTGGTTGTCACATCCTTGTCAAAATTTTAGTTTTGTATGCTCAGTTTGTGTAACATTTCATTCCTCAAGTAATGAAAATTTATTTCTCTTTCCAGGAGTGTGCTTGAAGCCAAGCAGCTGTTGTTGAGTCAGCAGTGGTGAGGCATAGACACCATGTCACACCACAGCGATGAAAATGCCGTTTACACCTCCACAGACTCCTTCTGGGAGGTCAGTACACTGAGTATTTTGGTCGTTCAGAAGAAAAATGTCTAAGTGGTTTGTCTGTATTTTGAAGCTGGTCTTTGTTTGCTGGGGTAACAAAGATGTTCTGCTTCCTCCAAAGTCTGCCCATGCCCTATGACATGATTTTTATCCATCTCCTGACTGGTATCGCTTCAAATTTCTGAGCTTCACAAGTCCCCTACTCCACTTAAACTTTAAAAGTCCTTGCCATATCGAGTGTAACTTCTGTTGCATTTTATACCCTGTTGTGTTCATGGCTACGACTCATCCTCAGCACCTGTGTAACCGCTTTCCTGATTGCTTCATTGATTCCTTCCAACCTTGGTTTTTCCGTCACTGATTTTCAGTCCCCTCTTCTCCATTCCTTTTTCCCTGTATTGAATATTTATTTAATGTCATGATCATCCCCATAGGGATCTTTTACTATACCTCCATTCATATTCTCTCTGTTCCATCTTACTTTCCACCCTCTTCTAACAGTTGTTTCATAGTGCAACTCAATCCTCCTGTTACACCTTTGTAATCCTTTATTCTCAATTTTCCTTTCGCCGCTGAATGACCTCATAGGTCCCAGCGCTTGGCCTTCAGCCGAAATTGTATATTCTGTTCTGTTTTCTAATGTCATGATCATAAAGTCTAGGTTACTAAACTGTTGTGAGAATAATTAAGTAATGATGTTTTATTAGCGTTCTTGATCTAGATGAAAGTTTATTTTCCGTATCAAAAAGTTTGATGGATTACGTTTGTACCTATCACCAAGAGTATCGAAATGTGTTTCAGTTGCCTGCTGAAATGGAGTGAGTTCTTTTATGTTGTAAAATTTGTTAGTGAACAGATATTTATAGATTTCACAGGAATAGTCTTTTGATAAAGTTTGTAATAGATTTCAGCTTTCTGTTGTTCAGCTGTATGTTTTACAAAAGTATTTTTCAGCTAATTATTTTTTGGAATTCAAGAATTCAAGCGTAGCACAGTCATTTTATGGCTTTTAATTGCTGTTTTATTTTTGTTGCCCTAAATTAATTGGAAGATGTCCTTGTAACATTTAATTTTTTCAGGAGCATGTTTTTTTATATATAACTAGGGTACTTTACATTTTTGTAATTTTTACAGGTGGGAAATTATAAAAGAACTACGAAACGTATAGAAGATGGAAACAGACTGTGTGAAGACCTAATGAAATTGGTCTCCGAGAGAGCGGAGATTGAAAAGATGTATGCAAAGAGTTTGAAGGATTGGGCCAAAAAATGGAATAATACCATAGAGAAGGGTAAGTGTTTATTTTTACGAAGGTGTTGATGTTGAGAATGTCCATTTCATTTGATCACCTTGAATTTAATTTTTTGCAAATATTGTTACAAGTTTTTGAGGCCTCTCCTTTTCATTCGCTTCAGAGAAGTTAGATCATTCTGAACCCTTTTACTGTATAACTTTCCTAGGACCTGAGTATGGCACCACCGAGGCAGCTTGGAAAGGAGTGCTCATGGAAGCCGAACAGAGATGCGACCTGCACATGCGCGTACGAGAAAATCTTATCAACGAAGTTCATAGTAATGTTAAGCAGTGGCAAAGGGATAGCTATCACAAGGTAAGAGGAGCACATTTTCATAAGTGCCATAACTGTGTCTAAAATACTCGAAATCGTTCACCAATATTGCAGCTTGATATGTATCAGAATCGATGCAGCGCTGTAAAATTGGGTGTTTTATAAGAGGGTAGTATTTTTATTTCACTTTTCCTTTCAGTTGCAGTACAGGATATTAGGCTGTCATAAAATTAAAAGTAAAAGTTGTTGTTGATTGCACCAACATTCATTAAATCAGTTTAACTAAATTTCTAATGCTTTACATGTGCATGAAAATACAATATTTAGTACAGTCTACCGAAATCAAAAGAATCATGTGTTCCTTTTTTTACATATAGTATATTCCTGTTTGTTCACTTTGCAGTCCATGATGGGCCAACTCAAAGAAAAGAAGGACATAGAAGATATGTTTAAAAAGGCTCAGAAACCTTGGGCCAAGCTTTTAGAAAAGGTGAACAAACAGAAAGCAGACTACCACAATGCCTGCAAGAATGAGAAGTCGGCCCAGAATCAGGAAAGAAATGCAGGTGGTGATTCCTCACTTTCCCCAGACCAGGTAAGATTGTGATTCCGAGAAAGACGACCTCCTTTCTTTTCCTTAGGGCGTTTTGATTTAGGTCTCTAGAAGTGCATGATTAGGTTTTCTCTATATGATATTATTTCTATATGTGTGACTTAGTGTTTTAGGAACACATGAGATAGTTGGTGCTTCCGTCTTGTCACAGCTTGCAGTGGAAATCTGATGTCCTCATACATATGCAGTGTAAATTTTCTTATCTTTTAAAGGCTGAATTTGCAGATATTCCCTCTCAGTCATTATTGTTTTAGATGGGTTGCAAGTTTGATTCAGCCAAAGATTCTCAGGAAATTGTATACGTAAGATAGACTAGTGACTGTTATTTTAAGCAGTTTTGTAGTTTTACAGTATTGGTCTTATCCTAAGAAGAGTCCCCTGGCCATCCACGAGGCTGTGACTAAATTGTGTAGGTACTTGGTTTTGCACAACAGGAGATATTGAACACACAAAGTAAATATTTTACTTGAAAGTAAAAGTACTGTAGGTGTATTCACAGTAAAAATCACCCATGAATTGCTGTCTTGTAAAGTACAAACAAAGTCTTTGTATATGCAGCCAGGTAATGTGAATATATGTTTTTATTATATTCAGGAAACTTGCCCTGTAACAGCTGCCACCAGTACTTTATCCACTGTACTGAAGGGCCTTTTTGGCACCAGTGTCAGGAATATGTCCCTATTATTATTATTGATTAAGTATAAATTACTTTGGGACCACCAGGAGTGTTTTTAAATGAGAGGCAAAAATTGGAGCAAAGCAAAGTTAAAAAAGTTGGGCAACTAATTGGGATATGAGATGCCATATTCTTCAACTAAATGGAGCGGTGGCCAAAGAAATGCTTGTAGGAAAGAGATAATGATGCTACATTACTCTTTTTTATTCTTCTTACAATACAGAACAGTCAAAATGTTATCAATCAAACCTTATTTTAACTGCATTCGGGAGGGAAGGGATAACTCATGGCAGGTGCTAGGTACCACAAAACATACCCAGGCATGCCACGCCAAAGACCTCAGTGTGATGGCTCCTCTTGGGGTTAGTGCCTAGTGGTCTGGTAGACTACGTTGTAGCTAATAATGACAATAATAATTGCAAGTCCATGTAGAGGATCCCAAAAAATGGTGGGTAGAAAAAATTTGTCTCATCCATACAATTTTTTCGTCTCAGAAAAATTGGTTCTTGAACTGTGAGAACCCTAACTTCTCAGCTTGAGAAAAATTAAAATGCCTCTTTTATTCTGCCCTGGCTTGGTGAAGTCTGACCTATACAAATGCAGATGTGATGACTGGGAAGAAAATGCCCAGGACAAGAGTCTTTGAAGCCAGGAGGTTGGAGAAGGCTGTTGTGTTGGTGAAAGAAGGTGAAGGTGAGGGCAAGAGTGTCATGCACACCATGAACAGCAGCTGATTGGTAAAGAGTCTTAAAGTTTAGTGCAGACATCAAAGGTGGCTAAGAGCTGAAGGTAGGAGAGGAGAGGTAGATGGGGGAGGGGTCTTTGATAAAGATAAGGAAAAGATTGGGTAATAGTTCTTTTAAAACTTCAGCCTGCAGATTTGATGTTTCATAACATTCCAGGTTTTTTCTCTCGTTACTTAAGTTACTTTATGTACTCTATTTCTGAATGTGTGTTTGTCGGGTGATATTAAGATGTTAAGGACAAGTTAATGCAAAAAGGTGGTCTATTTACAATAGCAAGTGCTAAACACAACTGTGCACCTTAGTATTTTAAAATTTTGATATTCCATGATTCTACACTCTTGTTGCAGCCTGTGTTTGACCAGGGTACCTTGCTTTGTGGCGATATGCCTTTATCCTGAAACATTTAATCTCTCAGAATTTTTAATTTAAAAGGATTTCAGGCAAAGGAAAGATAATGTTAACTAGGAAGAAGTGTGGAAAATTGCTTGATTTGTTTGATTTTGCATAGTTGTAAATTGACATTGAGAAAGAATGTTGCTTAGTCTTTTGAGTAAAATGGTCTTTGTCTTATTTGCAAGGATATATTTTTCTGTTAAGTGTAGAGGAAGAAATTTGCATACATAATTTATTAATTGACTGAAGTTGTTGACTCTTAATGCACTGTTAGTCCAGTTCAGGTGTAAGTATAAAATTTTAAGGAAAACATTTACAAACATAAGGTTGTACCCAAGGCATATAGATTTTGCTGAGGGGATGCGAGAGAGTACTGCGTGTCAACAAGTATTGCAGCAGATATACACAGTATAACGAAAATGTGATGCACTCAGACAAGCTTAATAAAGAAAATGAAAAACTGTAGAATAAACAGACCGTCAGTTGAGTGAAGTCATGTAATTTTATTTTTGCCATGATTTAATTTGAATCGATAGCCCATGTCGTATATGGACTGTGGTGTAATGCAGGAGTCTCCAGAATGCAGAGCTGTAGGTGGAAAGCGCTGTTAGACTCCTTGCTGTAGAGAGTGGCTCCTCTGTATTGTGTATTGTTCAGACGGTTAGGACTATTTCACATCTTTTTTTTATATATATATTTTTTTTCACTGTACAGGAATTCACCAGTTGAGTATTAGTGATTTTGGTTGTAGGTGAAAATATTTTTGGAGGTTAAGTACTCTCTGGTTTCTTGAAAGTGGAACATTTATTCTAATATTTTATTATACAGTATAGTATTGAAAAAATTATATTAAAAATGAAATGTGAAAGATAGAAGACGATTTAGAAAATAACCATCGTAACAGAGCAGCAAGGCTGTTGTGATCATTATTTTGCCCTATTTCAATATTACCTGTTGGCCATTTACCACCACTCTGTGGGAATTGAGTGGGTTCTCTGCACATAGCTTGTAATGCTAGTGTGCAAATGTAATATGCTCATATCTACACCCTCCCATGAATATATACTGATTCATTTTCTAGCTTCAGTAATGAGGGAATTTACTTCTCAGATTTTTTGACAGTAGGCCCTCAACTTATTAAATGGTTACAGTGTAGCCTACATGTGAACAAGATATCCCACTAAAAGGAATTCCATTCACTTCTAGTTGAAATTCAACTCAATGTTAACTTGCCATGTAATTTTAGAGAAGCATCCACAAAATATATCGCTTAAAAAGTTAGCCTTGCAAAACACCATCATAGTGTAGCTGACAAGTAAAGAGGTCTGTGTTCAGGAGTTATGTTACTGTTTTGATCATTTTAACAATTTATTTTGAGTTTATTCATTAGGTTCTAATTTAAGTTCCTGAGAAAATCTGAATTCATTTTACAAAGGATTTCTCGTCCTCATCTATGATGTCACTGAAAACAAAAAGCATCCTAATTGAAAGACTTTTCTTCCTTTCGTTCTCTCCTCATTTACAGTACCCGGATTATAAGACAAACAGCATAATCATTATGGTAGGCTTTGGCTAATGCTCAGTGTGCCCCATTTTTGTTTTTCTCTGTATCCCTCCTAAGAATATACTAATTATTTAGTGATGCTGTGGTTAAAGTTCTCCTTTAAAAGGTAAATTTTCTGTTTAGAATTGTTTGAAGTCAGATAGAAGAATATCAAGTACTGTACTATTAGTTTCAGTGTTTTGTTCGTTTCATTGTTAAAATTTTCTGTGGGTTACATTTATTTTCACAGATTCTCATTTGCTAACAGTCTTTTTATATGTTGAGTACTAGTTGGTTTACAACTTCATGTAGTAATATATATTTTACTTGGCAATATTTGCTGAAAGAGATTTCTTGAAATTGTTGCTCTTGTGGACAATATGAAAGTTGTGTATTTGCAGGGAGCAGCATCAAGCCAGTATAGAGTATAAAATTTGTATCCAAATTCTTTGGTCACTGAATGTTTTTGATGAGTATTATCGAGGTAACTTGCATGTCTATAAACATACCTTAATGATGTGCCATAGTATTTACTTAAAAGTTTGATGATACTAAACCTTCACTCAACTACCTGACACAGATTTTGGGTGGTTTCTGTCTGTCTTAACTTGAGCAGCATTCTGTAAGAATTCTTAACCTGGTCTCTTCAAAGACACCAACATTGTTAGGGGGAACAGTTTCTATGGGTTTGAGGTTAAGTGTTTGCATGGTGATAACCCTTATTGATAATTGTTTTCACTTTTCTTTTGTCTTAGAGGTCCCAGTTGGTAAGTCCGAAAGAAAAGTGGATTTGGAATTAGAAATGCTTAATACATTGACACTGTACTTGATACTCAATGTCATTTGCTATTTATGTAATCGTAAAGTTAGAGTAATGGCTATTTCTTGTCTGGGCGAAAATAGGTGAATTCCAGATGTATTGTGTGGGTATTGCATTCGATAAATTATTGTTATTGAACATTTTAGTTTGATGTAAAATAAGTACAACTACCTGTATTTGGTAGTTATCTGCAGCAGAGAGCCCCTTTTTATGTTTGAATGTAATTTTTGGATTCTGGAGAAGTGGCATTCATAAGTCACAGGCTGATTTGTATCATTGCATTACGAGGCTAATCAATTTTTTTTATCGATATGTAAAATTAATGCATGTGACCTGAGGTTTGCATGATATTAAAGTCAAGTTAACACTGAAAATTATCCTTGACTTTTTTAACTGAAACTTATGATGCCAAGTCTCTTTAAGTAGATCATAGTTAATTTTTAGTAAGGTAGTTGAACACCATGAATACTAATCTTTCAGAAAATACTGTGCAGAGCTATGATTGACATACAGTGCCTATCAGACTGTCCATGTTGTGTTGTATTTTATAACTTAGTTACTTCCACTCCATTAGAATTGTCAGTTAGTGCTGTAGGTTTTAAACCAACAGAAATAAGGTAGGAATTGTCCCGAGCTCCAAAATTTGATTTAGAAGCTTCCCTTTCGAAATGCTATAATTCTGTAGTACGCAGTGAAGTAAGTGCAAAAGCGTTTGGAGCAAAATATTGGGACAGTTTGACTAGTTTGGTTCTGTTTGACATTCAAGAAGATATCAGGTAGTCACCTCAGGAGTGACATTACTCCTCTGCAAATTGAAAATAAATTTGGTACTGCAGTAATTTAAAAAGTTTATATGAGCTTTATCTTTCAGTTAAACTAGCATAGTTTAATTTTGTGATGAGAACCTTGAAGAGTGCTGCTTTTGTTCTTTTATGATGCCTAGACAGTCACTGTTCCAAAATAGAGATTCAGTAGTGAAATTATTTTTGAGACGAACTTATGACAAGGGAAGTGATTGAGTCTTGTAACATCATACTGCTTTTTGTTCTTTGGTTTGTTGTTTTAACAGATGATGATGATGATGTACTTAGCATTGATTGGGGCTCATGAAAATAATTTACAACCGGCTAAAGTATGTTTTAAAAATTGTTTGGAAAAGTAGTGGAGATAAGGGAGTGATAACTTCAGAACACATGGGGGCTGCTACAAAGTAATGGAAGCTGTCATAGAAGTGATATTTTCTCACTTAGAAAATTGCTTTGATTTGTGCTTACAAAAATCAGTTAGAATAGTTTTATTTTGATGTAGTCAAGTGCTAGGTTAAAGGTTCGATCAACTTGCATAGTTTTAAGTGTTTTATGTGATTAAAGGTCAGGCATATTGGTTGCATAATCTTGGAAAAAGTCTTACAGTTGTGATAGGAGCTTTGAAACATTTTATTATTGCTTACCTGGCCAAGGTATTTTCATCTTATTTGGATTTAAATTTTTGTAATCTTATGAAATACAGTATTAAGAATTTTGACGTGGTAGATGACAAGTGTTGTGTATGGAACACGAATTCTTGAAATTAAAGTATCCAGTCAATTGTGTATTTAGTTTTTAATTCTATATTTGGGTAGATGAAGCACCTTTTACTTAAACCTTAGAAGCCAGTGCTCTTTACCTAATCTAAACAGCACAACACTAGCTTCTGCAAAAGAGAACCTTAGAATAAATTGCTATTCTTTTCCCCCCTCTGGTGTGAACAGCACAACAATATGAAGGTATGAATGAAATGTTGTGTGAGTGAATGGTATCTCACTCTTTTATTTTTGTGAATGAAACCTCACTCTTATTCTTCCAACTACGACATTCATGCTGGTTTTCCATCACCATATTAATGTGTGAATGGCCCAGACGGAGTTCTTAAACTTGTTTAGTGGTGTAGAACCCAAGTTTTGTATTTGAAAGCTCAGTCTTGGCAGTCCTGTTTATGTAAAGTAAAGATATTGAAGTTCAGGGGATGTATCTGTACCTTATTTGAGGGATTCTTGGATTTTTCTCCAGTAAATGAAAGGATTGCATTTGGAACGTCCTTTTTTGTTCGGGTAAATTTCAGTAAAGGTATTGAAAGTAAATTTCAACAAAGGTATTGAAAAATGAAAATCTTTCATAGAAATCACATATTACTGAGCCTTTGTTTAAAATGTTAAATTGTTGTTGTTTAAATCATTATTTCACCTATTTCTGTAGATAACCTGCAAATTTGCTCCTCAGTAAGGAATATAGGAAGCATTACCATAAACATCGATTAAGAATTTGTTCTGGGTATTGAATATCTCATCACAGACTCAGATGTGCAGAGGAATTTTCATTAGCTGTAGATAGTCTTCTGTTGAAATGCAAAATTTTTGTGTGTGTTTTACACATTTTTGTGTGGGTTTCCTTTTCATAGATCGATGAATATTTTGTCTGTTAACCAGTCCTGTATTTTTACTGCTCACCACTGCATTTAGTAATGGCAGATGATTGAGACGTTGATGAGATATTTAGTGAATCTTATTAAAGTGGAGTAACTAGTTTCCAGAATATATCATTGTAGGTTATGAACAATTTTATTGTGTGATTACAGATTTATTGTATGCATGTAATTGATACGAATTGCTAAAATATGTCCTTTGCTGATAAAACATCTTTTTTTACAGTACAGCATTGTACTGTACTAAGAAAATTTATGAGTTATTCTCTAAAATGTTTCGGATATGAGAAATATAACTGATAGTAGCATCATCCATGCACCTACTAATCATTTAGCGGGCTTGTTGGTTTTAAGCGCAATCATTTTGTAGGCAACTTATGTGTATTGTTCAGGAACGTACGTATAGAATCCCTGTGATAAAAACTACTAAAGTATGCAGTGTAGTTGGTGACAAATTCCCAAATTCATCGTAACTTTCTTTTAAAAGTATTTCCCGCAAACTATTAATTATTCTCCTATGATTTTAACTTAAATTGAGTTGCTGATTCCCAGCATTACATCCTAATTTTATTCTGGAAACTATGTGTAAATAAGGCTTACTAGTGTGCATGAATGCTGATATGATAATGCAAGGAATAGAGTTCTCTTCTGTTCCTGTTTGCAATGCTTGTACTTTTTGCCCACCTCTAATAACTACTGTATTTGGTTGGACGGTTTCCATTTTTAATTGTTTTGTGTTAATTTGTTTGCATAATATGTTTTTACTTGGTTTCTCCCAAACAGATGGTATTTCAACTTCTGACGTTTGAAATTTATTTTGAAACGTTTAGTTTTGAATTAGATACTGAATACAGTACATCTTCATTAGCTTTGGACTTTGCATAATTTTGTATTGTAAATAAATGCATTTTGAAGGTGGAAAGAAATTAAACCATTACTGTTAATTCAAAGGGATGAATGATTTTAGTGAAGACAGTGCATGATGTCAATTTTTTCTTTTTGTTATTGATATTGATCAATGTAGCTTTGTTTCTTTGTTCGGAACTCTTTCATTGACTACAGTTTGCATGTGTTATTTTTTTTATTTATTTTTTTTTTGTAGGAATTTAGGTGTGAGTTGTATAACTATTAAATGGTGCTGACATTTCATGATTGATTTTTTCCTTAGAAATGCTTTTGTAGAATTCTTACGGCTTGTAAATAAGTAAGGTACTATACAGTACTTGCAGCAGAATGAAAAATTTTCTTAACTAAAGTAAAATGTAGGCTTCATTGCCAGTTCTTACTTTTAGAGATGAGTGTGGAATGTGTAATAATACACTTTTCTCTGGTTGCCACAGTAATTGGTAGTTTTCAATACACACTGTTTTGCTTTAGAATCAATTGTTAACTCTCCCACAGTATTTTACTATATCCTCAACATACTAATTTTGCAACATTGTAAGTAGAGCATTCATTCAGGAATACAGTAAGTGTGTTTTGAAAAACCTTTCTAGTATACGGGATTCATTTTTGTCCCACAGTTTTCAAAGTACATGTAATTTAAAATGGTTTTGGTTTACCAAAAATCACTCAGTAGGTTACCATGGATTACGTGTTTTTTTAACTGTATTGTTTCGGTGTTCTCTTTCTTTTTGATGAAGTTGCCTTATGTGTTCATTTACAGAGGAATGAGGTAGAGTTTTATTTTTAGTGCAAGTCGTATGTTTTCCTTGATGCTTCAGTCTCATTTCCAGTTGCAATCTCTTGTAAGCAATGACGATGTACTGCATTATGGTTGTGATATTGGTATACTTCTATCTTTTGATTTTGATTTTCCTAATCTGACTTGACACGGAATGAAGGATTGACGATCAGTTTGTCTGTCCGGAAAATTTTAGCTCAGGTGTTCCTTTTAGTTTTCCATTAGACAACCTTTTATTTTGCTCCCTATCTATTCGAATTGATTCATTTTATTGTTGTCTGTACCAAGAACACTCATATGGTATGATAGAATATGATATTCTCAGGTTAAAGGCTGTACATTTGATTCATGTTAGCCAAGAGAAATTTGAAAT
The DNA here is from genome assembly GCA_039081455.1 of Macrobrachium rosenbergii. Taxonomy (NCBI): domain Eukaryota; kingdom Metazoa; phylum Arthropoda; class Malacostraca; order Decapoda; family Palaemonidae; genus Macrobrachium; species Macrobrachium rosenbergii. Next base: position 23,740,977 of record JANJGK010000046.1, read on the forward strand.
AATTTGTTTTTTGAAAATTTAACTTTTAATTTTTTATTTTGTTTTATTATTAAAAAGTCACATTCTTTGTTTCACTATTATAATTTTTACAATTAATACCCAAGATTTTGTTTAGCAGTGCATGGTTCTGTGTAAGGTAGCCTTATATTGTTTCTGAGGCCATGATTTGGTAGTTGGCTTGACGTACGATACTTTGTCAGCAGCTGCTCGTGAGTGACTTCATCTAAGATTCTTTACCAAATTTATTTTACTGTTTCACAGAGTATGAAATAAGGAGATTATGAAAAAATTATACAAAAAAATGTACAGTACCTGTGTAACATTCTTTTATCCCCTCAGTTTTTGTTCAACAAAAACTTTGAAGGTTTTATCAGTTGCTCTTGAAATTGGATTTCGAAGATAAATCCGCTGATATTTTCACTTAGGAACTCCTCAAATTTTGAGGTGGCTGAAGGATTGAATTTTTACTATAAACAATGATTAATGCAGGTTTATAGTTCAACATGCCCTTAAAGGAAGTCAACAATTGGTGTTAGTTCATTGTCTTTCCTAATTTTATGTGTGTGTAATGTAAGTGGGTAGCTTGAATCAGTATTTAAAAGTTCACCTGGTGTTTTCCCATTGAAATTTTGCAGGAAGTGTTGTGGTCTAAAATACAATTACAAGTAAAATTTGAGATTGGTATTAGTACATTGCTTGGAAGTAGGAATTTCCTAGCAAAAAATATTTTGCTGTACTGTATTTATGTACTCTGTTATAAATATGCTAGTTTTGAGCTTCTTATATCTTCGTACTGAGCTCCAATTTGTTTTGGGAACTTGGATGCTGTCACTTGATAACTGCTGGTATGGTATCAGTTGTCTGGCGAATTATCATAGCCTCTTATTATAAGCCTTTTTAAGCAGCAAAAAGCTTTCTTTTGAAGCAGTTTTATTTTGAAAAAAACTTTCAAGTATCATGAAATAGCCTGAAATATACATTATTGTTTACGTTGCTCTTCTCAACAATTTTTTCGTTAGGAAATGGTTTTAATACCTTTTCTTTTACTCTAGGTTAAAAAACTGCGTGACAGGGTATCTAAAGCCAGCGAAGAAGTGTCAAGAGGTCGAGAAAAATATGATGCTGCTCTGCGAGATATATCTGATTATAACCCAAAATATATAGAGGTCAGTATGTCGTTTTTGTTTTGTTGTAGTTCATTCAGTGCAAGAAAAGAACTAAGGTTGATTTAGGGTTAGACTGCCTGTGTTGTAAAATAAAATGGGTATTTAAAGATCTGTGGATGAATACTGTATGAATGAAAAAATAAATTTCAAAATAAATTATACTACTGTATATATATAGCTAATTTTTAGGGGCTTAGCATTTACAAAGATAGGTGTATAGTATGTATAAATGTATCCAAGATTGTACAGTGATGGTAGCTAAAATGTTTCTGAAGTTTGGGGTATACAGTAAAGCTTAGTTTAGTATGGAAAAGAATGTTTATTGATAAATCTAAAAATTGTTGTATGAAATTGACATTAAACATAAGTTCAAAGCTGAAGTCTGTTACCTACATACACAGATGGTAGTCATGCTTCTGAAAGCCATTAGGTAAAGGACACCTTACCCTATAACGGTGTCTGTTTAATTTTCTGAAGTTACTTTCATTCTGTAGTATCATGAGAAGTAATTTCTATCAATTTTTGGGGTCAGTTTTAAACGGTTATGAAGTCTTAGTTACTAATTGACTAGGATCGTTAATGTAATACTTGTATTGATTTTGTACTTGGCTAATATACCAATTTTTTTTGTAAATTTTCCACTGGTGTTATTAGTATTTTTCTGAATAAAATGAATGATGGGATTTATTAGAGCTGTAGTGATTATATTCTTACTCTTGCAGGAAATGACACATGTGTTTGAGAAAGCACAAGAGGCAGAATCAAAGAGACTAATGTTCTTTAAGGATATGCTCTTTGCAACTCACAAGTGTCTCAATATTTCCAATGACCCAAGGTAAAAGCATGTAATTTTCAATAATGTTTATTTTTATAATGTTAAGAAGGTTGTCTTATCGTCACCAATTAGTAAACAAAAATTAAGATATTGTTTTGGTAGTTGTACAGGAACTGAAACTCGGACATTATTACTGTTCTCATTTCTTAATAATAGGTTGAATTAAGCTTGAGAATTTGCACAGTAATTAGAAATCAGATGTTGAAGGGATAGAGTAGTCTTATTTTGCCTTTGGTTATATTAGTTAATTTCAAGCCGTAGCATTTCATTATTTTCCTTGAGTTTCTTCAGTTGTATAATATTTTCTTTGATTAGTGGTTCATATTTGCATCATGCATACTCTAGAATATGTGCAGTACTGTATTAATTTTGACTACAATTCGTAGTCAGCTGTAAACAGTTTAACAAGAAGATCAATATCCAGTAAATACAATTTTATGTCTTCTGTTCCAGTAGATGAATAAGTTGATGGAAATTTGGAAACATTCTGGAAGCTTGTCCAGATGTACTTTTCATTTTTGTTCCTGCTGGTCAAATGATTAAAATTTATTGTCATTACATTTCAGTTTGCCACGAATCTATGAGGAATTCAACCATACTGTAGCAAATGCTGACTATGAGAAAGATCTTAAATGGTGGAGCAATAATCATGGTGTCAATATGCCAATGAATTGGCCCTCGTTTGAGGTATGTCATTACTTTATTATGGCGTGCTTTTTGTTTTAGCTTTTGTTTTATTTTAGCTTCAGGAGAGTGAGCAAGAGAGAGAGAGCGAGAGAGGCACAAGCAATAGATACAATTGAGGCCTGTGAAATTTCAAGTGTTCTACAAAATTATGATCGGTAATTCAGGGCGTGCTAGATTAATTTTGAGACTCTCCATTGAAAGTAGAGCAAAATTCTTGGGAACTTAGCATTACGTTAAAAGAAAAACTGTGCTTTGAGATGTCATTATATTTTTGTACCTCTGAAGTTTGTGACTTAGTCAATCAATGTGGAGAGATTAGATTTGTGTTTGTCGCCAGCCTGTTAATAAATAGAGGTTTGTTGATTATGAACCTATTAATCTTAAGTAGCCTTATTCCATGCAATGGCTCGTCAGCTGCCCAAGCTTGCTAAATTCTGGAAGATGAGGACCCATTGTACAAGCCAAGACCACACACTACTCCCCCACTAGGGACCAATCTTCCATGCAGCTTTGTTGTGTGCAGGTGTACTTCAGGCTGCTGTTCCTTAATATAGGATCTTTTTTGCATTGTGCCATAAGGTTTTACATGATGTTTTTCTCCATTAGGATGATGTTTTACAGCGGTAGGTGAATATACATGTTTTGAAAGTGCTTTTTTGCCTTCTGGGTTCTCAAGGTTTCTGTTATTACTTGTTCTTTTTCTGTGCATAAGCAGTTTCCTTCATTTCTCTGTCTGGGGATTGTTTATTCTTCACTTGAGATTAGGCCATTTTATCCCAGACTTGGATTCTATTCAGTGTTGGTTATAGTTTGGAATTCTGTGATTGTATCTTTTTATTATGTAGTGGCTTTGTCTAGCCATTCTCAGTAAAAGGTTGCCTTGGTTTTGCTTTCTGTTCTACACATTTAAATATGGTTTTTCCTTTTGGGTTTTATTGCTGATTTTAATATATATATATGGTTTTAAGTACTTCATTATTGTTCAGTCAGTGTTTTATTATTATTGCTCATCTTGTGAACTGTTTTCATTTTTCTTTCCAATGTCTTAGTAGTCATTTCTGCTCAGCAAGTGTTTATATTTGTTAACCTTTGTCTTTCTAGCCATTTGCCATCCTTTTGTGGGAAATTTAATAATATGAGGGTTTAGAGGGGTGTGCTTGCAGTTCATTTATGTTCTTAAAAAAAGGACCTTATTTAAAAAGTGTACTGGGTGTAGAGGGCAGTAATGCTTCCCATAGAAGACATGTCCATTGTTTGTGAAATGTTCCATTCTTGAGTGGTTTCTGTCAGATGTGTCCACTTCCATTTGTTTTCTGTTGGTGAAAGACTTGCCTCTATGGAAATCCCTTTCCCTGGAGCCTCACTGATCAACCCCCAGGAAGGACTCCTGCTTCTTTGCCACCTCCGCCATCAACATCTAGTGCCATACTGCCTACTTGTCTTACAGCTTTTGTATTCACTCCTGCACCCTTGTTGAAGTTCAGAGATCTGCTTATGCATCTTTTGTGCATTGTTTAAAGAGGGTGTTCTGTATTTCATGATGTGTAAGGCTGTTGTTGGTTTCTCTGTGGACAAGTTGTTGATGGATCCTTGATCTTCTTCAATGCCTCTCATCTTCCCTTTTCCACAACCTGGGATGCCCTTGGTCTCTGCATTATCTTCAGCATTGTCTACCTAATCAGAAGTGACCAAGGTAGCTGCTGTGACATTGCCACCAGTAAGTTTCCTTTACCCAATCAAAGCAACTAAGTTATGTCTTCAGTGTACTCAGGGCTTCAGACCTTCCCCCTTTTCACCTTTTCCTTTGTACTGTACTGGGAAAGGAATATCCAAGCCACGCGGAATACTGCTTCTTATTGGCGCTGTGAGGTGGTCTCTTCTGCTTACTTGGATGTTTCACAGGATGACCTCTCCCAGCTCAAGATTAAAAAGTGCATGAGAACTAGGATGTTTTGTCTCCATTTGAGCTCTGCCATTGATAATACAAGTTTTGCTCTGCAACTCTGAGGTCTAGCTTGACATAAATGAGAGGATAGACTTTGCTCTTGCTGTCCTTTGTCTTCACTTTCCTCATCTTCCAACCCAAATTTCTATGCAGGTTATTTAAGATTAACCCTCATGATCCGGGCTAACTGGGCACACCTTAAGGTGAGCCTGTTTAAAACAAACATTAATGGAAAGATGATGACACGCTCATGTACATGTTACGAAATTATTCTAAAAGTCTTTTACCCACTGAGCTTAAGGCCTAATAAGTTTCCAGTTAGTTATTTATGGCCCATTCAATTCATATGAATGATTTCCCATAAATTCACTTCATTACCGTGGCTCAAAATAAGCAGACTCATATGAGGATACCATGAAGCTTTTAAAAAGTGAACATTGGGCATCATATTAGGTCAGTGACAGATGGGTTTTTAAAGAATTATGTTTATGCATCAAAAAGCATTTTTTCAAAGTAGTCTAGTAATCAGAACACATAGTGTTGTCCTCCCTTCTCTGCACTCTCTGTTGTTGAGATTTTGGCACAGAAGGAACGTGCCTAGAGGGAAGGCAAAGCATGTACTGTGGATCACATCTATCAGGATTTAGCAAGTTGGTGTAGCTGTAGGACTGTTGCACGTAATGAAGCTATGATTACTGGGTTAGTATAGAAAACACGTTTCATTTTAATGAAGGCATTTCATATGTAACGTTTTTGTTTAACAAGTAAAATATCCAGTTATACAGTGTATGAACTATTTATAGTCAGTGAGTTGAAAGTTATTCAGCTTGAGGGTTGTGTAATAACAAAGAAAGCAATAACAGTAAGGTACTTTCACGGTTTAGAGGTAAATGTATATAATTCATAGTATAACATGGTTTGTATGTCAGTGTCAAGTATATCAGAATTCCTCAGATTGGATCTATTGCTCTATTTACTAAAGTTGATGGAGGAGAGAATTCCTCTATTACTGAACGTGGGCTTTTATAATTTGTATTTCTCCTGAATAAGAACCTCTTAAGTAAAATGTATTGTTTTTATTCATTCAAGCTGTATTTTAATTCAAAATAGTATAATTCAACTTAGTATTCATGGAGCAAAGTACAATTTACAGTTTTATTAATTATCATTTATTTCTTAAATATCTTAAGAGCAAGTTCATTCAAGTGTTGATATTGCCCTTAATAAATAAGCTAAATATTTTTGTATTAGAATTTTTCTCCTTGTAACTTCTGCCCGGTCAGTAATATTTCATCAGCAAATGCATAAATATGCCTCCCTTTAAAGTTTAGATGGTGTGCTTATTTTGCACTGCACTATGCACTCTTATAATGTAAGTATTATTAATCGCATGGAGATAGATTACAAGCGAGATTTTTTGCATCACTTTATCTTCTTGCCATTTATTGTTTGAGGCTTAATTTGTACCCAGAAATGCATGGTGTAGATTTCTTAAACTAAACTGATTCATTTTGAAGTAAAACTGTTTATGTAGTACCGTAGACTAATACTTGAAACAATATTTAAAATATTATGGTGAATGTTTGAGCTTGCCCAATCTTTATCATATGCGACATTATCGCTGATAGTTTTGACGATCATGTAATGGTTTGTGCTCGGAAAATGGGGAGTTGATTGCTGTTGATATGGTCACTAAAGTATGACACATTGTGTGCTCAAGTTACCTGCCATTTGTTATGGGATAGACAAATGTCGAAGATTGTAGCTGCAGTGATTGGATCCTTTGAGAAATGAAAAAATGTTGAGTGCAACCAAAATTTCACCATGCTTAACAGCAGTTTGCATGCTTTGATGGATCTTGTAAATAGGTCATTGTAGTTGTACTGAATGTTGATGTTAATACTAATGTGGGTTTGTCATTGGTGAGCATTAGATTGGCTAACATGCAATTGCAGTCCACACCTGTCATGTCATTGCTAGTTGTTTATGAATTTAGTGATATTCCTGTCATGCTCATAAGATCTGTTGAGAAGTGAAGTGTGGTACTAAGATTTAGTTTCAACTGCATAGCATTGTGTAAATGATGAAGAAATAATTGTTTACATAAAGAACATGGATATTAATGGTATATACTTTGTTGAGAGCTTCATAGCAGAGAATCAACTATGTAAATGTGAGAATTTAAAAAGTGCTTTAAAAAATGTTTAAATGCTAAGATAGGGCAAGCTACCCTAGTACTTGTTGTCTCCCTTGTAATGTACTGTGTGAACTAACATGTTATAAATGCTTACTTATTTGTAGTAGAAGCTTAACTTGCTTTGCTTTGACCATCTCGATCAGTCGTTAAACTGCTACATACTTAGTATCTTTTAATTTAAGATGTTTTTCTTTGTATTGTTTTTGTTTTTTCTTTTTCTATTATTACCTATTGCCCCCATGCATGTATGGACAGGAATATTCTGAGGAATTCCGCGACATTAGTGGCAAAGGCAAGCGCGGTGGTGGACAGATACCCGAAGGAGCGATTACTTTGCTGAACCAGCGCACCGTCGGCGATGACTTGCCAGTAATTCACCCATTATTACTTAGTTTATTTTGTCTTGTTCTTAATCACCTTCAGCAGCCCCAAAAAGATTTCCCCTTCATTTGTTTTTAACTTCATTTTGTATGTAAACTTGTGCTATATAATGTAAAGCGTATTTTACTTTATTGCCTTAATTGTCAATACTTTTCCACATAATGTAATCATCCTTATATGGCTCTCTTTTGTGTATAATGTAAAGTACTTATAATATTCTCTTAGCATTTTCAACCTTTGTCTCCCTCTCTTTCATAGAGTATAATTTTGTCTCTTGTTTTTGAGTACTGGAAGACGTATATATGAAGCTAGATGTGTTAAGGTGTATTGCTTATGGTATGTCATGCTCCAGCTGAGATGACTTTCTCATTAAATTGTCTGGTACTAGAAAAACTTGTTCAGTTTTCAGCATTTGTTATCTTCTGTACTTGGTATGAAGCAATGTTACTGGCATCTAAATGTCTACAAGGTTTAAAACCATGGTTTAACTCACTGTTGAAAAAAACCTCCAGAAAACTTACTGTAGCCAGTGCTAGTGTAATTGAGTGTTTTGTCAATATTCTTTATTTGGATTAAGCTTCATTCAAATACTGATGCAGATTTGCTGTCACTTCAGTTAGTACTAATACTGGTTAAAACTACAGTAGGTTGATAAAGTTATAAAGTCTAGATGTATTTGTTGTTTGTTCTTTGAATTTGCAAAATTTGCATCATTACTTTTTATAGTCTGGTTATTTCTACTTCTTTCTTATGCCAAGCACACACTTTCTTGTCTGTCCACTGGTGTGGTGAAGTCATTTTTGGGGACTTAGTTATTTATTTTTTTTTATCTGGGACTGTAACACTGGAAACATTTTATATTTCATTGCATTTGAAGGGTGTAAGTTTTGGGCACAAATATTTCTACACACATGCAACTCTGTTTCTTTCTTCTGTACATTTCACTTTAGGATTGCTTCAAATAATCACCACTGACAGTCATATACAAACAACACTGCGTAACTCAAAACATTTAAGAGATTTTGCCAGTGCTATTAAGTCTGGATTTTTATTTTTCCATGTGTAAGTTTTATTGGGCATATGTGTTTCAAATGTTATTTGTTTGGTCAGTGTGACTTCATGATATTCAATGATTTTGTGGAGGTTGTTTGTAGCCTTTTGTTTGTACTTCAACTAACCAGATAGAAAGAACATAACCCAATATTTACAATGTTTGATGAGATTGAGTAAATTTTAGACACTACATTCAATGAAGTGTAGTAATTGTGGCTTGTATTCATATTCTCCAGGTTGTGCTTATGTCTGTGGTAGAAAAATAGTGTTTGTTCTGTTTTCTCCATATTGAAGAACACGTTGTGGATTAGAAGATTGCTCTGCTTGTTGGTGACTGACAATACATTTAGAGTGAAGGGACAGTTCGATAGATATAATTAGTGATTGAGAATGACATTTTCCTCAGTAGATCATCCTTTGATGTAATGTATAAGCAAATGAACCTTTTGAATTAGTCCCTTAATTTTTATCAGTTTTACTGCAATAGCTATGCCAAGAGTATTCCAGTTGGTGCTGCTCTTCAAAATAATAAATCACAAGTTAAATTAAGGGTGAATATATTTGATAAGGAAAGACAATTTGGCTGAATTTCTCTTTCAACATTAATTTGAAGTGAGCTGGTTATAAAGTCTATGAATGATGCCATGGTGGAAAGTTGTGTATCGTGGGCTGTCAGTTCTCATCTACTTTTGAGGAACTAGAAGATGGATCTCAATGACAAATTCAATGAGTGTTTGGCAAGAACTGTTGGCTTTTTTTCAAATCAACATGTGATCAATGTCTGAGGCCATTATTGAGTGGAGTTATTGATCATTTAGATGATACCATTGGCACGTACATCAAATAGCAACGTTGATGGGAGTTTTATGGTCAAATCATCTTTATCTGTTTTGGTTAACCCTGTTACAACTGTACATGAGATGTGTATGAGGAAGTTCAGCTCGCAGATCGTTTATTATCAGTTGATGGTTGGTCACACCACCACTTGCAAAAGAAGTTTTAGTGAAAGCTTTTCAGGGTGAAGTGAACTGAAACTGAAGTTGAACTTCAAATGATCCTCTAAGGCCTATACCTTTCTAGAAGATCATTCATCACTTCCACTGCTAATTGCCATGACTTCCAAGAAAATTTGCTCATTCATTAGAATATTGATTACACACTTTGCTGTAAGGCTAGAAGACCCACTACGGTAGTTTGCAAGTGACAAACTTGAGGTATGTGGATACAGTATTGGAGGACACAGTCACAGCAGTTGTTTTTGTGGCTGGAGAATCCTTTTAGCCTCATTCTCTTTCATTAAATTCTCCTCTGTATAAATAGGTCTTGATAATTTTACAGTAAATATGCAATGGCTGCTTAAATTGACTTATACCCTCTCAGGTTTATGATAGAGTGCATCTAGCCCTCTTATACTGAAAATCTGCATGTTGCTATAGTTTAAATAAAATATAGCTGCCTAAAGGTGTATTAGAAGTTTGACACCTGTTTTTAGTTTTCTGTGATAACTCTGTTGCTGAGATTGCTTCATGAAAAAAAAATTCCTCAAACTTGGAGAGCATAGAACACTTCCTCTCCTAGGTAATTTAATTCCTATTGTATTTTTCTTCTTAATCTTTGAAGGTCTGAAACCTCACTTTTTCCTTTGCAGTTGCTAATTTGGTCAGTAAGTAAAACACACTTCAAAGTAAAGAGGGTTACATCATATTTTAAGTATTTTCCAGGTAATAACAGCTGGTATAATCAAAACTACTTTGTGTTAATGAATAAAGGAAGTATGTAACAGCAAATTGGATGTCAAACTAATGTAGTTGCGATTGAGATTTTATTCTTTTGTGCAGTCTATCCAATTATACTGCTCAGAGGTTACATGGACTTACCTGCATTCTTCATTAAGGCATATTCTCTCTCTCTCTACAACTTTCTTGTCACGAATTTTATATTCATTACATAAACAAAAGCTAATTAAATTTATTTTTCTTCTGAGGTACTGTGTTTGTTATTCGTGTTCTAACACAGTTGTTGTAGGTTATATCACACCATTTTTAGGGACATTCTTCCATCACATTTGTTTTCTGGTCTCCCTCAGACCAGGCCAGGGCCAGGCTATGACATGGGTTTCCTCATTCTGTTGACATTGGAGAAACAAATCAGTTTTCAGCTTTGTAAACACTTTTGAAAGAGATATTTTGAAATTGAGATCTTACCCCAGGTTGGATGTTGAGCCATCAAGACACAGAAGGCTTTTGTTTTGTTAAAAGAGGATTATCATAAACACAGAATAAGATTTACCAAATTGTTTCTTATCAGGCAGCTGTTTTGCATGAGAACCCTTGTGTGACCTTCGTTTGAATATGGCAAGGCCAGTTGGTTTATACATGTACGAGAGATGTCTGTATACAGCGTGAACATAGCAAGGCCATTCTGTCTGTTTTTGAGAGAGAGATCTGTTTATACATGACAGCATACCTTAACACTTATATAGTTAACCGAAATTCTTTCTCAGGGAGTGAGACCAGTAGGGCTAAGCACAGTTCTTTATGTAGGACTAGTTGTAGTGACACCCAAAACAGCAGTAGCAATGTTATAGTTATGTAGTGTCTCCAAACAGTTAATATAGTTTTGGAAAAAACTTTTACTCGGGGTTCTTTGTACGCTGATAGTCCCTTCAATGTGGATTATCGGCCCATTTGATATTTCTTTCATCTTTGTGGGAGGTGTATTGTCCTGTGGATACTCTAGAGTATAACAACATGGCTAAAAAGAACTGTGTTAAGTTGCAGCACTGAGGATCTTAGTATCTGCCCATTTGAGCACGAGTCTAGTATTGAGGTGTTATATTGGATTCATTTGAATTCACTTTGGTATGTATTGCTCAGTGACACTATTAAACATCCTAGCTGCAGTGAAGAGGTTTTTGTGTAGCTCTTCACCTAATTTTTACCAGTGATAAGATAGACATTTGAAATGTGATATATATTTTATTCTTCCTGCTTTTATTGTCTCCATGGCGAGGGTGAAAAGGTGTCGTCTTACTCCCCCTCTGTATAGGGATTCGGAGATGTTAAGATCTTGATGTATAGCTTAAGGAAGATGCCAGATGGAGTCCCCATGGATTGCTTTCACCTTCTTTAGCCAGCCTTGTGAAAAGTATTTTAACACATTGGTCTGGTTATACTACCTAATAATAATAATAATTATAGTCTCTACCCCTTTTTGAACGGTCATTGGTGCTTAGGCAGAGTAGTTGAGTTACAAATAATGTTTGTATCCAGAATAAATGGAAGTATATGGGGTTATTGTTCGTTAAGTTTGTAAAATTGCAAGGTTATCAGCCTGTTTTAATGATTATGTATTTCACCTTTTGGGTATACTGTAGTTATATTTCTTGTTTTTGTATCCTAATAAGTTAATTGACACTTGATATTTCTTCAGCTGTTGTGATACACCTAGCAGTTCCCTTATTTGATATTGTTATTGCTGTAAAGTATAGAATTGTATAAGGCTTTCTTTTTTTCATCATTAACTGTCCTTTAGAAAATTTCAGTGGTATGTTCTGGATGAAATTTCTACGGTAAGGTGTACTAACCCTAAATTAAACCTGAACAATTAAGGTGAAAATTAAACATCGCATCCTCTTAAATGCATGATTTTACTCTGTTTTTAGCTCGTAGTAGATATAACTTCTTGTTCAACTTCGCTAGCGTATAGCCTCTCTGGTAACTGCACTCAGTAGCTTTGTTGTGACATCTCTGCATTAATTGGCTTTAGTATGGATTATTGACTTGTATATTAATCAAAAGCAATTTCAGAGAACTATGATTTAAATTATTCCTAAATGTATTGTGCTGCTTTGAAAGTTTTCGCACCTGACTGTACAGAGTAAATTGTTTAAAGAAAATGAGAAAAGAAACATTGTATGGTCCAAGGGCAGTGAGAAAAACCCTGAAGTATTTTTTAAAGTACTCTCTGATATATTTATTAATGTAGTTAAAGGTGTTGTTGATTGACATATTAGTATACAGTAATCAGTCTTTTCATGTTTTTGCATTTTTTCTTTGTAATCTTCACTTGATTAGTCATAGTGGTCTGGGTGAGCTATTCAGTGAAAGTTAAACGTTATAAGAACTTAGAAGTATACATTAATATGGTTTTAATTTCATAATTCGTAAAGTAATGATTCAGTTGAGTTAATGCCTAAACATTACAGTAAATACTTACATAACAAAAAATCCTTGGTGATTATGGCAAATCAAAGGAATGGCATAGTGTATATAGATACCTTCATTATTAATTCACCACAAAATAGTGTGAAATTGAATTTGGTAATTTCCTGTTACCACAGGACTACACTCCTGAGCTACATCGAATCAGCAAGAAGGGACAGAAGGGCGCTGTGAGTGGTGGCGGCGATATAACACTGACCTCGGTCAAAGGACCCCCCAACCATACCTCTCCAGCCACTTCCAAAGCTTCAGACAACAACAGACATTCTGCTATCAGGTATGGTGATATAGAAACTGAGACAGTCATTTTCAGAGTGAGTTATTTGGGCAGGTGTTTTTAATATAATGCTTTTGTGATCACATTATTGGATTACCTGACACATCGGAAGATTTGGTCTGTGCACTTGAATGTCTGTAGCTTTATGGCATTACTGTATGATTTTTGTATTAAACCAAGTTATTCCTCTGCCCTCTCGAATAGCCCTGTATTTTTTTCCTTATGGAATGATGGTGAATAATAGTGAGTATTATCCTGTACACTATTTTTCATTGTCGAAAGTAATTGGTTAATAATTTGGGAATTATATTGCTGAATGCTGAAGGGTTATCTGAATGGTACGTAAGGAAAATAAATGAGTGTTTCCCCTCTTCAAACATGTTGTATACTCTTGGTAAATTGATCAGTATGTGAGGTTTTATTCTTTATATTTCTTAGTCATACTCTTTGGAATGCAGCTGAAAGTATATTGTAACTTGATAGTAATTTACGGTCCAGTATGTGATACAGGTGATGTTAAAGTTGGTTTTATGAGATTTCTCTTGAAAATTCAAGTATACTGTGATTTATTCCATACCATGCTACCATTTGCAAGTTAATTGACTAGTTGATAAACATTTTGTGCAGGGCTGGATATTAATTTTTCACTGCACTTTTGTGGTTAAGCCAATTTTAGTCAGTATCTAGTTCATTGGAAACTTACATTGATATATTAATTTTGCTGACTTCATGGGAGTCATCTTGGTTTTATGTGTTTTTCCTAGCTGGCAAAGTATTTGCACTTCTTAGTGAGTGAAGTTGTAGTACCATTACAGTGATGACACTGATGGCTGGGGTTTGCCTCATCAATTTTCTGTGCAAGTGAGCTACTCGAGGAATAAGCTTTGAAGGTAGAAAAATGATTAAAAGTGATGGTGACAAAGGAATGCCATAGTGATCACAAACCAGAAATGTATTCCATCATTTAGCAGTTAGAGACAAGAATTAAAAGGACTCCCCAAATGAGAAGCATAAGTTGGAAAAGGAACTTAACTAATAGATGAGAAAAAGACCAATTAATCAGTTGAAAATATCGGACAAAGTGTAGAATAGGTTATAAAAGACGTGGGTTATATAGAGAAAATGATGGAGAGAAGGAATTGAAACACTGGGAACAACTAAAAATGAGGAAGGGAAGAGGCATTATAAAGAGCATCAGTCACAGTGTGTTTAGATCAAATGCTGTGAATGGATATATGGAGGAAGAGGAGTAAAGTCAAGAGAGTTTAACCAACAGAGTTTTATACTTAACTGTGTTTTGTTGTGAAAATGTCAGGTGAAATAAAAAGATACTTTAAAATTGTAAGTTTAGTGAAGGAAGGTCCAAGTAACTCATGTATTATGAAAGAGATTTAGTGACTGTATAGGTTAGTTTGCAGGTGTCTGGAATAAGTGAGAATTGCAGTTGCTCGTATTTAGAAATGTAATGGATGAAAATTTGAACAATTATTAAGTTCATTGTTGGATTTTAGCATTTTTTCGAAAGGAAAAGGATGGCCATGTTGAACAAATTCCATCCCAACTTGGACATTCACATATTTGTTTGACTTTTAGTGTTGATCCGCCATGTTCTCTGAATTGGGATTGGGTCATGCAGATTATTCGTTAAATTCCCATAGACTAAATGAATGTGACCAGTTCCAAGATGGTGCTGGTCACATTCCTTTGGCCTAGGAGTATTTTTTAAAGAATAATCTTCATGGCCCAATCCCAGTTCAAGAATACAGGTCAACACTAACAGTTACAAAGTGTTACGTAAATGTACAAACTTCGACATCAGTTGCATTTTTTGTCATGTTCATTGTCAAGGTATCCAATTTTCAGATTTATAAAGAGCTGCAATTTATTAAGTAAAAATTAAAGTTCACTATTATAAACAAACCATTTAGGCCGGCCCTGTGAGAAGCAAGTGCTTTACCTCGGTGGTCTGGTTAAACTACCTAAAATAAATGTGTAAAGAACTTTTGAATCAAGTAAGAAGGATGGAAATGCACTAGGGCTATTTAGCATGCAAATCACTTGAGACCATGCAGGGATATAATCTGGACAAAATGCCCTGTTGGTTTCCAAGGAGGTAGGTACTCTGTAGACCTTCAAAACAGGAAATGCTGGGGATGCCACAGTTAGAAAAGGGTCAGATTGTAATTTCAGGAAAATTAGATAAAGTTATAAACCCGTAAGATTGGCACCATGAAATTTCCTGGTGTAGGTGCTTGTTTCTGTGTTTGGTCACTTTGAAGTTGTGCTATGGAGTAATTTTTTCTAAGTGAACATTCAGAAAAAAGTCTTAAATGGAAAAATAACTTCATATTGAGGACTGGTAAGAAAATAAAGGAGTATGCACAGTCAGGAAAGGGCCAGGTGAATGTTGCGGATAAAGATGTAGGAGTGAACTCTTCACTGCGTACCAGTGTAACAGATGGTGTGACAACAGATGATCAGCATTGCAAGATATACACGATGCAAGAGATATTTGATTCCCAAATTATATAAGAAGATGAAATGGGAAAGAGAGACAGGGAGCACCATGTTGTGGTACAAAAGCAGTCATAGGAGAGATAAAGATTTTATTAACTATAGTGCACAGTGGACTGTGAGGCAGTGAGAGAAAAGAAAAAAGTGGCAGCAGCGTGGGTGAAGTGGAAAGAGATTGCCAGACTAACAGTAACAAAAAAAAATCGCTTTATTAGACAGAGCAAAAATTCTTGATGCATGAATAAGGCTTGTATTATTCTATGCAGCAGAGACATGGGAACTGACAAGACAGTTGCAGTGTAAAGACATATTACAAATGAGGAAGTGGTGGAGTGATGCTGTACTAGCTGCTGGAAAATAGACTGCAACTCCAAAGTTTAACATAATCTGGACATGTAATGAGAATGGAAGAGGAACAGGTCAGAAAAATGGTAATGAAAGTAGCAGGTTGAGTACCAGGAAATTATGGAAGTGGGTCGTAGATGAAGACTCCGATGAGATGGGAACTCGGGCAGAAAGTGCTCAAGACAGAAGAGAGCCAAGAGAACTCATTTTACTTTAGTTTTTGTAGTTCGTAAAGGGTAAAACTAATGTGAAACTGTTGAAAAGCTGATGAGAAACTATTGATGACTACACAAAAAAATTTATCTTGAGACAAAGTCTACCCATGTAAGAGGAACTAATCTTCAGAGTACTCCTTCTGAGAGTTAAATAATAATAATAATAATAATATGTAGTACTAATTGAAAACTGCTCATTTGATCGAGACTCAATATGAAACCAAGAGGAAGTATAATGGTACATAAGATTTTGGTTAAGCTGCCAGTCCTTAGATTCATTGTTCTATAAAAAGCATAACCTTATCTTTGCTGTTTTGTATGTGCAGTCATATGTTTCTCAGTTTTCTCCATCTTTCTCCCTTGAGATTTAAAATCTGATTAATCTCACCGTTAAAATTATCGTTGGTGACATCAATCTTTGATGGGCTGATATAAACGCCGTTAATAATGTTGGTCAACACTGAGTGTTGTTTCCACCCCTGATTTCCATTTGTTTTAAGTGCCATCTTGATAGGGGTAATAATTAGATTAAATGTAACACTTTTACCTGATGCACAACCTTCTGTTTTCTGACAAGACATTCATGAAAGCAACATAAAATTTTGCTGTTAACTACATCTAAGCGTTTGCTACTGTGTCACAAATTTTGTATAGCATGTCTGTTGCTGGTTCAGTAGACTAGATCACAATGTGATTGTGTTACTGTTGACTCTGTTTTTCTAATTGAGGAAGATATAATTACATTCTGATTGAAACTGTGATGGCTTTAGCAAGGGTGTTTTTCTGTGTGACCGGTGTAAGTTTGCTGGATTTCAAATGTATTCATGTAGGTAAAATGCGCCAAACCACCTTCCTTAAAAAAACTGACCCACTGACCTCTCTCCTAAACCCTCAGTGATCCACAGGAGTCTCAGGAAGCACCAAATCCTTTCGACGACGATGAGGATCCACATAGTCAAAAGTGAGGGAGTACACTAAACTTGGTTATGAATGGTGGTATTTGGTTATTTTCTTGCCAACTTGCTCCAGATTTTTTTTTTGTTTGCCTTTGTGCACTAATAATTTCACTTTTCGGCCTTTTCGAGGTCTTTTTAGCTGTTTTGTTGGCCTTTGCAGTTTCCACTGAGTGGTTATTATAACCAAATACTGTAAACAGTGCCTGAAGTGCAATCTTATTTTCCCCGTTTAGCGACTGAGGCTTCATTGCTAATGCAGTTTCTTTTGTCACAGTTTTGTTTTGCAGTGCAGCATATCTTTTTTTATAACGGTATGTTAACTTATTGATTTGGTACAAGAATCTTGAACTTGTTTTTGCGAGACGTAGAGAAAAAAAATTAAATTTTAGATTTGGAATTTGCACCAGAAGAAGTAAAATTTTGAGAGATGATTGATACCATAACAATAGCTCATACTTCATGACTGTTTGACCCAGATACTTTCTCTAACACTTGGTTCCAGCATGAGAAAGGCCATTACAGCTAATTCTTGCAAACAAAGAACACGGGAAGGTATTACATCTATTTCTACTTTTCAAAAACTAAATCTATCCTTGACAAAATAACCTTTCATGCATCTATACTATGGAAATTAAATATAAATGTAAACCAAATCATATAAAGTAATACAATACCTTGTTAACACAGATGACATAATCATCATGCCATGATTGATTGTCATCTTGTAGCACGTGAGGAAGATATGCTAGTTATGTAAGAACTGCTTGTTCTAACATGAAAAGGCTTACTGCTAACAGTTACAAACTTTTCAAAGCACAAGACTTTCAGTATATTGCCTTCTTTCCATTGCTAGAAGTTTGCTCTACAATATTTTTTTGTTTCTCCAGATACCACCACCATAGATCAGTCTGCAGTCACATTTTCTTTACTTTTATGTATGATTCTCATTTATGGTTTATGTAGGTTATCAGTTACTGAAGCATGGATCGAATTCACGAATAGCTGTGATGATGAAAATGTGTGATTACATTTCCAGTGTTTTATGTGAAGACCACAGAAATCTGCATGGTTTTCGTCATGTAGCGTAGCTGTAGCTCAAGTAGAAGATTTGAATAGTTTGTGTTTATGTACCATTTATACACTAAATGATTGCATTTATTCATTCAT
This sequence comes from Macrobrachium rosenbergii, assembly GCA_039081455.1. NCBI lineage: Eukaryota > Metazoa > Arthropoda > Malacostraca > Decapoda > Palaemonidae > Macrobrachium > Macrobrachium rosenbergii. Next base: position 23,758,938 of record JANJGK010000046.1, read on the forward strand.
GTGAATTTTTTAATACTGTGCTAATAAATAGAAATTTGTAGAGTGTTGATTACAGCAGGAATTCTTGTTTTTGAGTTGTCATTTTTCGTATAAACTAAAGAGTAACATAAAGTAAATTTCCAATATTCATTTAACAGGTTTATTTTTTATATTTATTTGACTGTTTTCGCATCCATTCTGTCTTAGTTTAGCTCTATATGCGCAGTGAGAAATAAGGTATTACTTGTTCAACTGATGAGTTTAATTTTCCTTTATGTTTTTTGTCCTAAGTATAATGGAACCGCCAAAGGCCAGCTTTGAACTCAAAAAAGCCCTTCCAGCTTCATACAAGTGGAATGTGACTGAAAAAACATTCAGTTAGAATGTGTTGAAAGTTGCAGCTTACGCAGATTCTTTTTACTGTACCTTATTCTCATCGTATTTTTTTAAGCAATTATCTGGCTATTTGAGTATCTTTTCCTAAATACAGAATTGTTCTTTGCCTTGCAGATATCCTCTTTTTGCTTCATAATGATATTTATGTTTTTAGGATAATACTAATCCAGCTTTTTATTGCTTTAGTCATCATGACTGACTGCTGTAATATTATTTTCAAGTGCAGTACAGTATTCTACAAATGAAATTATGCTCTGAATATAGCGATCGTGGAGTCCATAAGAATACTGGATTTCTTGTCATTTGATAATCATGTTTGCTCCTGGCTTTTACATAAGATACAAGTAACACGCACAAATAGGAAATGGAACATCACAAAGATCTGTTTTGCACTTTTTTTTTTATTTTATTTCCATTTCACATGATTCTGTAGCTAAACTGTTAATATGCATGTTTTTATTTTTTTGTTTTTGTGATGTATACACTTCCATAAGTAATATCAGATCATTTTCCTATTAACCATTTGAGATTCTGATGACATCGTCTGTTGAGAATGTCTGGAGGGTTTTATGGATGGGATGGGGTAACTCCAGCTTCTCCAAAAGTAGAGGTAGTTCGAAATTGAGAAGCATGAAAGTTTTTGTCAATTTTTCCTTATATTTTATATATGCAATAACAGGCATGAATGCCCATAATATACAAATCATTTGCAAGCTTATAAGGATTCTTAAATTTATTAAATTTAATTATATTTACAGAAAATGAAGAAATTTCTGTCTGCTAACTTTATTTCATCATTCTGAGTTTGTAATGTTTTCATTTTCCATTTTTAAACATGGTCAAAAGAGTGCAATGATTTACCACCAAAATGGGGCCACAACAGCATTTCATCATTATAAGTAAAGTTATAGCAAGCAGTAAAATTAATTTACATCTAAGCTGTACAGCAAGCCAAACGGCATGTTGCCCCAGATGAATTTTAGCCCCCCCCCCCTCCCTTGGGATCTCAAAGGGTTCATAGAAAATTGAAGCTTTATAAAATGGGCAGTCATTAACCCGTGTTTAATCTAACAATCTAAGTATTTTTTTCAGTGATCATTTTATAAACATAACTTCAACATTTCCATTTTGTGTATTTTGTCAGATTTTGACTAAGTGCCAGCATATTGCTGAGTAAAATCTTTTTTATATCTACATTTTGCTGCTGTTTTTCATTACTGTTCAACATTTTTGTGTAATTTTCCGAAGGTTTGCTTGTTTCCTGTATTTATCTGGTGACACTAGTTGAATTTACTTTTCTCTTTATCATTGATTTTTATTGTTTTTAGATTAAATTGTAGAATTGACCTTGTACAGTAGTTTGATCCACATTTATTAGTGTTGTGGCTTACCTAAGTGAGGTCATGTTGATTTTATTTTTTAATTTGCATTTTTATCACTTTATATTTTGAAGAAGAATACTGTTAGTTTTTCTTTTAGGTACATAGTGAGGAGTGTTTAGTTGCAAAAGATTCTGTAAACTAAAAATTGTTATTATTTGAAATGTTTTATGTACTGTATTTGAAAAACTTTTTTTAATTTTCAAATTACCGAATGCCCTACCTGGAAAACCCTCTTTCACTGTAAATTTTTATCAGGCCCACGTAGCTACTTCTGCAAAGTTTAAATATTATTACTTATAAAATGAAAAAAAAACATCAATTGTGTCCATTGTGACTAAAATTTTATACTTAATGATTAAAAAATTCTTCTTTGCCATTAGCAATAAAAGCCAGAAAAATAAATGATCCACACAGCTTTGACAAACTTGAATATCTTACGTTTCTTTTAGCAAGTACTTTTTTTAAGACGTGCAATCTAGTTTTCATGCTTTCTAGTTATCAGTAAATGTAGAAAAATGTGGTAGAGAGGAAATTCTGAGAAAATAAGAAAGAAGCAAGAAAATATGACATTAATTAAAGAAACCTGTATATGAACTAGATTCAATACACGTAAGCATGTAAAGCAGTCAAGGAAATCTTAATTGCATGTAAACCCATAAGATTCTCTTACGAGCTCAACTTTACCAAGTTTACACGCGGTAATTATATCTCGTGATGGGATTTAAGAAAAGGAGTGATGGAGGAAAAACTGGGCCATTGATAGATAAACATTGAGAAATGAGTTGCATGATTATATACAAAGGTCTTTGTATATAAAATAGCTTATGAGTGGCAGAGACAATGGAAAGGTCATTGCACGGTGCACAATGTCCTGCTCAAGTCCCTCTCCACCCAAGCTGGGACCATGGAGACACACGCACACCCAAATCTCCAGCTCATGCGATGGTAATGTGTTTCCCACTCAGTACCCAAAAGGATGGAACATATTGCAATTGTTAGGTAAATACAGTATGCACAGTATTGGAATGGAATATAAAATTTAAGTCAAAGGTCAAGTGGGACATATGAGATCATTCAGTGCTGAATGGGAAATTGAAGATTAAAAGAGGTTTTAAAGGTTTAACATCAGGAAAACCTAGCAGTTACGCTATGAAACAGTTGTTAGGAAATGGTGGAAAGTAAGATGGAAGAAAGAGAATGTGAACGGAGGTACGGTAAAAGGATTGAAAGGGGTTGCACATAGGGGCTGAAGGGATGTTACAAAGAGCTTCAAGTAATGCTGTCAGTGGACCACACGCAGTGCATTTATGTCACTACCCCCTATGGGGCGCACAGAATTTTTCCTCAACATTCCTCTTGCCACCATAGTACCCATTTTTGGGTATTAAAAGCAGGTATTGTGGTAGATCAGAAAGGAATTGGATAAAACATATGCATCTCCATATATATACTCATATTGTAGGCTATCATTGCCCATGCTTTTCTAAGACTCCTCTATTAGTTTTTTCATGCTAAAAGCTAAAAAGATATGAATGTATGTAGTGGTAAAGATTGAGCACTCAAAAAAGCTCTTAAGCTGTAATTACCAACTTTACATGGTCCTAAGGCTAGGTCTGCATGCATTCAAGATTTTCGTGACTGCTGTATACTCTTTTATGTGCACTGTACTTATGAATGTACATTATTCTTTATTAATTGTAATATTTTCTTGTCCTTTCCTCTTTACCAGCATTCTGGTCTACCATCCTTACCTATTTTAATTTACACTAGACATTCTTGTTTGATGTGATTAATACCACGTCTTGGCCATACAGTACTGTTCTTTCTCTGTACTGTACATTTTTCCTCTACTTAATTGAATTCCCTAAGATAACTTGCCAGTATTGTACTTGCGTTGTTTACTATATGCTAAATTGTGAGGAGAATTTTAAATAACAGCAGAGGTAACATTTTTTTTTTAGTAATTTACAGATGTTATTACTATTTCTGTTTTGAAATAAACTCCTTATATCTGTTGTTTGTTTGCTCAAAGAAATAGTTTTGTTCTTGAAGAGTTAACAATAAGTGTTCTTTCAGCATTACTAACTTTGCTGAAAAGAATATTTAAGTAAATCTCGTTTTTATTCTTTTAACAGTCTGGATTCATGTAGTTGCCATATGTCAATATGTAGTAGTTATACTGAGGTGGTAACTTAGTACAGGAGGGTGTTATGTTGAATTTTGTTTTACTATTAACACTAATTTCAAAATGTTCCAGGGATATACAGTATCATCATGAGTATGTGTAGGAATTGTTTGTTTTGTGTAGATATGAAATACTTATGAAGTTAAGAATATATGTAGGAATGATATAAAAAAAATTTCGTGAATGTCGTAGTTTTAGTATTTGATAATGTTTTGAAGTTCTTGCTATAGAAAGGATTGTATTACCTTTTATTATTTTAATGCAACTTTTTAATGTATATATTTAGGTTTTATGTTTTTCTTTTGTAATCTAAATAGACCTTAAATCTGTTTTTTCAGCAATGGTGTTAGTGGTGACGATGATGAATGGGACTACAGTGATAGAATGGTTGACACCAGTAAACCAGGAGTACCAGTGCGGGCACTTTATGATTATGAAGGTGTTGAATCTGATGAACTTTCCTTCAAAGTTGGTAAGTATGTTTATTTAATACATGGGCAGACATTCATAGTCAGTGATCTTAACGTTTTGAACCTCATAGGGACCTTGTCAAATTGCATATAAGAAATGCCAAGTTTATATGTCGTTTTTATCAGTTAAATTTGTAGTGTCTGTATTGCTTGTCTTTATAACAAAGTATTGTTTATTTATTTTAGGTGAAGTTTTTGAAAAACTGGAAGACGAAGATGAACAAGGGTGGTGTACGGGTCGCAAAGATGGACGTATCGGTCTTTATCCTGCCAATTATGTGGAATGTATTTAGATTATATATATATATAAAGGTTTTGAATCTTTGTATAATCATGGATTTCACCAGTAATTGGAATGCAACTGGTAGTCTTACTGGAGTGATTTACCCCAGTGTAACATACAAAGGGATGTGCCATGAAGTTTCCTCAGTACAACTGAATGAAAAGGGCTTCTGGAAATTATGTATCGTGACTGGCTTTACGGTGACTATGGTTAATCGTTTGTAAGTTGAAGCGCTATTTTGAACAGTTGTATTTGTTGAGGGTACAGCCCTTCTTTATGATGGGACCTTGCCCCCCCCCCCTCCTCCTCCAGCCCATCTTTCCAAAGCTCAGTGTTATTATTAGCAAGCTATCTTTCAGGTTTGCATAAGTGGTCTTTCATAATACAGCGAGATTATGATAAGGACCGAACACTGAAAAAAATGGGAAAAAATCAGTTTGTATACTATTACAAACCTGTGATCATTTGGCTTTTATTGTTGAGCTAAAACAAGATAGACTATTTTCTTAGTCATCTGTTGATGAAACTTGTATTATACAGAACCAAACTGACACATCATTTAAAATGAAAATTTAGTTTGTACACTCAATTGGTCTTGAAACCAGGAAAAGGCTGCAGATAGTGGCAACATGTTACCCGAATAGATGATACTGTTTAGATAGTAGTGGAACTAATCAGGCAGATATAAGTACCGGTAATTGTAAGCCAGAAATGTGACCAAATCCATAGTTGTACATTTCCTAGAGAATATTAACACAGTGAACAACTGGACTCCTCTCACTCATTGCTCCGTTATATGGGGTATATTTCTGAAAACACCGAAGAAAAAATCTTACAAGAAATGTTGGTCTGTAAAGTTTGTAGTTTAGGAAAGTGTCTTCTGTATGTTACGGTAATGATGCATATACAGTATATCTGATGTACATAGCACTTGTTTTATTCCAATAAGAATCTTGTAAATAGTATTGTTGGTGTAGGCCCCACACTGTTATATAATCTCTTAAGATATTTGTTTATTTATTTTAATATTGAGAAATTCTTGTCTGCCCTGTTTTTTGAAATACCCTGTATCACTTTTATTTTCCATCCTCGGAAAATTATTTCAAGTCAGTCTTTGTTTCCAGTTCAGATTTTGCGATGTAAGCTTTTCAAATTACTCGTTATATAAATTTCAGTGTTGCGTACTATTAGAGCTCTCTTAGGAATACTGAGTGTCATTGTGCAATTGGACTTGCAGTCATGCTTTACTTGAATATTTTGTGTAGTGGATTGTCACAAGATTTAGAACATTAAATTCTGACCGTAAAGTCTTTTGTTTTCAGAGTATCATAACTGTTTCATTAGCAGGAGTTCTGGAATAAGTTTGTTTGCCAGAATAATTAACTACTAGGTTATACCAAATTTATAGAATATAATTATTTTTAAGAATCACACAATTTGACTACCAGTCCACCAACCATTCTAATACAAAATTTTAATCACCATCTGTGAAGGTGCATTATTTACCTTTTTCTATTGATTTATCAGGAAAAATTCAATAAAAATAATGGAGTATGGGGAAACATTTTCCTTGCAAAGCATTAATATTTAACAAGCAATGTTTGAAAGTATACAAAATTCCTGAGGGTAGTAGATTGAGGGATTAGTTGCAAGATTTGAAGACAGATTATTTTGTTTTACTGTATTTATTTTTCTGTACATAATTTCTTCAATATTCTTTCCATACCTAATGCATATATTAAAAAAAGCTGTCTTAGATCAAATCAGCAGTTGGTGGCCTCAAGGTGTTTCGACGAACAATGATTTTTCTTGTGTCAGCTATAGCTATGTGAAAGTACTGAAGTTTCAGCTTAGAATAAAATGAAATTGTGGGTCCTACAGTGTTAATGTACTAAGATAATAGAGTGTAAGTTACTGTTGTGTAGCAATAAGTCCTGTCCATGTCATAAAAATTATGGCATCACCACGAAGTGTCATACTGCACAGCTGCTGTCAGTGTGAAGAAGTCTTAATTGCCTGGTCTAAGTTTTAAAAACAGTATTTGTAGCTTAGGCATTTGTTGATTATGTTGGAAGTGCCTGTATAACTTTTCTTTCTCATAGCAAACTCTTGTCACTTATTAAATTCATTTAAGTTTAATACTTTTTATTTTGATATCAATGATTGCCTCCTCAGTATATGATATGAATTTTAATACAGGTGAAAATGTTTTATGTTAGGAATCATTTTCTAAGCATTTCTCTATAAGCAGCTTTTATGTGTACAGTAATTTTGTATGCTAGTTATCAATCACTTTTTTTTTTAGGTTTTGCAAAGACATATATTTTGTGCTGTTTTGATAATCAAATGAATCCTTGCTTTGAAAATGAAAACCATAGGTGAGGTACAATATATAGCCAAGTAAATTCCACAAGGAAAGTAAAGTTGAATATGTATACCTTTTATATCAATGAAGTTTCAGTACCAGGAAAGTATTATTTTACTGTTAAGGTAAAACATGGAAATTATACCTTAACATTCCTAAAGTATAGCTGCCTCTTGCATCTTTTATCAGTGAAATTTTGCAAGATTACTAGGATTTTTTGTTTCATCATTCATTCTGATTGTCGATATATCAGTGCTAGTATTTTAAGATTCATTTTAAGCTTTCATTATTCTTCTGCTTGATGCAGCCATACTAATTACAACAGACCCAATTATCTGCTCAATACCAGACTTCATGAAACACTTTTAATGACTGTCATCTCATTAAAATAAATGTATGAATTGTTATTTTCATTTACACCCAAACTCATGTCCTGCAGTGCTTTTGTATATAGAGCATTTTTATTATTGTGGCAGTCACATAGCTAGATTGGTTATGTGATGGTACGTACACAACATTTCAGATGGAAGTGGGGATGCCTCTTGAAAATATTTTTGAAGGTACACGAGTCGCATGTATCTCCTGCGTCATTTAGTGTAAACAAGACCTCTTCAAGAACCTTAAATGCTGACTACCATGCTACATCCGATGCACTGCAAGAGGTAACCCTTCACAAGGTTACAGGTAACTGACTGATGTCACTGACTTGGTAAATATACTGTGCCTACAACTACTTAATCACATGCAGTGGATCACATAGAGAATATTCAAGTGTCATACACCCGTTCCTTCAAACTTATTTGGTTAAGATAAGCCCCTATATCTTTTAATTCTGACAGTGTACTTAGTCATGGATTCACAAAATGATAGCTTGTCAAAACAATCCCCCGTAAAAATTCCATACATTTTTTTTTAAGTATATAAACACAATCCGAAAGCGCTTGAGATTCTTTCAAGCACTTGAAGGCATACTTGGATCCACAATAAACATTCCCTTTTAAAAACACTGAATTCCACTAAGGAAAGTGCATGGCAAACTGAGTGGAATAATTGATAAAAATAAGATTATTAGTAAGTTTGTGGTATTCATGAATTGTTACATTTCAACTCTTTCGCTGCGCGGGACTGATCTCAGTCATCAAAAGGTCTTGTCCAAGACGTGGGACTGATCTAGTTGTCATTCTTTTGGCTCTAGTTAAGTAGCTCATAATAGATAATGCATTTCTCTCATTATTTGAGGAGCTTTTGTCTTTTAGTGACAAATGGTAACATTTGATTTCCAACATGTAGGATAATCTCAGAACAAGGCCTAGACATTCAGTAACCATCAAAATGCCATAGAGATGAGGTTTCTCTCGATTATGAAGCACTCAGAGGCTTTTATTCAGAAATGGCAATGATAGACGTAGACTTGAACTATCAGACATTTTCTACAGAATGCAAAGTTTTTTTTTGTGAGGTCTTTCCAGATGAAATTTTTGGCCAAGAGCAAGTGTTCAGGATTTGTAATGAGATTTTTAAAATGAAGAACAAAAATGGCTTTACTTCACTCCATGCTTTGAGGGGTTCACTCCACGCTTTGAGAGGTATCGCACTGAAATGAATCGCCAATAAAAGCTACATAATTCAGTGTCGGAATAATTACTTACATATTGTTGGTGTATTTTATATTTCTACCAAAATAAAATATTATAATAGTACAGTGTAATATTATAACAGTAATGAAAATAACAAAGAATCAGAGTACAATTATAAAAGGGGAAAAGTTAATCCGTTACACATACGTCAGGACACTGATCTCATCACTAGTGGTGAAAACAGGCTCGCAGCAAGAGGGTTAAAAACTTTAAAAGAATAAAAACCTACTTTCTAGAGCCTATTTGGTGTTCAAGAGGTGGATCGACTAAGAATGTATGTAATGAAAAAGGTTATATTTCCAAGTAGCAGGGGACCACCTTAAAATGAGGCTATAACCCTCAGTTCATCCTCCATAGCAATTTTGTGTCCATCAAGCCCCTACTCCTCATATCAGTCTTCTCAAAACTAGTGTTTCAAGTCAGACAGACACTTGATCTAGGAAAAATGTAAAAAAAAAAAATAAAATAAAAATTGACTTCCTAAATTTCCACTGTAGACTGATATAACAATAACTGAAAAATAGAACACTCTACCAAAAGATAAATAGCATTGTAGATGCACTCCTATCATTTATCAAGATAGTTAAATTACACAACTTGATGATGGTGGCTAAAACAACATAGAAACTGAACCACCGATAACAAAAGAAAAAATATAATAGCTGTATTTGAAAATTAAAATCCTCCTGAAAATATCAATGACTATATTTTCATTGTACAATTAATTATCTGGATAATTACCAACTGTTAAAGTTAGCTTACATCTTCGTGCAGTTAGGTGCAATCAGCATTCCAAATAAACAAAAGAATAACACTTCTCTGACCCGTATGGACTGCAATCACCTATTTCCCACTGCTATGAATTTGTACTCTCTCTCTCTCTCTCTCTAGTCCTTCGAAATCGAAATCTCCCTCGAGATACTGTTGGATTCACCAAAACTTCCCAGAAATGGTTTCGAACCGAGATGCTTGACGTGTTCCAGTGTAAGGAGAAATTCCTCCCCGACCAAGAAACATTGTCTCGCCCCAGGTTCAAGGATAGGATCAACCGGGACTTTCAATACGTTTATATTGTTTGGGACTGGCTGGAAGTGAAAGGGTGAATCCATACTACAATGGTTATGGATAAGTTTCCGACATGTCATAAACACACAAACATGTTGGAAACATTTTATTTAGCCTCACCATCAGGCTGGAAGACTGACCAACGTAAAAAATCTCTGAAACTGCAATAAAATGAATTGTCTTGCTAAAACCTTAAGCAAAAAGCTAACAAAACATAAGAACGGAAAGTAGAAAATAAAAAGGAATTATGAAAATATTAACATGAAAAATGCAAAAAAGGTGAAATGTAAACAAACTATCACACACAAAGTAAACTGCCTAACGATCTGTTGCGTGCAACCTTCTAAAGAAAAAAATACAATCTCTAGTTGTATACCGGACGAGCTGTTGTTCAGTTCCGGTTTAATTTTTGCAGAAATGTCATAAATAAAATGAAAGATAAGACCACATATTTAGAATTCGATTTGAGCTCTATGTAAGGAAATATTCTAAACCGTAACCCGAATTTCATTTTTTTTCAAATCCAAAGTTTACTCATATCCCCTAATGCAGATATGATGCAACTTCCGCCGAAATTCTGATATATATCCTTTGCACTTACACTTCCTAATATATTTATATGATTTTGATATTTGGACATACAAGGTTTAATAGCAAATACAATATCCCCTAATTTGGAATGATAGAATAGTTATGTAAAAACTGCATTCATTTAAATTTTATTTGTTGGCTTTCATGTTCAATTATTTATTTATTACAGTAGAACTTTAGAAAGAAAACGCCATGGTAATAAGCCGTTGTTTTTGTTGTTCTAAAAAAAATACCCGTACTTTATCTTCAACTCTTGAACTTTTGTAACCAGTGAATGCAATAAATTCTTAGAGTAAAAACAATAGTATCACTAAAGGTAGGACAATCTCATTACAATGTCTCTGAGAACCACACTCGACAGCTAATGCTTCTCTCTAATAATTAACGGCTTAATGGCTTTCGACTTGAGAGAGAGAGAGAGAGAGAGAGAGAGAGAGAGAGAGAGAGAGAGAGAGAGAGAAAGAGAGAGAGAGAGAGAGAAGAAGATGATTCAGGATTGGTCGTCAGGTATGCGACCTTGACATGTCGTTTAAGATGTGTCATGATAAATCTCTCTCTCTCTCTCTCTCTCTCTCTCTCTCTCTCTCTCTCATATATATATATATATATATATATATATACACACAAAATTTCGCAGAGAGAGAGAGAGAGAGAGAGAGAGAGAGAGAGAGAGAGAGAGAGACATCTAGTCTCGACAGGATCGCCCAAGATGCAAGTGAAGTTAAGCAAACAATTAAAGGGCCGTTAAAACAGCATCGAGCGATCCGTCACGGCCGAGACACCAGGATGCGCCCGGCCAATTATTGACACATAAAACCGCCCCGTCGACATTTTCGGAATCGCTGACGAGGCGTTTTTGCGCCGCGCCGCCCAGCGCCCCCGCGTGAGAAAAAACGCCCGATCGCACGGAGCGATCGTTATTCGTAGCTATTAAACGAGATGACTTCCGTTGGCAATACTTTTTTTTTTCCCAAAGTGAAACTTCTGTTTTTTCTTTTTTCTATTTTCCAATTGTTTGTTTTTTATTATTTTTTTTTTTTTTTACTTTTCCGTCTGTTTCCTAATGCCGTACTGATTATTTAGCGAGCTGAGAAGATGGATGGTATGATAATACACTTTATTTCTTCTTGTACCATTTTTCCTTTCTATTTATTTTTTTTTTTGAGTTTTCGGGATTATCTAGTTACATTTATTGTGTCATTTAATATTTGTGTGTGTGTGTGTGTGTGTGTGTGTGTGTGTTTTAGCAGCCCAGGCCTTCAAATATTGGGAATTCACTTGTACGGGATCCTCTCATAAACAGGAATTCCAAATCGCACCTTAACAAGAAACCTACCTTCAATTCCTCACCGAAACGATACGAGTTAATCCAAAGCATTGCTGCTCGTTATCTGCCATACTGCGAATATAAATAACGTCTTTATGGACATAAATTACTGTCAAATGACAAACTGCTACACAAAAAGAAAAAGATTACTGTGGCACTGGTTTGAAATGAGAACCACGGTACGTTGGGTTCATCAAACAATTCCATTCGAATGAAGTCTTCGGAAATACTTTATTTTGACGCCTAAACAGCTGAATTTGTGAACTGTCATTGGATATGAGAATGTATCTTTTACACCGGAACATTTTAAGCAGTATTTTATAGTACGGAAACAAAATGATTACCATTATTGTTGCGTAAGGAAATTATGTATATATACGTCTACGCCTATCGGAATATACTATGCCTAATGATCGCTGGGGTTTCTCCTACAGGGGGTGTGCACACACACACACACTATATATATATATATATATATATATATATATATATATATATATATATATATATATATATATATATATATATATACTGTATATATCTCACACGGCTACTGGGAGCCGCTGCAAAGACTTATCCAAATTACTACTACTATTACTATGAACTAATAAACGGAGCCGGGTGGGGAAGGGTAGGGGGTGGTTGTGGGAGGTGAGTGTGGGGATTAATGCTGTTCATGAATGACCCGAGAGAATACTTCCTTAGACTCTGAGGACATCATTCTCTCAAAGCGTTTCGATGGTGTAGGTCTAATTACTCGTTGCGACAGACCGTGAAAATGGCAGTTATTTCTCTCTTTTATTTTTTTCCTTTTTCTTTACTTCTCCGTGTATCTGGCCACTGTAATTATCAAGAAAATGAGCACCGGAAAATTAGGTTTCACGGGCGAAACAAAACGTGCAACTGGAAAGGGGGTAAGTAAGACATTTCATACTTCAAATGACACGTGATAGAACAGAACATACAGTAGAATTTACGCCAAAAGCCAAGCGCTGGGACCTATAAGATGAGGTCATTCAGCGCTGAAAATGAAACTGACAGTAAAAAGGTCTGAAATGTGTCACAGGAGGTAAACCTCGCAGCCGCAATATGAATCAATTGTTAGGAGAGGATTGAGGAAAGTAAGATGGAAGAAAGAGAATATGAACGGAGGTACAGTGATAGGAATGAAAGGGTTTGCTACAGCTACGGGCCGAAGGGACGTTGCAAAGAACCTCAGGCAATGCCTACAGTGCACCGCATGAGAACATCACGTTATAACTACTAAAGAATGTTAACGAAATGTCCAAATTTCAATTGATTCATAAAACTGCAAAGAAGTTACCAAGCGCTACCATTCACTTCAGAGAATTTTTTTTTGGGGGGGGTGGGTTGGTGAGGTAGAATATCATGTAATAATCACCGTACGCCGTAAACAAAACTAGTGTATTTTTAATCGATTCGTAGAAAATACGTAAAATACAAAAGTTGTAATTAAGTAAAAGGTAAAGATAACGTTTGATCTTTTATTTCTGTAAACTAGATTGTAATAATTACGTAATAATTACACAAACAATGCATACGAAGACTTGAAATTTCTCTCGATTTACGGAAAATGTAAAAAGACGAATTTCACACCAAAGAAAGGTTATAAAAGACTACAACATGAAGAAAATAAAAAACACCTCATCTAATTTTTAAAAAATGGAATACAACAATTACAAAAATAATGCAAACGAAAATTCAAAATTTCGATTGATTTATAAAGAAGTTGCATATAAGAACTCTCCTGCCAGTAATAAGTATTAGTGACTAATATTCACTTAGCTTCAGTATTCCTGAATAAACAGGAATCCGGACATCCACAAGCAGTCAAAATAAACAAGATGTTACGACAACAGAGAAGTCATTTCTCGCCGGAAATGGGGAGCTGGTGACCCCGTTTGGCAGTTGGGTCATTAGAAAAGGTCACAGACCCCGTGAGCAGCTGGGTCATTAGGAGAGGTCACAGTAGAGAGCCCTCGGGAACGCCAGGGAGGGTCTAGTGCTGATAAATAGGTCATTAGGTTCTCCCTGTTCTGGATGGGTCTTGGTCAACAACAATGAGAATGTTACACACACACACACACAAACACACACACACACACACACACACACACACACAATATACTGTATATATACATATATATTTTTTTCTGTGCTTGCGCGCGCAAGTTTTAACAAATAACAACAAACTCAACATTCTCGACAAACTGCTCCAAAGGACTTGGTTTTTCCTTACATGCATATCTAGAATTCTTTTAATGCTTACATTCAAGTTTCCAAACTATTCTGTCACTGTGACGCTTGACAGCACACAAACAAATCAATCAATCAATCCCGAATGTCCCCAAGCAAAATAAAGCGATCGATTGGAGGAGTCATACTTGGAAAGCCAATGGCTCTAGAAGACCGGCGGCTTTTTACAAAGGCAACCGAATCGCTTCTTTCTGGGTGGGCGTAGCCACTGGTCAGTTAAAGGATCAGTATCCGGGTGATTTGAGGTCCTTTAGTTCCCTCGCAAATGGCCCTAGCACGGGAGTGCGAAAAGAGTCAGGGATCATTAACTGTAACCCTGAGTTCCCCCTGTAACGCCGTAACCCTTACCTGGGTCTAATTTTTTTGAGGGATTCGTTTACTGAAGTCTTGTTCTGTATCTTACAATTTTTTTAAGGGTTCATTTATTGTATTGTATTTCTTTTTTTATCTTTTGGCTTCACAGTGTTCGCTTATTATTTCATTCTTACAGCAGACGTAAACGGAAAAAATTCCCGACGTTTTATGAACGCAAAATAAAACTTGCAGTTGGTTTCAAGTAGTCGACTAGGCCTACAACAGATTTAACGTTGTCAGTCCCTCTACTAAAGGCAATAGCAATAACTATAACCGTCTGATGGTATATAAGCCTTGTCGGAGCACTAATCACTCATATTTTCTCTCCCTATTCGAATAACCACAGCCACGACCAACAGCAGCTGACTAAAACAATCAGGTAAGGCACTCTCTGGTTAAGTCAAAAAGGCATAGCCTACTGGAAGCCCTTAGCCCAGATCGCTCCATCATCGTCCTAGAGAGAGAGAGAGAGAGAGAGAGAGAGAGAGAGAGAGAGAGAGAGAGAGAGAGAGAGAGAGAGAGAGAGAGAGAGAGAGATTTACTGAAAGATGAGGCCTCGTACCGACAGAAATGCGTTATCGTCTGTGGGGGTGCCACGCACATGGGACTATGAGTCCGATCCCAAAACACAAAGCTTAATAAACTTAGAACAGATGTTCCTTCTGGCGTCTCATTTACGCGGATACTGACTCAGAATGAGCCACAATGGCGGGCCAGAAATACCAACCGATTGTGAGAGTGCATACCGCTTATGACTGTTGGAAATGAGGCTATCTTTCGTACTAATTCTATCGTAACCTGCGAGAGAGAGAGTAATGTTGCATAAATGCATGATAGAGTAACAACAATTGAAAAATAGAGACATTAGTCCCATCCAGCATTATCCGTTTGTCCGGAGCACGGTCAAAAATCTAGACCGTGGTCTGGAGAAAGGTCTGTTCAGGAGGCAGTGGGCTACAACGTAGCCTGCATGCCAATATAACGAGTGAGTGAGTATTTCTACTATTATTGTGACTACACTGAGCACTAATGCTCGTGTACTTGTGTACAAAAATGAGGAATGCGTAACATTATTTTTTCATATATAAGACCTAAACAAGCGGTTAGTACAGAGATAGTACTAAATTTTCACAAGCATTTGAATATAGGCCTATAGGCTATTACCTAGCTAAAAGATGCCTGGTATCAGACACTATGCAGAGATTCGGTCTCGAATTGTAAAAACAAGAAAAAGGAGAAAAAATTATTTAAAAAAAAACACCGAAATCAAATACCACCATTACAAAAAAAAAAAAATAAAAAATCAGATGAACGTGAAAAACTCATGCGGCAAGAGGCTGATATATAGACACATCCCAAATTATCTAGAACAATAAGCAGATGAATAACAATAAACACATTAACACAACAGTCTTCCCCCAGACTTAGAAACAGATAAAAGTAATAAAATAATAAACAGGTCTCTGACCGGCAAAGGATTAGACCTTAATCTTACTTCAACACTGGTCGCGGATAAAGGATTAGCAAAGTGCCTATAAGATCTGCTTGACAACCTTAGGAAGGTACGACCCAGCCTTAGACCTACGCGCAGATTTGGGTGTGTACAATATACATTTGTTTGTTGATCTATTTCCATTTATTAGTTAATAACTGCTCAAAGCAGAAGTGACTAAAATGAGAGAGAGAGAGAGAGAGAGAGAGAGAGAGAGAGAGAGAGAGAGAGAGAGAGAGAGAGAGAGAGAGAGAGTGTTGAATACAGTGATGCCACTAAACCGTTCTACCACATACAGCTGAAATCACATAAATGCTCGTCAGAGAGAGAGAGAGAGAGAGAGAGAGAGAGAGAGAGAGAGAGAGAGAGAGAGTAAGTAAAACCACTAAACCATTCTGGTACATACAGTTGAAATCACACACACGCTCATGAGAGAGAGAGAGAGAGAGAGAGAGAGAGAGAGAGAGAGAGAGAGAGAGAGAGAGAGAGAGAGAGTTGAAAACAGTAAAGCCACTAACCAATTACACACAGTTGAAATCACACACGGCTTAAGTTAGTACAGTCATGCGTCAGTTATATAGAACTACCTAACACAGACAGCTTCTCCTCTATTCCATCCTCAAACCTTAAGTATTCATACCATGACGGAGAGCGTTCGTCCCTCCGGAGAAACATTCCAGCACATAACACTAAATGAATGACAAGAATACGGATCTCGGATTACGCTGCGGATTCTATGGACGTTTAAATACGCAACCGAAATAAAAAAAAAAAATTCTCATAAAAAAACGAAAAGGTTTTGCCCGCTTCGGATGTTTAAAAGGGTTACTGAACTCTGTATAGTTGATTTTTTCATATTTTTTGAGAAGGTGGAATCCACCGCGAAACTAAAGAATGCCAATGGGATTTGTAAAATGAAAACAGCGATCAAATGGTGTATAAGCCAAGCACTGAACATCACTTCATTTATTTATAGAAAGTAAGTTTGGGGAAATATCCCGTTCTCTTGTCTAGATAATGAGAAAATGGTATATTTCCCAAAAAACTTAATGTAGCCTAAATACGTAAAATCAGGTTGCTCTGATATCAGGTAAAAGAATCACGATAAGATTAAAACACCAATTTAGGATTTAAACGAATACATTCATCACAAAAAAAGCTGATTATGTGTGTGTGGGTATGAGAGAGAGAGAGAGAGAGAGAGAGAGAGAGAGAGAGAGAGAGAGAGAGAGAGAGGTCCGTGCCGGCATAAAGCCACATGTAATGAAAATCAGCCACCGAAACAGTTCGTACTTATGCCTGTCTTATTAATCACTATCAATAAAGTGAATATCTGATGTGCGACTAACAAATGTGTCTGGAAACGATCTCACTATGACTCTTACATAATGCATATAGCCTATACAAATCTGTTATCTTCACAGTCATGTCTATTCCATGTGCTTGTTCAAGTACTAAAGAATATAAAGCACATTATTGTGCGTATCTGTATGCATTATATATACATATGTGTGTGTGTGTGTGTGTGTGTGTGTGTGTGTGTGTGTGTGTGTGTGTATATATATATATATATATATATATATATATATATATATATATATATATATATTCAGGATGAAGTTAATAACCTTATTCTCTTCTCCCTCCTCGTTGTGGCCCATCATATTTTCCTAACTATCCGGGGCATAATTCACTATAGTATAGGCCTACATCTGAAATGCAAGATGGAGTCAAAAGGAAGAGGCCTAAATCGGTTCGGCTCGCTCAGGAATCGTACTCCGGACGCTCAGCAAGTAAGGAAAGGTAGGTAACAAGTAGGTAGCGAGGACTTTTCCACACTGAAAACACAACCTCTCGTCCACACACACACACACACACACATACACAAACCCGCACACACAATTAGTACGTGGGCGCGTGAAATGAGAATTTCCCAGCACCCGTTCCTTGTAACAGGTTGTTTGGGGTCGTTTGCTAAAGACGGTGTGATTGCTGTAAATTAACCTTAACGCAGACCGAAGAAAGCCGCTGGACGCCGCATAACTCAAAAGATAATCGCTTAGGGATGGCTGCGGCCCATTAGGAACGCCACCGCAACGTCCCAAACCAAGCCACACCGACGCTTAAGTTATCATTATTGTTTTGCTAGCAGGTGAGGCTGAGGCGAAGATGGGAAGTCTCCTGATCGAGTTTATAATATTTGGGCCTGTAAGGAAATGTCTGGTATCTATCTGGTTATTTGTTTATTTACTTTCTATTTATTAAGTTATTTGCCCATTTGCTCCTAAGTCAGTCACTCTCATGCAAGAGTTAATATTATGTGAAGTAATCAAGGGGTGTGTACATGAGAATATATTACTTTTCTTGTAGGCATACAAATGTAAGTTTTTTCACGTGTATGTTCCGTAAATAATGTATACCTTTGTACACATATATGTAATGCACTGAGGTGTTAGGTATCAGCATATTTCTTTAGGTCTGACATTACCAACAACATGAACATTTTTAGTACATATATAATCAAAATTTCAAAAGGTTCCTCAAACCTGCTTTAAATCTATTAATTCGAACCGCTGCAATGAGCTGTAGACCGATGCACCAAACTATAAAAGAAGATTGATGTTGGCGCTCTTTCCTATCCAGTGCCTGTGATTGTAAGTATTTACAGTCTTTTATTTATGTTAATAATAATGAAATTTACCGTCTTTTGTTCTACGGTTTTATACCTTCATTCGCATGGAGGCCGAGTTGGTATAGTCTGCTGTTTAACAGAGATATGCATTACCTTTATGTTTCTTACAATTCTGATCATGTACTTCTGAGCCTATGCACCTACCCGAAAACAATGAACATAAGGACCCATCTAACAAAATAAGATGCACTTCGGATAAATTTCCTGAATACGAGACTCACTAGCCTAGGCCTATATATGCTAGTATCCATGACAACGGATACTACTCCTCGGGACAGCAATGGGCACTAGCCCAGGCCTATGATTTCAACAGATACAATGACTGATATGTTTATTTCCTGATCTCTTTAACCACTGCATCTCTGACCTGCATCTACGACCTACCGTAACCTACAAGAGCTATAGCCATATTTGTCATACATGTTTTCAA
Organism: Macrobrachium rosenbergii; assembly: GCA_039081455.1. NCBI lineage: Eukaryota > Metazoa > Arthropoda > Malacostraca > Decapoda > Palaemonidae > Macrobrachium > Macrobrachium rosenbergii. The sequence goes on from JANJGK010000046.1 coordinate 23,777,863, forward strand.
GCTTTTCATCAGCTAAGTTAGGCCTATAATTTCCCAAACCGGCAAGCCTATTTCGAATAATTTTTTTTTATTTTAATCCACGGAAAAATAAGACGTCTGATGGTTTTTCAAAATAAATTTTGACGTCAATTTTACCCCCTAAAAATAAATATAAACAAATAATCGGCCAAACATGACTGACCTTTTAGTCTCCCGTGGGAAGAAGCTGTCGGGTGAACACGTCTTTCGTCCATTATTGACGCCGTGGTTTAATATATGACATTGATTAGTGGCTTATATCACGTCTCCCTTACGGTAAAAGCGCTTGCCATTACATAATTCAACGTCAAAAGTTTGTCCAATCACATCTAAACATATAAACGACATTGCGGAACACAGTTTGTTTACTTACTAACGTCAAACTGAACCGGCGTCCGGCATAGTCGATTAATAATGGTTCTCGGTTGACTTAACATATTCGCGATGACATTTTTGTTTTTCACTGCCTCTCCTTAACCTTATAACCTTTCATTACTATACTTCTCCTTTCAACATATTTCTCGCTTTCCACTCATCCCTAAATTCGATAAGGAGTCGAGTCGCTGTTTCTTGGAATGAAACGAAACAAGTCGAAGGGTACACAGGAGCAGCCCCTGAAACTGACTGCAAATAAACGGTGTTGTTAAATTTTGATTTTAGCTGTTTATTTTGGTAAAATTGTCAAACGCTTCATTGACCAATGTATGAAGGACAGATTCAGGTGAATATTAGCCTGCGTTTGAATAACGTAACATTAGTATGTAGCTAAAATAGGGATGGTAAAGGACAATGCTTGATCTACATGTTGGATTATAATTCCATGGTTTTTGTAGGCTGATGTAGTATATGTTTTAATTTCTTGGGCGACAAATTAATGCAAAAAAGTTTGTTATGAGCCAACGCAAATAAAATTAATTAGTCAGCTGAAATTACTTTCACTTTTGTAAACTATGATGTCTTAGCTTAGGTTGCTAATGACGTGTATATATATATATATATATATATATATATATATATATATATATATATATATATATATATATGTGTGTGTGTGTGTGTGTGTGTGTGTGTGTGTGTGTGTGTGTGTATGTATATGTATATATAATGTGTGTGTGTGCACGCGTGCTTTATTTGACATTTAAGACCATAGTGATGGAAACAGAATCTCTCTATTAGGCTGGACAAAGTTAGAGTAACAATTTTCATTTTGACTCACACAAATATTTGACGCCGATTGCCACATCACAAGAAGTATCATTTAAAAGGTATTTGTGTTTCCGTACATCAGTCTACTTATCTTTTTTGGTCGCATTTCGTTCGAGTTAAGACTTCACAGTTTCTGTATTATGACGTTTGTATTTTTTTTTTTTTTAAACCGGGTGGCATTTCTTGGGAGATAATAACATAAATGTAATAAGCCATATTCCCGTAACTTAATGAGGTGCTGCATTATAACTTTTGTTCGATATTCTTATCATTATCATTACAGGGGTACGTCGAATTTCCACTTTCATTCAGCATCTCAGAAATAATCCTTGAGTTTTACTTATACCTGTACGTCCTGTAGTGGTATCTGGGCTAGACCTATTTGCAGCTTGCACCTCATGATATTCATAACATAAAGTTGCCTAGGCCAAAGCTGATAGTTCATGAGCGCACATTTATAGCTGTGGGTCTTTGAAAATAGGAACGTTGTATGAATATGTTCTTGAGTGAAAAAGGAAAAGTCAATGCAAAATTAGCTATGGATTATTTTGTTTTCCTTATGAGTGATAATAATTCAGTGCTGATGTCAACTGAGGTTTAATAGGTTTTTTCTCAGGAAACTTATCTGAAATAGTTAGGTTAGTTTAGACTTTAGACCTGGGATCTAACCTCCTTTAGACCATGGTCTAGAAAGCACTTTCTAGACCGTGATTAAGATTAAGCTGGTTTATACCAGCACGGACCCTTCCCCTAAGGCAAGAAAAAGAGTATAGGATGCCCGGTGTGGCCCACCAGACTCTACCAGCTAACCGAGACGACCTGAACTGTTATACATTCCTGTGATTCCCAAGTCCAATTTGGTTGCTGTGATCGATCTTTGACTGTTTGTGAGGCGAGGTTGATAACCACTAGACCACGGAGGCATGGTAATTATAACGTCATTGATAACGATAAGGGCAATCGTCTCAAAAATACGTCATTCAGCCCCACAACTAGAGACAAGACGCAACAGCTGGTGCGTCTGAGCAGCCATGTGAAAAATCATGCTCCGGAGTTGATGGAGGCACGGTCTAGGGAAAACGTGGATGGAGGCGAGTCTCCCGTCGGAACAATTGGCCATTTAGTTGCCTAAACATTATACTTATTCACTACAGGACGCACCCAGCCATTGTCTCCTGAAGAGGCCTCCCACATCGACACCTCCTTTTGTTTTTATTCTATCCCGGTTGACAATTATATCGTCGTAAAACAAACGTGACCAGTTAATGACAACGCAGAAGTGGTCGAAGAGATGAGGAGACGTCATTTGTTTCGTCGTGTTATTGGTTCTTGGTGTCCTTCTCGTGTCTACCGTCTTTTTTTTTTTCCTTCTGTATATTCTCATTTGATACCTTCTGTCTTTTTTTTGTTTCTATTCTCTTCGCTAAGCTTCTGTTTCGTATTTTTTCATTCGTTCCTTCCTTCTAGAATCTAGAACATCGTTTGGTTATATTTTTCTGATTTCCTTTGTTAATAATTTAGACTCATATGAACATTCTTGTTTTATCTCTCTCTTTTTCATTTCGCCTATTCCTTGTTTATTTCTGTTTAGTCTCTCTTGTTCATTTTCATTCTACTTTTATTTTCCTCTAGACTTTTATTTGATCCACTTTGTTTATTTTCCTCACCTCTCTATTTTGCTTCTAAATTCTCGTTTTATCCTTCTTGGCGCTTAGTTTATTTAAATTATCGCCTTTTATTTTTCAGTTTCTCATTTGACCGTTTTGTGTGAGGCTTTCATTTTAACATTAATTTCCCCTTATCGACCCATTGTAGTTAAGCGGATAGGCATAGTCTTGTTTCCAAGAGTGATTTATAATCCAATGTCGTATTTTCCAATACAAATCTTCACTGTATAGGCCTATCCTGTCGTTTTCAAGAACCGATTGCAATCCAAAGTCGTATTTTCCAACACAAATCATTGCAAACACGCCTAAAGGTCACCTAGGCGCAGACGTGGTTCTGACAACACGACGAGGGAATAAACTGACGCGGCATTTTAATCTTCTCTTGACATCATTACCTTCAGTTCGGTTTCAGCTCCCAATATTCGGCGTCTCACGCGCGGCGAGATTCTTATAAGCCATAAACATCTTGCTAGTGCACGTCTCAGGGTGGTGTCGGTCAACCACGATCTTGGAGTGAGTTTTTCTTTTTCTTTTTTTATTATTTTGTGTCGTTGCTTGACGGGATGTGCGTGTCTCGGCTTATATATATATATATATATATATATATATATATATATATATATATATATATATATATATACAGTTTTGTTTGCAGCATCTTCCTCGAAGTTTTATTATTATTATTATTATTATTATTATTATTATTATTATTATTATTATTATTATTATTAATCTATCGTACATCTGATATATTTTTAAAATTATTATTATTGTTGTTTGATGTTACAACAGAAATATCAACAAAACGTCTCAAATCAAGGTCGTTACTATTCCAGCTTTTTAAAACATAGGTTGAATGGTATTGTAAAAGCTTCAGCGTCGTTTGAATATAAAGAAAACATAAGTTAATCGATATTAAATGGTAAGTAAGACACAAGTGAAGTTGTAACCATAGTCATTACGATTTTATTTGATTTGTTAGTTTAATCTGGCGTCGCAACGAGTACGGTCGTCAATGCTTGAAATACGTAGCTATCTATTAATACCTATCGCAGCTCCCAAGACAATTAAACGCCCTGTAAAAAGCGACCAGGTATATAGCTACCTGTCAAAGGCCAAACGACCCATCAAAAGGGTTGCAATTTCCTCCAGTTGTCATCAAGGGGAAAGTAAGAGAATCTTGCGTTAATTGCTTCCTCGTTTTGTTAAGTTGGCGAGACAATTTAACATCGCAAAAACTGAAATGAAAAAATGTTTTAAAATGTCGCTCTAAGCCGGAGGTGTTGTCTAGTAGCATAATTTCAGGCTCAGTTTTAAAGTGTTTTTTTTTTTTACTTTGTTTGTAATTAAATTTATATGTATTTATTTGTTGATTTATATGACTTATTTATCCGTTAGATTGTAAATGACTTTATACGCATTTGTTTTTTATTTCCTTGCCTTTATTTGTAATGAAGAAAGGCGCTTCAGGATAATGCGTGGGTCAGGTTATATAAAGTGGTTTTGGCTAAATCTAAGCTAGACCTATTCAATGTACTTTTTCATATATAAATATTATTTTTTGCTCCCTTCTTATTGTCTTTTTTTTTCCTTCCTTTTCCATCATCATCATTATCATCCAGGTTAATTTATAGAATCTCTCCTCTATTTTCCCTCATTCCGTTATAATAATAATAATAATAATAATAATAATAATAATAATAATAATAATAATAATAATAATAATAATTATTATTATTATTATTATTATTATTATTATTATTATTATTATTATTATTATTATTATCAAGTAACTACAGCATTCTTATCTGAGAAAAAACTTTAAAAACTTTGCGTGAAATCTTGCACAACAGCCCAAACGCAAAAAAAAAAAAAATTATAATAATAATAATAAACAAACAAACAAATAAATAAATAAATAAGAAATACAAAAATAGCAAAGAAAAGAGAAACCCAACACATCGGATAATTCGGGGCAGCGCCTAATTTGCCCAAATGATTTGGCCCGCCGGTAATTCGTGGCAAACTACGCCAAGTCTTAAGTTAGTTGGAAGTCTTAACCACCATTAGCGCCGGTGCCATTATGGCGTAGCTGTCAAATTTGCGTCACTCTTTATTGACGAAGAGGAATCAAGAGGAAAGTGAATAAGAGGAGGAGGGGGAGGAGGAGGAGGAGAAGAGTTGTGGGGAATCGATAAGAGTAATTTTCGCCTCTTGGGATGACGGGCTGTTGTTGCTGGTTTGGAGAAGGAATGGCGAATTCTTTAGGATTCTTTAGCTCCGTAGGGTGGGGTGGGGTGGTGGGGGGACAGGGGTACCTCTGTATGTATATGTATACATATATATATATATATATATATATATATATATATATATATATATATATATATATATAGTACTAAGCAATTTGCCTTGTACAAAATTCATCGACTGTCCTACAGGCAAATGTTTGAGTCAGTATCCATTTTGACCTTCTAAATTGTCACGGTATACCCTCGACCTTTTGACCTTATCTCTTCACACCTACTCGAGTTTCCCCCCATTAAATCCAGGTCGCACCTAATTTTAGATGAACCCCCTCTCTCTCTCTCTCTCTGTGTCTGTCTCTCTCTGTCTCTCTCTCTCTCTCTCTCTCTCTCTCTCTCTGAACCTTCGTGTTAGTAAGTCGTAAATAGGGCGAATTTAAAGAAAAATATATCGAATGCAAAATTTGTATTGAACAATTACATTTGTTTGCTTACATTCTTTTACTCTTCAGCTTTTCGGTATTCATTTGTTTTTACTTACCAAGATTTACAGGGACAAATACCCCTTCCCCTTGCCCCAACCTAACCAAGTCAACGAGGGGTAGCACTGATAACGAAAACTGAGAGATATTACTTGCTATGGGTCTAGCTCGGAGCTGAGTAATCAGCCCATCGAAATTCGGTGAAGAAGCCTAGACCAAGTGATAACATTTATAGCTCTTACTAAAATAGTAGAAGAAGAAGAAGAAGAAGAAGAAGAAGAAGAAGAAGAAGAAGAAGAAGAAGAAGAAGAAGAAGAAGAAGGAGTAGGAGATACTACAACAACAACAAAAACATTTAGCGCCATCCGTTCCGTTTCCTGGACGGGGGTAACACGAGATCTCTGTCTCCATCAGCCAAGTAAGCACTTGAATCATTCTCATCTTCTCGCTTCGTCGTCTCAGTTGGTTGGACGAGTTCAGAGCTCCGCATCAGTCTTCTTATATCCTTTAAAACTCAAATATACCTTTGAACACTCAACTACAAGGGCATTTGTTAGCGCAAGGCCACATCGGTGCCACTTTGGCTTGTTATCTACGCGTCACTTCTAGGTGCTATAGTACTAAACAGGCGGAAGCTCAATGGGACGCCGTGTTTAGTACTACCCCCTCGGGGATCAAATATCATAGACACCCATTTCTATATTGTGTGGTCGACAAATTATTATATGAATAAACGATATCTTTGATCCCCGAGGGCATAGTACTAAACACAGCGTCCCATTCAGCTTCTGCCATCTTTAGTACTATCACATATAACGCGTGGATAGCAAGCACAAAGTATAGCACCGCCACATCGGTCTAAAATCAGCCGACCTCCCGTCTCGTTTCGATATTTCCTTTCATCGCTGAAGCAAAATTATCTCCCGCAGTAGAAGTAATGAAGAGCAAAGAAATAAATAACAGGGCATGTCAAAGTTGTTATTACTAAATTAATTATTGTAGCTTCTTCGATTTTGTAATCATATTGTTATCGTATTTTGCCCCGTCTTGTATAGTACTATACATTCAGTACAGCTATAAATGACTATTATTCATCGTTACGTTTTCAAATTCGGGTCCTTCCCCCTTCCGCCCCACTCCCCACATCTCTCCCTACCCCCCACCTCCTTCCCTTTAGGGGAGGGCGTAATCCTACCCCGCCCGGGCGCTGTTTACAAAGCGGTGAGTGACCCCCCCCCCCCCCTTCGGCCGTAAAAGCCCGAAAATGAGCCGCGGACGGCCGCCATCTTGTTTACGCTTGTTTATGCGTGTGTGCAGAATCCTTGGGTGTTTGTTTATGTTAGTTTTAGGTCTCCGTCCTTCATCCTTTTGATCCCGGGCGCCTTCAAAAGGAGCCGGGAAGGATTACGAGGGGTCCTTTAATTTTTTTTAAAACTTTTGTGAATTGGGTATATTGCTCGGCCCTCGTTTGTAGGTGAAGAGTTATTTTTATTATTATTATTATTTTAGCAGATGGTTTTGAGTTGGTGATAATGATAATAATGGTGATTTGTGCATAATGGATTTATAAGTAAAATGTGACTGTGAGAGATCGTTTTTTGATTGACTGCAGCGAGTAACTGGCGTCGGAACACCAACAGTCACTGGTTAATGGAGATGAATAGACTTTACTTGGCGTAAACAGTGAAACGGTATGAGAGTGCGAAGTAAAAATTAGGGGGACATGTTGATGTTTGGGTGTTGAATATACAAGAAAAAGAGAAAAAGCTGCCGAGACGAAGTGTGAAAACTCATGACGAAGTGCGAGAAATATAATACGTGCGGAAAGGGTTTTTGTGGGGGCTCGGAATTAAATGCATGTTTAGAATGAGAATGTGTGAGATAAGTAATAATTTGAATGGGGTTTGAGTTAGATGGAGCATTGTTGGACAGAATAACTCACATTCTGATGAGCTGGTCACTTGCCAATGGTCAGGATCTTTCATAATGCTAGACTGACAAAATACAGAGCATAGGAGAGACGAAATTTGATATTAATTTTGCTTCAAGGAGACATGATCTTTTCAGGGAGGTCTGACTGCTAAAATAAGTCAGAATGTAACAGACTTAGTGTATGTGAGGCCAAATTATGGGGTGATATGTCTATAAAGAGATACGAAATCCTAGAAATGGTCTCAAAGAAACATCAGTACCATTCTTTCCTGGGGTCACCATTGTTGCCCTTCCAAAATATTATTATTATTATTATTATTATTATTATTATTATTATTATTATTATTATTATTATTATTATTATTATTATTATTATTATTCAGAAGATGAACCCTATTCATATGGAACAAGCCCACCAAAGGGGTCACTGACTTGAAATTCAAGCTTCCAAAGAGTCTGGTGCTCAGTATACGAAGAGGAAGTATGGGGAAATACGGAAAGAAATCTCACTAATTGAAAAGAAAAAATAAATTAAATTAATAAATAGATGAAAATGTACTGAAATGCAAGGTGAACAGCATTAGGGCAGTAAAAACACAAGAGCCTTAGCGTCCAAGAGGCCAAAATATGGCATTATAGGCCTACAAAGAGATACAAAACTTTAGAAATGGCTCCAGCGAAACGTCTATACGATTCTTTCCAGGAATCACCATTCCTCGCTTCTTCCAGACACCGACGGGATCTATCTTAATGAAATCCAGGGTTTTTCCAGGGCACGGTCCAGGCTAAGGTCTGTGAGGGTATGGTTTCCAATCGAACCTGAGACGGTGTGGTAAACCTTTCGCGGTATAGGGTATAGGGTATAGGTCACCGTGCCCGATATATTTTCTATTATTTGGGGAAAGCGATATCTTTATTTGGAGAGAGGAAAGTATGGGTATTTTAAAGGTAGTTTTTGGATGATTCTTCCTCCTGCAATAAACGTTAATTTGTTTAAAGGCATAACACTAAATTAAAAACTCGATTTGTGATATTCTTCAGCGCCTATCAAATTTTGTATTAATTGCCGCGAAGAAAATAATATAAATATGATCACAACCAAAATATTCACATTTAAAGTTTTCAAATCTGAGGATATCTACATTAAAGAATACGGAACTGGGCCGAGTTAATCCACTGATTGATTTATGGTGACTGGAAACTGGCGTCACAACATGGCCAAGGTAGTCCATCAGCTGATCGAGAGAAGAAATAACAATTAAGCCAAAAAAAAAAGAGAAAAAAGCTTCTTCGGTCCTCTAGAAGAAAAAACTACGCTAGATAATCGCTGTAATTTTTTTTTTTTTGTAGGCTTCATGAATATGCAAAATGGCTTAATGAAGTTGTGGTGGGATTGGTGAGCTTCCTGGTACTTACAGACCAGGCTCAAAAGACATTTCCTCCTGGTGGTTAAAACCTACTGCTGGTGGTGGCGTGACTGTATGTTATTAAGGCTGAGGTGAATATTAAAAAATGGGTGTTCTGTATGAAGTTATTTTAATATTCTTTCTCTCTCTCTCTCTCTCTCTCTCTCTCTCTCTCTCTCTCTCTCTCTCTCTCTCTCTCTCTCTCTCTCTCTCTCTCTCTCTCTCTCTCTACACACACACACATATATTATATATATATGTATATGTATATATATATATATATATATATATATATATATATATATATGTATATATATATATATATATATATATATATATATATATATATATATATATATATATATATATATAAGGCATACACAATGAAGCATATTGATACAGGACTAATGCCCCGTAGAAGGGTAGAGCCATCAGTGCACCTCACGTGGTGCACTGTAGGCATTACTTAAGGCTCTCTGCTGCGTCCCTTCCTTAGGGCCCTAGCTGCAACCTCTTTCATTCTTTTACTGTACCTCCGTTCATATTCTCTTTCTTCCGTCTGACTTTCCTTAACCCTCTTCTAACAGTTGTTTCATAGTGCAACTGCGATGCTTTCCTTCAGTTACACCTTTAAAATTTCCTTTGCACTCAATTTTCCTTGCAGGGCTGAATGACCTCGTAGGTCCCAGGGCTTGGCCTTTGGCCTAAATGTTATATTTCAATTCAGTTTCAAAGCACTGTGGCTGAAGGCAGTATTTGATAAATCGAAGAATAAGATCGAAAACAGTAAAAAATTTATATTTATGAATTAAGTCAGTTTTAAGTTTTTGTACAAGGCGGGAAATACCAATTCTCGGTAGCGTATTGTTATAGAATGTCAATATTCCGCACGGGAGTTCCTAAGGATGGGGCGCTTTGACCCCAGGTATGATAAGTACTCGGGTCAGTGTCTTACAGTAGATGTTTATCAAATTCTTTTAAAAAATGATTATGTTTCCTTATACTAACTAACTTTCCTTACTGTTTTGCTTGTTTTTGCAAAAAGTAATGATAAAGTTGTAAAATAATTGTAACATGAGGTTATTGGGATAATGTAGGGACCTGTGGAGAACAAAAAATAAAACAGATTTATGACCTGATTATAATGTGGAGAAGTGGCAACGTCTCTAATGAGCTCCATGTTTCTATGGGATTGAAAGGGTCATCTGGAATGACCTCAGATCAGACATGTTTTGACCTATGAGAAATTTGGCAGGCAGGTCATAATTCCTCTGCGGATCCGGACTGGCTTAACACTGCGATAAGAAACCGGGATTAAAAATGATTGACTTTAAGATCCGATGAAAATGAAATATGTCATTGTTATGGTAATTATTTCTTTTATATTAACGCCATGGGGAATATAGGCCTACCCTTTATAACGTTTCCATTAATTTTAATTTTCTGGGTCAGACCAAGGTAGATAGAGGCATTCAGTTTATATACACACACACACACACACACACACACACACACACACACACACACATATATATATATATATATATATATATATATATATATATATATATATATATATATATATATATATATATATATATATATACAGAGAGAGAGAGAGAGAGAGAGAGAGAGAGAGAGAGAGAGAGAGAGAGAGAGAGAGAGAGAGAGAATGGAACAAGGAAATATGCTACAACAAATCACCAGAATAATACAACAGCTATTTTCGCCATAACAACAGGTTGGTTTAAGTCAACAACTATCGGCATTCCCACGTGGTTTCAGGGGAGGAAGGGGCGGAGCCAGAGGTAAAGGAGGCGGAGCTTAATCAACCGCACACTCTCTTCATTGGTTATTGCCACATCCATATTTGCATAAACATCTTCGAATTTAAAGGTAACTTTAGCCACTAAAATCTTCATGAATAACTACGGGAAAGTAATTTTTTATTAATGCAGAACGGTGGGTGTGAGAATGCAGGTGATAATGAATTGAAAAGCGGTTAATTAGATGGCCGAGTAGGCGGAGCCTGCGTCCGAGTGGGCGTGGTTTCTGGTCGAGTGGCAGACCGCAGTCCCACAACCCGGCCACGGCAGTCACCCAAGAGCCACAGGTTTGGTTAT
>JANJGK010000046.1:23789042-23811542 GCA_039081455.1 Macrobrachium rosenbergii
GTGCGGTACCTATGTGTGACTGTGTCCTGTTCTCTTGATGGGATTGGGGCGGCGGTGGTCGGGCGTGTACGGCGTTGTACGCGCACGCCCGTGTACGCGTATGTATGTATGTATGCATGTATGTGTGTAAGTATGTATGTATATAATATTTTTGTAGTTTTTCAAACTTGACCAAATAAAGGGATTTTACTTTGTTTTATATATATATATATATATATATATATATATGTATGTATGTATATTAGGTATTATGTATGTATGTATATACATATATGTATAACAAATTAAGTGATTTCCCTTTCTCTTGTCAAGTTGAAAAAATACAAAGATCATGGATGTTTATATATATATACGAGTATATATATATATATATATATATATATATATATATATATATATATATATATATATATATATATTATATAACAAATAAAGTGATTTCCCTATCTTTGGCAAAATTAAAAAAAATACACCATGGCTGTATCTAACGCAGCGGGAATTCAGAATACTGTAGAATTTCCACATGAATAAAATGACGATAATGACGATAAAATACTTTGAGTCTTCAATAGTTCGTATACAACTTCAATATCAGTCTTATAGTCATTATTTCTCAATTTTTCTCATAATTCTCATAACGTTTTAAATAATAGACCTTAAGATTAAGGAACAGACGTTCCCACAGAATAGAAAAGTAATGTAAAAGAGCGTCGAGACAAGAATATTGAAGTAAAGTAGGCATTACTTAAGGCTCTTTGCACCGTCCCTTCCTTAGGCCCCTAGCTGCACCCCCTTTCATTCCTTTTACTGTACCTCCTTTCATATTCCTCTTTCTCCCATCTTACTTTCCGCAACCCTCTCCTAACAATGATTTCAACATTATTTTTCAGCACTGCGTGATCTCATAGGTCCCAGCGATTGGCCCTAGGCCTAGATTTTATATTCAAATTATAATTATCATGTCAGTTTGAGAGTGATGATATTAAATTGTTATTAATGGATCTGACTTTCTTTCAAAGATAGCCATATATATCTTTAACAGGGAGTAAGTAACATAAGTATTTAGTTTATTAAGAAAATTCACGTTTTCTAACGCAGGGAAAAGTTTCCTACTGACGATCACCATTAGCACGACGCCCCCTCAAGTGGCAACCTACACTAAGGCCATCAAGGTGACAGTTGACGGGCCGCGGGAACCCAGATCGAAGTCACGTGAGTATTAGACTTTTATTTTTTTTATAATTTGTGTTTATGTTTTTAACGTTTTGTTTTTCTATTATGGAGTACTCAAGTGTCTGATCATGTATAAATGCATGATATATATATATATATATATATATATATATATATATATATATATATATATATATATATATATATTTATATATATTGCGATATTGATATGAATGTACTAAATGTTGACTCTTGGTATTGTAGGTATATACAGCTTTAATTTTTGTATGAATTATTTCTTTTTATTGGCATATGACTTTGTGATCTTCATGTGCCTCTATATATATATATATATATATATATATATATATATATATATATATATATATATATATATATATATTTATAATATATAAACTAATGCATATACACGCAGCTTTAACATCCGAAATGTTTTGTGTTAAAACCATTACCATCTTCCTGCTTGTTACATACACATGCACAGATGCGAACGCTTGTTACATCTGGTGTTACATGAATGTTTGTGCATGCGTGGAATCCACAGTGTGGGCGGTCCCGAGTTCAAGCCCCTATCTTAAATCCCTGTGACCTGGGAAAGCGGTGTTTTTTAGGGGCGGGGGTGAGATGGGGAGAAGGGGGAGAGTTCAGCAACCACTGCGTTACCCTTCCTGGTCATTTCTTGAGCACTGATGTGTTTACGTTCGGTTTCTGGTACGTAATGCGACTGTGCAAAGGTTAGTTTTTAGCTGTAGCTGCTTATGGGCAGCCTTTGAATCTATAACTGTATTTGTTTTCGTTGATGAACCCTGCTTTGATAACGAAACGTACGGAGGAGACAAGAACTCAGGACTACAGTGACGCGCATTAAACCACACGGCCATCGAGGGAGGTATAAGTTGATACCGACTTCCCAACTACAAATGACTGTCGAACTCATATGTATGTCTGTGTATACACACACACGCATATATATATATATATATATTATATATATATATATATATATATATATATATTATATATATATATATATATATATATATGCGTATATGCACACAGACGTGTGATACATATGCATATATTGAATTCACCTTTCTGCTAAATTAGTAATTATGTAGGAGTGCCACTCCGAGAGAGAGAGAGAGAGAGAGAGAGAGAGAGAGAGAGAGAGAGAAAGGGAAGGAAGTAGGCAGTATGTGATGGCAACTCCTCGCAGGGGATTAAAAAACACATGACGCAGCAGAAATCACGAACTAATTGTGGCAAGTTGCAAATCACCGAGGTCGCCCCATTCAGTACGACTCTGGTATACCTTGCATTTCATTAGAGACTTTAATGATCTAACATAATCTTCTTAACGTACCAAGCGAATTGCGAATGACGGATTTTTTTTTTTACTGATCTCTATAAATAAATTTCAAAGACGGCTGAGGTCTTTGCTTGACATATTTTTTATCAGTTTCAGTGGTTTTCGACAAGTTGCATTGGCTACTAAGTATGTGAATGCTTTGAGATTATCAAAAGGAGAATTCGAAATTCTATTCATTTTTAATAAATTTCAAAGATGGCTGAGGCCTTTGCTTAACATATTTGTATCAGTTTCAGTGGCTTTTCAACATTAGCTACTAAAAATATGAATGCTTAGAGATTATCAAAAGGAGAATTCGAAATTCTATTAATTTTTAATAAATTTCAAAGATGGCTGAGGCCTTTGCTTGACATATTTTTATCACTTTAAGTGGCTTTTCAGCAAGTTGCATTAATTACTAAATACGTGAATGTTTTGAGATTATCACAAGGAGAATTAGAAATTCTATTCAGTTGCTCCAGAAAACTCGACGTCAGTGTCTTTTGATGTCATGACGCCAGGGAACTTTAAATCGATCACTCAATTACTCAGGAAAGCCATTCAGCCTGAACACGCATGAGGGATTACATTGAGATTTTGATATGTAGGCTTCAGAAATGAACGTCGTGATATTGAGGAAATACTCGTAGTATTTAAGAGGCTGAATGACCAAGAAACTCCAGTGATTTCATTCAGACTTAAGCAGTTAATGAAAATTTGTCCTGGTGTTTTCCAAAGGAATTCAGGCCTGAGAAAGTTGTGTGTCATTTTGCATTGTCCCACGTCTCCCCAGTTTCCCCCCTCGTAGGGGGTTAGTGACGTCAGTACACCTCACTCGGTACACTGTAGGCATTGCTTAAGGTTCTTTGCAGCGTGCCTGCCTTAGGCCCCCAGCTGCAACACCTTTCATTCCTTTTACTGTACCTCCGTTCATATTCTCTTGCCGCCATCTTACTTTCCACTCTCTCCTAACAACTGATTGATAGTGCAACTGCTTTGAGGTTTTCCTCCTGTTACACCTTTCAAGCCTCTCCATTCTCAATTTCCCTTTCTGCGCTGAATGACCTCGTAGGTCCCAGCGATTGGCCTATGGCCTAAATTCTATATTGTATTCTGTTCCGTTCTTAGTTCTGTATGGTTGGAGGGAATGTAATCAGATAGCTATTTACTAAATTGACCGGTTATCACGACAATCAACTGAGATTTTTAAAGTTTGTAGATCCTTTATAACTGATAAAATACAGTCGGATAGCTGTACTCTATAGTAAATGGGTTATGGCCATGCATTGTACAGTTTTAGTTTTTCAATTTTTTGCAGCATTCTATGTAGTAAAATATAGTCATTGGCTTTGCACTAAGCTGAAAGGTAGCATGCCCAAAAGTAGTGTCATATTGTTCTTTGTGAGCCATTTATAGAAGGAAGAATGATAAGAGATTAAGAATAGCGTTTTAAATATTTACAAGTATTTTTTATGGCGTATTTTTTTTTATGGTGAATATAGCAATTTGTTCATATTCTCCGTCCAAGAACCAGACCAACCTCCACTATACTACGCAAAAGGGTATGGGATACGAACCCTTTCACAATAGGAGAGAGTATTGTTTAACACTATTACAGTATACCACGAAAAATTGTATGGATTCGTTAATGCTAAAAAAACATAGTTGAGCTAAACCACGCCGCATTGCAAACATGTTATTGCTTTTGCAACTAAAATGAAGTGAAACCAGTTTCTTCGGCGCAGTCGAGTTTCATGTACAGCGTATAATGCTGTATGAAACTCTTGGGAGCGCTCAGTTGTTCCCCAGATGCGGTCGAGTGAAGGTTCGTCGGCGACACCTCGGGAAAGCCGCTGCCAGACGCACGATCCACGGCTAACCTTAACCTTAAATAATATAAAAAGTACTGAGGCTAGAGGGCTGCAATTTGGTATGTTTGATGACTGGCCGGTGGACGATCGACATACCAATTTGCAGCCCTCTAGCCTCAGAAGTTTTTAAGATCTGAGGGCGGGACAGAGAAAGCCATCTCAGTAGTTTTCTTTTACAGAAAAATGCAAAGGAAAATTTACAGTACCGTACCTTAATCTTCGGGGAACAAATCCCAAAAGTAATTTGATCGCACGTAATAAGAGTAATTTGACGGGGTCGCCGCAGCTGGTAACTCAACATATCAATGGGTAATTGTTTTCCCAGTATTGATCTGAGGCTTGGTATTCCGTTACCACATGCTGGTACCATTATTAATACCCGCTATGTGGGTGTTGCGTTGACTGACAGTTGGAATTGTGCAGTTGATTTCATTCCACAAACATTCAATATTTTCTTCTGATTTTGACGTATTTTTAGGAAAAGTTCATTTTTGTTTTTTTTTTGCTAAAAAATTAAGCGTAATACTGTTTTTATTTTTTTGGAGGGGGGGGCGGGTCTTCTAGAGAAGTTTGTCTCCTCTAGGTTTGTTCTGGCTTCAAAAGACGTTTGTTTGTTCAATATACGTTTGTTTGTTTGTTTGTGGCTCCAAAAAAAGAAGTTTCTACTTTGTGTTTTTTGTTTTGATGCCAAGAGATGGTTTTTTTTTTTTTGTTTAAAGAATCCTAAAGAAGTTCAGTTTTGTACAGTAAGAGAGAGAGAGAGAGAGAGAGAGAGAGAGAGAGAGAGAGAGAGAGAGAGAGAGAGAGAGAGAGAGAGAGAGAGAGAGAATGAATTTACACGAACTCACTCACTCGAACCTTACAACTTTTCGGCACTTGAAACCAAAAATTGGCCGAGGCCAACCCACTCGAATCCACAACTCGGGGAGTAGAAACCATGAAGCGAGTCTTCTTCGGAAGGTCGTCCTCGGAGGGTCGTCCTCGGAAGGTCGTCTTCGGAGGGTCGTCCTCGAAAGGGTCGTCTTCGGAAAATCGTCCTCGAGGGGTCGTTCTCGAAGGTCGTCTTAAAGGGTCGTTTTCGGAAGGTCGTCTTGAAGGGTCGTCCTTGGAAGGTCGTCTTGAAGGGTCGTCCTCAGAGGGTCGTCTTCGAAGGGTCGTTTGACACTAATCGTCCTTGGGTAGTCGTCCTTGAGTAGTCGTCCTCGAGGGGTCGTCCTGGGAAGGATCGTACTCAAAGGGTCGTCCTCGAAAAAGTCGTCCTCGGAAGGTCGTCTCTCGGAGAATCGTCCTGGGAACGGTCGTTCTCGAAGGGATCGTTTGACACTAATCGTGTGTGGCGCTTTGACGCTCAAGATGATTTAGGTCGTCCTCCATTTTTTACGGTCGTTAAAGGGGCCCCGGGTCCCACTCATTGAGGTACTTGTAAGGGGAGCGATTAAAACGCCATTATCTCATTTGCTTCGTGTTTAAAAAGGTCCACTACTTGAATAAGGGCTATATGGTAACAGCTATAAGGGCTACTAATATTGCTACTAATGCCACTCACTATTTGTGGCTACTATTATTGTTACTGCTAGCAAATAGTTTTTCTTCTGCAGCTTCCGATGCTAGTAAAAATATTTTGTGCTTTTGATTTTTTGATTCTATAAAGCTCTAATTTTTTTACTACTATCATTGTTCCTACTAGCAAATTTTTCTTCTCCAACTTCTGCTACTATTAATAATATTTTGTTATCATGATACTATTAATTCTGGCTAGTTTACTATTACTAAAGGGTTTCTGCCGCTACTGTTGAAGACAGTTGGCTCATTTATGTCTGCTCATATTTTCAAGCACTTTTAAAAAGCGTTCCTGCCTTCGTCAAGCAGGTATTTCATCTCTATAAAAATAGGACAGCAATGACAACTTAAAGCATGTTAAGATATTGCAATGTTTATCACTGAATCATTAGTACCTTTAGACATTTGAAATTTAATTATATTTACATGAATGTAAGAACGTACTCACTCAGTGGGCTTGTGTCTGTCTGTCTGTCAAAATTTGTCTTGCAATATGTTTGGTTTCCAATAGGAAGGAAATTTCTATATATGAGTGACACTAGTTCAGTGACAATTAATGTAAATGACACTTGTTCAATGACAGTTTAAGTGCTTGCTTGATCTTGTACATAGCCACTGTCCATTTCAGGGACCCGCGAGTCATCGTTTTTCTCAAATATCTTTCAAACTAATTATTTGATCGAACTGGTACTCTGACACAGTGTACAAGACACCTCCCCGCTAACTTTTGGTAATATAGTGCATTGTCAAATGGTTTTTAGTTAAGGCGTTTACTCTTGACTTACGTGGTGTTGCCAAGCATCGCCAAACTATGCATTTGAACGTCCTTTATCCCCATCCCGTTCCTCCCTCTCCCTCCCCCTCCCTCCCTCCCTCTCCCTTCCCCCTCCTCACCCCTCCCTCATCCCACTTTCCTGGCCTCCCCATCTCCGCCCTCCCCCTTTCCTGTCCATGGGGGATAGCGGACGTTCGATTGCGTAGATTAGTCCTGCTAACTAACTAATGGTGTTAGTCCTTAACTAACACCATTTGACAATGCACTATATTACCAAAATTTAGCGGGAGGTGTCTCCTACACTGTGTCAAAGCACCCATTTCGATCAAACAATTAATTTGAAAGATATTTGAGAAAAACGATGACTCGCGGTCCCTGAAATGGCCAGTAGTATCTCGCATCACAAAGATGTAGATCAGATGAATATACACATTGTTTTAAGAAACTTATTCTCTCTCTCTCTCTCTCTCTCTCTCTCTCTCTCTCTCTCTCTCTCTCTCTCTCTCTGTCAGTCTAGCGGTCTCTTTAGCGTCCTTGTGCACAGAATAAAACGGCCGGCAGCGAGGAATTATGTCAACAAACTCGAGAGTCGTAATTTTCTTTCGAGTAGACAAATTTACGAGATGTTGTCTGCTCAGCCTTCCTTTAATTTCTGTGAAATTATTTCTTTCGTTCGTGTTTTTTGTTGTTTTTGATTTTGTTGTTGTTGTTGTATTGTTAAGAGCAACACTTCATCCACAGTTGTTTATGATGGTTATTGGTTGTATTTTTTTGGGTTGTATCTATATATTATTTTATATTTTATATTTTTGTTCACTTTGACGTTAAGAATAAAGATTATAGTTTTTAAAGTGTCTTTGTTATATATTTTATGTTTTTGTTCACTTTGATGTTAAGAATAAAAGTGATAGTTTTTAAGTGTCTTTATTATGCAAGAACTCCAGTTACAGTAATGTTTTATGGTTTTTTTTAAAAATGTTTTCATATTATCTTCTGAATCAGACAAGATTTCCAGAAAATTTTACTATAGAGTATAAAACCAACATAGGAATTTACTTTAGTGAAATATACAAAAATCTAGATAGCGGTTAAAATTTTAGGTTAAGAACAGAGATAGTGTGATGTATTGTGGGACAGACTTTAACCCTTTAAGATATAAAGAAGAATGAGGTTAAAATAGTTAAGGAATAAATTGGGATATTAATAACAAGGCATTGCATTGCAACACTGAGATGGAAGTGAAGACACTTCTAAATTAGTATGGGGAAATATAACGCTTTTTTAGTTTTCTGTAAAAGAAAACTATTGTGCCGGCTTCGTCTGTCCGTCCGCACTTTTCTGACCTCACTTTTTTCTGTCTGCACTTTTTCTGTCCGCCGTCAGATCTTAAAAACAACTGAGGCTAGAGGGCTGCAAATTGGTACGTTGATCATCCACCCTCCAGTCATCAAACATACCGAATTGCAGTCCTCTAGGTTCAGTAGTTTTTATTTTATTATACGGTTAAAGTTACCATAATCGTGCCTCTGGCAAACGATATAAGACAGGTCACCACCGGGCCGTGGTTAAAGTTTCATGGGTCGCGGCTCATACAGCATTACACCGAGACCACCGAAAGATAGATCTATTTTCGGTGGCCTTGATTATACGCTGCAACGGCTGTACAGAAAACTCGATTGCGCCGAAGACACTTCGGCGCATTTTTTTACTTGTCTTTCCTTTGGCATGTGCAAGGCAATAGTGGCTTGATACTCAGTTGGCCGGACATTATACAAAATGACAGATTCAAATCAAGTTTTAAGAGAAATTTTTCTCGTATAAAATAATTTTCTGGTTGCCTTACCATTGTAGTAGCTTGGTCATATTTAAAAATTTCACGTGTTTTTTAAGGAAATATGATGGAAATGCTGTCAAAAATTTGAATAAGCTACATACCATGGCAGATATTGGGTTGAAATATGCTACTATGGACGCGAGACACGGAACTGCATTGACAATAATTTTTAAAGGAGGAAAAGAAGTTTTAACTCGTTGTTTTGGAAGTACTGCTAAATATTTAGCATTTGAACATTTATTCTCTGACTTACTGGATATAGAGAATTATTTCATTCATTATAATCATTTTTCATTATCAGATCTTACTATGCTCACAATCTCTTGTTTATCAGGCATTATTGTGTTTCGTATTTCTAAACGCTTCTCAAAGAGAGAGAGAGAGAGAGAGAGAGAGAGAGAGAGAGAGAGAGAGAGAGAGAGAGAGGAAACGATCACAAACTGTTGAATTGTTCCATAGGAATATTTTCATATTTTAAATAATAATAATAATAATAATAATAATAATAATAATAATAATAATAATAATAATAACAACTCTCCTTCATAGGAAGACATATTTTCAACATGAATCCACAACACTTTCAGGAAATATAATATTATGAAGAAAGCAAATGATCCCTATCTCCCCCACAACCCCCCCACCCCTTTCCCAACTTACATCCCGCCCCCACACCCCCACCCCCTCTCCTCTTATATCACCCCCCCACCCCACACCCCCCACCCCAAGAAGAAGGAGGTTAAACAAACCGTCATTGACGATAATGACCATTACATTTGCCACCCCGCTTTGAAGATCGGGTATTCGAGAGAGGTGTGAATTGGTTAAAATGCCTTTTACGATCCCCAGCCACATGGCACCCCGTGGCACCCTGTGGCACCCGCTCTCTCTCTCGCGCGCCATCCCTGGGCGGGAGGCACTGGCACTGACACCCAGTGAGGGGTGTCAGAAGGAGAGAAGTCTTGTTCATAAGGGGTCTTGTTTTCTTGTCGAATTTCTCGGGTTTCTACAGTGACGCAATATAAGTTTTTTTTTTTTTCTTGTGGAATTTGGGTTTTTTTTTTCAAGGTTTTCTTTGTGGAGTAGTGATGTTTTTCCATTTCTCCATTCATTTTTACATTGTGGAATAAGATTTTTTTTTTTACACTTTTTATTTTTGTGTAAAACTGTTTTCCCGCGTTGTTTAGTTTTTGAAACATGTTAAATAGGTTTCCTGAGTGATGCAGCTTTTTCTAATTCATTTATTTGTGTCACTGGAATACTTTGTCAAAACTGAGTTTCCCGAAAACCAGCTTATCGTGCAAGCATGAGGCTGTATAAATATACACGTATACACAAACACACACACACACATATACATATATATGCACACATACATTCATACATACATACAGTAGACACAGAGAACCGTCGCCCACAAAACATGGATTAACATTAGCATTAAAGGACAGATCATTCACCCTTGTTTTGATCCGTTAAGAAGACCCAACGCCAATCCGCCCAGCGCATAAAGGGGAGAAGAAGAATGCCAGCAGTGTCGAGGAAAGCCAAATGAGGTGAGGGAGGGGAAATTCTACGTAGGAAGATTATTTCCGCAGTTCGCCATCTGCCTCCCCATTGATTATTTTGACGGGGAAAACGTCAATAATGATGGTTGGCTGAGGAGTTGCTGGACCCTAGGGTACGGGAGGGGGTTTTGGAGACCTTGGGGAGAGGGGTGGGTGGTGTTGGACCTTGGAGCTTTGGACCCTATGGTAAGGGAGCTTTTGGAGCTTGAATGGCCTTGTTTATGGTTATGAGCCTCACGGGATAGAGCTTATCATCGGCTGTGTTTGGTGGGGTCTTGACTTTGAAACTTGTGCAGGAATAAATATGACTTGTTTATTTGGTTTTTCGTTTTCAAACTCTGTGTGTATAAGGTGAATTCAGATGTTAATTTTCAAAATCTGTACATAACGTAAATGTAGATGTTAATTTTCAGAATTTCTATATAAGGTAACTTTATAAGTTGATTTTCAAAATCCGTATGTAAGGTGAATGGAGATTCTGATTTTCAAAAATTTGCATATACGGTAAATACAGATGTTGATTTTCAAAATCTGTACATAAAGTAAATGTAAATGTTAATTTTCAAAATCTGTATATAAGGTAAATACAAATGTGTATTGAGCATATTTTTTCATTATTAAGAAAAAATTGCCGCTAATTTATATTTACGAAATATTACAGGGTGTTTCAAAAGTCTGTATTTTAAACTTAGAACTTCAAATTTTAGGAAAAAACAGGAGCGTTTAGTGCCGACGCATTTTAAGATTTTTATAAGGGGAAAAATGTAGATTTTATTCACACCAATTCAGTTATTTTTCAGATTAACAAAATTAATAATGTTTTTTTTGCAACTTTTTTTTCCCTGTTATATCTTCGGGGAAAATTTTAAAAATTTATAAATAATTTTTCAAAATTTTCCTGCAATTCCGAATAGGAAGTAGTTTTCAGAAAATTCTATTCTTTAATCGACATTTTGGCTAAATTCACATCTTAAACGCTCCTCTCTCTCTCTCTCTCTCTCTCTCTCTCTCTCTCTCTCTCTCTCTCTCTCTCTCTCTCTCTCTCTCTCTCTGGCCATAGGCTGGACATGGATATAAGACTGGACAAAAACTCAAGTTTAATATTGTTCTTACAATTTGAATCAGGATATGACTAATAGTTTGAAGTATTTATTTGCAGGTTACTGGGCAATTGATTTGGCAAGATCTTAAACTGCTCGATATAATGTGAATCCACTATTCTGCTTTCTTATCAATGTAAATGTATGAATAAAATTAAAATAACTGTTAGGGGTGATTAAATATATAAACAAAATTTCAAGCGAGATTACAACCCATAAATTTTAACCTGCCACACAGGGAAATAAAATGGACCTAAAATTCTTGTGGTCTGCAATGTGAACAAAAGTAAGAAAATTATTTTTGAATTGATTTGGCGTTATATAAAATAACAGCAAAATCCTGGAAATTAGTAAAATTATTTTTTAATTGATTTGGCGTTATACAAAATAACAGCGAAATCCTGGAAACAAATGGAGTTATTTTTGAATTTATTTGGCGTTATAGAAAATAAAAGCGAAATGCTGGAAATAAATAAAATTATTTTTGACTTGATTTGGCGTTGTATGAAACAACAGCGAAATCCTGAAAATAAATAAAATTATTTTTAGATTGATTTGGCGTTGTATAAAATAGCAGCAAAATCCTGGAAATAAATAAAATTATGTTTAGATTGATTTGACGTTGTATAAAATAACAGCGAAATCCTGGAAATGAGTAAAATTATTTTAAAAACTGATTTGGCGTTGCATAAAATAAAAGCAAAATCCTGGAAGTGAATAAAACAGTACATTATATGCATAACCCGAGTTGTAGGTGTTTTATACCTTTGGTTAAACATGCAGTATTACTCTGGGAGGTGGGGGGGGGGGCGTGTATCAGGTGTGGGGGGGCGGGCGAGGGGGAGATGCAGCCCTAATCAAGCCACACTCTTGCATTATTTATGCCGGCGATGACACGGAATCCAGGAGGAACTTTTCGACGGTCGTAGTAGTCAGTGGTCCTTTTTATCAAGGTGCGAATTGCCTGGGTGATGGATTCATTTCTTGGCGGATTTTTTTTTTCAAAGTCGTTTGTGGAGTATTTCCCGCGGAAGGAAGGTTTGCTGGGGATTACTTTCTGTGGCGAGGTTTTTTTGGATTAATATCGTTTTGTGGATTTATTTCGCGCGGAAGGGTGGTTGGTTAGGGATTACTTTTAGTGATAAGGTTTTTTTTGTGGAATATTTCCCGCGGAAGGAAGGTTTGTTGGGGATTACTTTCTGTGGCGAGGTTTTTTGGAATAATATAGTTTTGTGGATTTATTTCACGCGGAAGGAAGGTGTTTGTTGGGGATTACTTTGAGTGACGAGGTTTTTTGGGATTGATATAGAT
Source organism: Macrobrachium rosenbergii (assembly GCA_039081455.1). Classification (NCBI taxonomy): domain Eukaryota; kingdom Metazoa; phylum Arthropoda; class Malacostraca; order Decapoda; family Palaemonidae; genus Macrobrachium; species Macrobrachium rosenbergii. The sequence continues at coordinate 23,801,604 of JANJGK010000046.1, forward strand.
TTGTGGATTAATTTTACGCGGAAGGAAGGTTTGTTGGGGATTACTTTAAGTGACAAGGTTTTTTTGTGGAATATTTCCCGCGGAAGGAAGGTTTGTTGGGGATTACTTTGAGTGACAATGTTTTTTGGATTAAAATCGATTTGTGGATTATTTCACGAGAAGGAAGGTTTGTTGGGGATTACTTTGAGTGACAATGTTTTTTGGATTAATATCAACTTGTGGATTATTTCATGCGGAAGGGAGCTACGTTGGCGATTACTTTCTGTGACGAGGTTTTTTGGATTAATATCGATTTGTGGATTAATTTCACGCGCGAGATATGTTTGTTGGGGATTAAATTTTCTAGCAAGACTTTTGGATTAATATCGCTTAAAAAAAGACTGTAATAAATTAGACTTTAGTGGTTTCACTAAAGACTTAATTGTTGAGTAAGCCTTCTCATGAGTACGTATATTATATATATATATATATATATATATATATATATATATATATATATATATATATATATATATATATATATAAAACACATAAACGCAAATGCACACAAACACACAATCCACAAACCTAAAGCAAGACATCATTCTACCACACAGCATTGACACTGCTTTCAACCCCAGTTCCACCTGTGTGCTTACGTCACAGAATGCAAGCACATATAGCACCACTAATGCTTCTTCTCATGACCTGACCCCTTGCCTGCCACCTCACCTCCCCCCCCAAACCCCCCCGCCCCAATCGCGGGATTTTATGACCCTGTAAATTAGCCTTCTAACCATTTTTAATGGCTGTTAGAACTCGCCAACTCTACTATAAGGTCCCAGGCACAAAACCTCCGTGATATATTGTACAGTGCATGCAAGCATGCATGTGTGATTGATTCGCTTGTCAGTGGAAGATGTAGATATATATATATACATATATATATATATATATATATATATATATATATATATGTATATATATTATATATATAATATATACAATTTCTGACTCACATCAAGATCGAACGCAGGTCTTTCAGTTGAAAGGCAAGGGTGCTGCCCACTAGGCCATACAAGTCATAAAAGAAGTTGGAACCTAAGTGCCACTGCCTTTCAATTGTGAAAGACCTGGGTTCGATCCTGGTGTGAGTCAGAACTTTATTTCTGTTCCGCACGTGGTTGTGTGTTGATTATTTCTGTATATATATATATATATATATATATATATATATATATATATATATATATATATATATATATATATGTATAATATATATATATATATATGTGTGTGTGTGTGTGTGTTGTGGTGTGTGTGTGTGTGTGTGTGGGTGTGTGTGTGTGTGTGGGTGTGGGCGTATATACTGTGTGCATGTGATTAAGTGCATCGTAAAATATTTCCTTATCAGGTACATTACCTGATGGATTCCTTGCATTGACCTGCAGCGATCCACTTATTTTCTTTATTATCGTTCATTGTATCTTTACTTTTACTGAACACTAAATGCTAAATAATGCAAGATAATTCATAATGAAGTTTGTTGGTTTTTGGGGTGAAATTAAAGGTATATTAATATAATAGATTGTGACGTCATAGACAGTTACGTTGTAGAAGGGCAAATAAAAATTTCGCGCTCATGCAATAATAATAATAATAATAATAATAATAATAATAATAATAATAATAATAAATGGATAGTTTCAATTACGCACCTTGACACGAGCTTATGAAAGTGGTACAACTTATAGTGTTAAAATGGTAATGTCTATAGGAAACTATGAAATTGATTTTAAAATATTTATATATATTTTTCCAGTCTCTCTCTCTCTCTCTCTCTCTCTCTCTCTCTCTCTCTCTCTCTCTCTCTCTCTCTCTCTGTATCAGCCACCTCGTGTGCTTGGTCCCACCCTCTCCCCAATTCCGAACGATAAATGCCACCACCTTGGCCACAACGTCGCAACCACTTCCCCTTTCTTCTTCCCTCCCCCTTTCTCCCCCTGTGTCTTCCCCTCCCCTTTTCTTCCACTCACCCGTTCTCCCCCTCCCCCTATCTTCTCCCTCTCCTTTCTTCCCCCTCCCCTTTTCTTCCCCCTCCCCCTTTCTTTCCCCTGTCTTTCCCCTCCCCTTTCTCCCCCTGTCTTCCCCTCCCCTTTTCTCCCCCCTGTCTTCCCCTCCCCTTTTATTTCCCCCCTTTCTTCTCCTTGTCTTCCCCTCCCCTTTTTCCCCCCTTTCTTCCCACAGTCTTCCCCCTCCCCTATCTTCTCTCCCTTTCTTCTTCCCCTTTCTTCCCCCTGTCTTCCCCCTCCCGTTTCTTCCCCTTCCCCTTTTTTCACCTGCCCTTTCTTCCCCATTCCTCTCGCCTTCCCCCTCTCATTTCTTCCTTCCCTTTCATACCCCCTTCTCCTTTCTTCCCCCTTCCCCTTCCCCCTCCCCTTCTTCCTTCCCCCTCCCCCAACACGTGGTGGCGACCGCCACTTCAATTAAAAAGCTCCCCGAAGCGGGAGGCGGCTAATTGCCACCTATCAGGACGTGGAGGTGTAGTGTGATAGTTGGTCACATAAACATTCGTTTTACGGTCATGCTACGCTCTTGATAACTCTCATACCACGGATAACCCCAATCATATGGACTTCCCCTCCCCTTCCCCTCTCTCTGTACCTTCCCCTCTCACTCTCTTTATTCCCCTCCCCCCCCCCCTCTCTCTCTCTACTTCTTGGTGGCCTTCGGTCTCTGGACACGTCAGTGCATTGATGGTAAGTCACGAGCTTCTTATGCTCAGCTCTCTCTCTCTCTCTCTCTCTCTCTCTCTCTCTCTCTCTCTCTCTCTCTCTCTCTCTCTCTCTCTCATTCCATGGCGCAGTAGTAGCGCATTCTGTTCTCAGACTGAATCGCCCGAGTTCGATCCTCTGAACCGGGCGAGGAGGGACAGTAAGGGCTCGTTACCTAAATTCGGGATATGCCTCTGTTGACCTAAGTAGTAAAACGGGTTATGTATAGTTGTTGGTCGACTGTTGTGGGTCGCATCTGGAGTAGAGAGAAAAGGAAAAACGAAATTCAGTAGAAATATCTCTTTACAAACTCTCTCTCTCTCTCTCTCTCTCTCTCTCTCTCTCTCTCTCTCTCTCTCTCTCTCTCTCTCTCTCAGGTTCCTCATAGAGATCAGCCGGTTATAACTAGAAAAGGCGTGAGAAGAAAAAGAGTATTTAGTGAGGGTTTGGTCAGTACAGAGTATGGTAATTAGACTTCAGTGATACCAATCTGCTCCGATTATTATTATTTTTATTATTTTTCTTTTCGTTATTGGCACGACAATTGCTATCGTCTATGCGATTGTTGTTATTGTTAAAATATTATTTTCTATTAGTTTCTTCTTCTTCTTCTTCTTCTTCTTCTTCTTCTTCTTCTTCTTCTTCTTCTTCTTCTTCTTCTTCTTATTATTATTATTATTATTATTATTATTATTATTATTATTATTATTATTATTATTATTATTATTAATATTATTATTATTATTATTATTATTATTATTATTATTTCTGTTAGTTTGTTTTCTTCTTCTTCTTCTTCTTCTTCTTCTTCTTCTTCTTCTTCTTCTTCTTCTTCTTCTTCTTCTTCTTCTTCTTATTATTATTATTATTATTATTATTATTATTACGAGTAACTAGAATTAGGTTACTACTGAGAGTCCTTGTTACCACACCATATATATTTATTCTTTTATTTCGACCACCAATTCCCTTTATCATCCATCCATATCTGGCGCCTGCGCAGTGCGTTTTGACTTTCCCTGTTACGCCATTTTGAAATATGTTTTTATTGGTAATTTCTTCTGGGTTATACCCAACCATCGTACAAAATTAGTGGGCAGGAATCATGTAATAACTGTACTGTAATGGAATTAACATTGTAATTCTTTCGTTACCTAGAAGTCAGTAGCACTGGAAGTAATGGTTTGTCAAAATATGAGATTAGTTACTGCAATGTTTATTATTATTATTATTATGTATTTCTAACTTCATATTGTATGAATTGTTGATATAGGTAAAAGAATTTATATTGTTTTCATCAAGGGAAGATAACTTGAATGTAAGCATAAACAAAGACGTGGATTAGTGTGTTTTCAGAGGGTTTGTTCACGTGGAGAGAATGGAAGATGGTAGTAATATATATATATATATATATATATATATATATATATATATATATATATATATATATATATATATATATATTATCAGTATGAGAGAGAGAGAGAGAGAGAGAGAGAGAGAGAGAGAGAGAGAGAGAGAGAGAGAGGGGGTGGGGAATGGGGTGACATAAAAGCACGTAGGACTAACACAGACTGATTAGTGCCAAGCGCCACTGGTTCGGCCCGAGACTCATCCGATGTCTCCATTGCGTGACGCGGATGACGTATCAAGTAATTAATTTTGAAGAGACTCTTACCATTATTCGATTCGGGGGACGTATTGTCCGAGCGGCGTACTTCTGGAGGGACGTGTCTTTACGTCCGCGAAGCGTATTTTTACGTCCGAGCAGCGTGTAATTGTAGAGACGTTTCTTTACGTCCGCGAAGCGTATTTCTGGGTAGACGTGTCGTGACGTGACTGAAAGACGCCATTACGGATTTTACAAGAGGAGACGTATTGAAATATAGACGTATTTGAATCGTTTACTCATCTGGGATACCGGGATAGTTTGTACATTTAAAAATATGTTCATAGTTTTGCCATAGCGTTGATGGTATACATTTTGACGGCTGGCGTTTTTCTCGCCTTGTCAGTGTCCTGCCCCAGCTGCGACCCACAATAGTCGACTGAGAGGTGGGTACCCAAATCACTGCTTAGGTCAACGGACACCCGGTATTTTAGGGAAATAGCCCGTTCGACCTTCTTCGCCCGGTTCGAGAATCGAACGCGTGTCCTTCAGTTCGAGAGAGAGAGAGAGAGAGAGAGAGAGAGAGAGAGAGAGAGAGAGAGAGAGAGAGAGAGAGAGAGAGAGCATGAAAATAGAGAAATTGGACCCAAAAACACTCCCCATTTCCACACCCAAGGATTGGCGTGTGGGGGGGGGCGGGGTTACACACACGCACGCAGGCGTAATTAAAAGCCCTATTTTAATAAGAAACTCCGAAATCTTCGCGGCATTTCAAATCTTAATGGCCGCCGTCCATCTCGGACCTAATGAATATGTTAGTGACGGGGTGTGCATGCGGAGTGCTTGCGTGCTTGCGCGCTCTCTCTTTCTCTCTCTCTCTCTGTGGCGTTTAATTGGGTCGATTTTCGGGAAGGGGGGCGGGTTGGGGGGGGGGGGGGCGGGTTTCACCGTCTCGGCGGCGCTGTTATTAGATGCAAATGAGTGTGCTTACCCTCGTTTCTTGTTAGTTGGGTTTTTAATTACTGTCGTTATTTCAGCTCGTATTCATTCGTCTTCTTCTTCTTCTTCTTCTTCTTCTTCTTCTTCTTCTTCTTCTTCTTCTTCTTCTTCTTCTTCTTCTTCTTCTTCTTTGGCGGTGATGTTATGAAAGAATTTTTTTATATATTATTACTGCCTTTCCTTTTATAATAATAATAATTATCATTTATTATTTATGTGTTTATTTGGTACAAGGATTTTATTTATATATTATCACTGCTTTTCTTCCCCCTCTATAATAGTCTTTATTATTATTATTATTATTATTATTATTATTATTATTATTATTATTATTATTATTATTATTATTATTATTATTATCAACAGTAACATAAAGAAATATCTAATTAATTTTGAAGTAAAATCACTTGTCTAATTAAAGACTGCCCAGCAATTCATGTGCTGTGGATTTGCACTGAATTTGTCTGGTTGCTCGTTGTTGCAGAGTCGTGGAAGTTTTTGGGATTAGGGAATTCGATCGTTTTATTGAAAGTGGTTCTTCTGTTCTTATTTAAAGAACCGTAAAGATTTTTAATAGAAAATAAGTTTCATAAAGTTATTAAGATCTCACAAAATTTTTTGGTCTTTCTGTATATAATAATAATAATAATAATAATAATAATAATAATAATAATAATAATAATAATTGGATAGAAAAGCAGTAACGATATATATTGAATATTATTGTGGATATTTATAATCTACATGGGAGCAGTAATACAACTGCTATTACTATCACCACATGAATAAATAATAATAATAATAATAATAATAATAATAATAATAATAATAATAATAATAATAATAATAATAATAATAATAATAATAATGACTTAAATTTGTATTAGTTTCTCATAGTGAAAATGTTCGTGGCGAAACCGTAGACTTTATCTGTTCGAAGTTAAGTGAATTTGATTCGCGTAATCTCTCTCTCTCTCTCTCTCTCTCTCTCTCTCTCTCTCTCTCTCTCTCTCTCTCTCTCTCTCTCTCTCTCTCTCTCAATTAATATAGCTACAGTATAAGCTGATACTCAGAAGCTCACGCTTGTTATTAGAACTTGCTTTAAGGAAAGTTTCCACAGCTTTTTACCGATAATTAAAAGATAATTCTCCTTTTATAGTAATTGAGATTAGTTCATTATTAGGAAAGGATCGTTGCTGCAGGAAATCTCCACTGGCCACTGGTGGGCATCCTTGCTGGCATAAGGCTACCTTAATGTAAACCAGGTTAAATTTGCGTATGACTTAATTGTAGTGGTGGTAATGATATGGTAATTCACGAAAACTTTCAGTGTATGATTGTTGTATTTTTGTTTTTGGTTTATACTGTATTTAATGGCAAATAGAGTATTGTAGAAACAAACCCACCATTTAAGTATGGGTACAGATATATTTAAAAATAAATGTCTACAGAGAGCTTTCGGGAATCTGTTCGATTCCCCTTTTCAGACTGAAAATGGTTAATCGAAGAGATTCCCGAAAGCTCTCAGTAGAGATTTATTTTAAAATATATTTGGAACCCATACATAACTGTGGGTTCGTTTCTCCATTTCAAGACTCTTGCTAATATAAGTGTATTTTTTTAAATAAATAGAGTATTACAAATGAAAAATCTTCTTGCCTTCAAGAAGTACCTAACTAAATGCCCAGGAATTACATTAGTGATGATTTGAAAATTACATTTTTAAAAAAAGGAATGCTTAGGAATGATTATATTGATATTTATAAAATGACGGGAGTTGTAAAGGGTAATTATGTTGCTGCCATATATATATATATATATATATATATATATATATATATATATATATATATATATATATATATATATATATATATATATATATATATATATATTTATTTAAGTGACTATTATATTCGTTTCTCAGCGCGTCCGCGCCTAAGCGCTTGCGTGCGTGTATGTGTACGTGTATGTGTGTGTGTGTGTATGTGTATGTATTACCCTGCTGGTGTGCACCATGCGCATTCGTGTCTATGTGCGTGCGCGCACGCCCGTTTGCGCTCATATTTTTCGTGTTTCGGGGCTTGATGTGAGGTCGTTAACAAGTAGGTAATCTACCAAGCACGAACTCGGAAGGAAATTTAGTTTTTTACTGTCGAATATTTTATTCTTCTCGAATTTTTAAAGTTTTTTATTGTCGAATATTTTTTCTTCTCGATTAAAATTTTTTTTTTTACTGTTGAATATTTTATTCTCGAATGTTTAATTTTTTTTCCCTGCCGAATATTTAATTCATCTCGATTAATTTTTTTTACTGTCGAGTATTTTATTCTTCTCGATTAAAATTATTTTTACTGTCGAATATTTTATTCTCAAATTTAAATTTTTTTATTGTCGAATATTTTAATCTTCTTGATTTACAATTTTTTTTTACTGTCGAATATTTTATTCTTCTCGATTTACACATTTTTTTTACTGTCGAATATTTTTATTCTTCTCGATAAAAATTTTTTTTTACTGTCGCATATTTCGTTCTTCTCGATAAAAAAAATTTTTACTTTCGAATATTTTATTCTTCTCGAATTCTTTAGTTTTTTTTTTTTTACTTTCAAACATCTCGTTTTTCTAAAAAAAAAAACTTTTACTTTAAATATTTTGTTCTCAACTAGATTTTTAGGTTTTTGATATTGATAGTGTTATGAATCGTTAGCATTGGAAAGCAAGCAGTTTTTATAAGTTAATTGCGTACGGTTTTTTTTTCAGGAACTTTCGCACATAATTTTTTTCTTGAAATTAATAGAAGTAATTTTTTTTATCTCATTACTGAAAAATCTTCTAGGACTGATTTTATTTTTTTGCTTTCGAATATTGTATTTTCTTGAAGTATAGTATGATTGACATTTTAGAAACTGGAGTGATGTATATTAAGAGAATATTTATAATATATTTTTTTATATGGAGCGCGTCACTCAGACAAAATTGATATATGAGATATTTAGCCAAAACTAATGGTTTTGGAATTTGATAACAATAAGTACATTAAAACTTATTGATTTTAAAAATTTCGCTTAACGTAAATTGTAACAAAATTAATTTTAGTATTTTAGCAAATGCGATTTGTTGCAAAATTATAAAAAACCAAAGTTTTTATCATTTGATGCATATGGTTTCCAAATGATTCTGAACTCATTTAAAACAAAACCTAATTGAAATTTTGTTTTATTAAATTTGTTTCAAGTGACATCCCTAAAGAAAAAATCTAACTGGAATTTTTTTTTACAATAAATTTGTTTCCAATGACTTATTCCTAAAGAAAAAAGATAACTGGAATTTTATTTTACAATAAATTTGTTTCAAGTGACTTATTCCTAAAGAAAAAAGCTAACAGGAGTTTTTTTTACAATAAATTTGATTCAAGTGACTTATTCCTGAAGAAAAAAGCTAACTGGAATTTTTTTTTACAATAAATTTGTTTCAAGTAACTTATACCTAAAGAAAAAAGCTAACTGGAATTTTTTTACAATAAATTTGTTCCAAATGATTTATCCCTAAAGAAACAAGCAATAAATGCCCGAACTTTCTTCGGCGCAGTCGAGTTTTCTGTACAACGAATAATCAAGGCCACCGAAAATAGATCTATCTTTCGGTGGTCTCGGTATAATGCTGTATGATTAAACCTTTAACCACGGCCCGGCGGTGGCCTTTCCTATACCGTTGCCAGAAGCACGATTATGGCTAACTTTAACCCTAAATAAAATAAAAAAATACTGAGTCTAGAGGGCTGCAATTTGGTATGTTTGATGATTGAAGGATGGATGATCAACATACCAATTTGCTGCCCTCTAGCCACAGTAGTTTTTAAGATCTGAGCGCGGACAGAATAAAGCGCGGACGGACAGCAAACAAAACCCGGCACAATAGCTTTCTTTTACAGAAAACTAAAAACCGTATTCCATGCAGTGCAATGGAACACGCCCTATTATGACGGCCGGGCGTATTCTATTTATTTCACTGTGACACATTCCATTAGCGAGAATCTCGCGTATCGTGATACATAAATGTGAATTAATGAACGCAACCAGTCATGGTAATAGCGTCAGCCAGTCTCTAGTTACGTAAAGACCGCCAAGGATATCTCACTGAAGTTTGGCTAATAATAATAATAATAATAATAATAATAATAATAATAATAATAATAATAATTCTCCTTGTCATTTTCCTTATACGGGTTTCCCTTGACATCTCGATTCACTCTTATTTTTTGTAAACATCTCTACTTTCGTGTTATCGAAATCTGCAACATTGAGGATGAGGAGAACTGTAGATATTTCAAAGATCTTCTTGACAATATCGAAGGGACATTTAGTAATATATATATATATATATATATATATATATATATATATATATATATATATATATATATATATATATATAGATGTACAAACTATGTATGTACGTAATGTAATGGGTCGTAATGTAATGTACTTTTTATCCCTGCTCCGTACTCAGTACCAATGGAATTTTCGCATGAGGGCGTGACAGATCAAATTTGAGTGTAATGGCTTCATTACCTTA
>JANJGK010000046.1:23814042-23828826 GCA_039081455.1 Macrobrachium rosenbergii
TCGTCCAGTCATTGTCTTGGAGTTAATAATAATAATAATAATAATAGTAATAATAATAATAATAATAATAATAATAATAATAATAATAACCATCATCATCATCATCATCATCATCATCATCATCATCATCATCATCATCATCATCATTACCTTCCGTCCTGTCGTTGTCCCTGGATTAATAATAATAATAATAATAATAATAATAATAATAATAATAATAATAATAATAATAATCTCCGTCCTGTCGTTGTCCCGGGATTAATAATAATAATAATAATAATAATAATAATAATAATAATAATAATAATAATAATCTCCGTCCTGTCGTTGTCCCGGGATTAATAATAATAATAATAATAATAATAATAATAATAATAATAATAATAATAATAATAATAATGACTATGATGATAATCTCCGTCCTGCCATTGTCCCGGCCTCCACTGCACCAAAGCCACAAAGCCCTTTCTCCCATGATAACTTCTTCCATTACACCATTACGCCTTCCCTACCATTTGCGCAGCATAAAAGTCACAGCAAGTCATGAAATGCGGTGGGGTGAACCGCAGACTTGCCCACTGGGCGGGGTGAAAGGATCCCTTTATTCAACACGTCAAGCTTTCGATCATGACAGACGAGGTAGGGGGGGTGTTTGGTGGGAGGGGGAAGGGTGTGAGACCCACCCCTCCCCCCGCAAACAGACTCGTAATTAAAGAGCTTCAGCCGCGAAAGGTTTTGGCATTGTTTGAAGTGCTTTGAATCTCTCTCTCTCTCTCTCTCTCTCTCTCTCTCTCTCTCTCTCTCTCTCTCTGTAGCAGGTTTGTGATGTAATTTTTAGATTTGTTACTTAGTGGTAATCAAATTAATAATGTAATTTTAGTGGTAATTGGTTAATAATGTAATTAGGCGTAATTCTCTCTCTCTCTCTCTCTCTCTCTCTCTCTCTCTCTCTCTCTGTAGCAGGTTTGTGACGTAATTTTTAGATTTGTTACTTAGTGGTAATCAAATTAATAATGTGATTTTAGTGTTAATTGGTTAATAATGAATAAGGTGTAATTCTCTCTCTCTCTCTCTCTCTCTCTCTCTCTGTTGCAGGTTTGTGATGTAATTTTCAGATTAGTTACTGAGTGGTAATCAAATTAATAATATAATTTTAGTGTTAATTGGTTAATAATGTAATTAGGTGTAATTCTCACTCTCTCTCTCTCTCTTTCTGTAGCAGGTTTGTGATGTAATTTTTAGATTTGTTACTTAGTGGTAATCAAATTAATAATGTAATTTTAGTGTTAATTAGATAATAATGTAATTTAGGTGTAATTATACCCTCTCTCTCTCTCTCTCTCTCTCTCTCTCTCTCTCTCTCTCTCTCTCTCTCTCTCTCTCTCTCTCTCTCTCTCTTGAACTTTTGATGTAATTTTAGTTTTATTAATTTCCTGTAATCAAGTTAATAATGTAATTTTAGTGTTAATTAGTTAATAATGTAATTCAGGTGTAATTATCTCTCTCTCTCTCTCTCTCTCTCTCTCTCTCTGCAGCAAGTTCGTAATGTAATTTCAGCTTTGTAAGTGTGTGGTAATCAAATTAATAACGCAATTTTACTTATTAAATGTAATTACCTAATAATGTAATTCAGATATAATTCTAGTTCATTTTCTTAGCTCGTTATATCACTTTAATTCTGTGGATATATCGAGTCTAGTTTGGAAATGGGCGTGTACGACATTTGACGGGGAGGGGGATTACCCCTGGGATTATTACAGGAGTAGGATTTGGTGAGAGATTACCCCTTTTATTACAGGAGTAGGATTTAATGTAAGGATTACTCCCTCAGAGATGATTACAGGAGTAGGATTTGATGGGGGGAATACTCCAGAGATTATTATAGGAGTAGGATTTAATGTGGGGTTGCCATTGGGATTATTACTGGAGTAGGATTTGGTGGGGGATTACCCCTAGGATTATTACAGGAAAAATAGCACATTTTCAAGGATTTTTCAAGAGAATAAAAATATGTTGTGAAGTAGTCACAACCTGAAAATCATCGAGAGAGAGAGAGAGAGAGAGAGAGAGAGAGAGAGAGAGAGAGAGAGAGAGAGAGAGAGAGAGAGAGAGAGTACCTTCCCCTTGCTAAAATCCCCACCCCCCCAAAAAAGTATATATATATATATATATATATATATATATATATATATATATATATATATATATATATATATATATATATATATATATATATATCTTTATGATCATGTGATATATCAGTCCGCCGCAGTCTTCGACTGGAGGCGAACCCGCGTGGAAGTTCGGTCATCAAGTTTTATGTTATTTTCACGGCTTGGCTTTTATGCGCATTACCTTTGTTTTATGTCCCCTTCTTTTTTCAGTGTGTGACATTTCCTCTGCGCGGATTATTCGGTGCTAATGCCGCCGTGCCTTGGGCCACGCCTTCGTTAGGGAGGTGATTTTGGGGGCGGGCGCCGGTGTCACATTTCCCGGGGAATAATAATTGAATGGCTCCGATAAAGGTTTCGGTCGTAAGGGATGATTAGGTTTCTGTGAATTGCGACGAGAGTTGCATCTCTCTATTTCTCTTCATTATATATATATATATATATATATATATATATATATATATATATATATATATATATATATATATATATATATATATATATGTATATATGATTATGATCTCAATGGCTTGGGAATAAAGCTGAAACCGGTCAGGACCTGCAATCAGTCTTTAATTTTTTCACTTGTGGTGAAGTAATATATATACATATATCATATATTAAAAGCGAAGACAGATCTTAAAGCAAGATTGTGAAAATAGATTCTATATTGAAGTGATAAGGAAGTCACCAAGACCACTTAATTATTCGCATTTTATTAGTGCGAATGTTTTGATTTGAATGTGTGTACGTTTTAGTTTGAAAACTACTGAGGCTACAGGGTTGCAAGTTGGTATGTTGGTCATCCACCCTCCAGTCATCAAACATACCAAATTCCAGCCTTCAAGCTTCAGTAGTTTTCATTTTATTTAAGGTTAAAGTTAGCCCTGACCCTGCGCCTGGCATCACTGTCGGTGCCAACAGCACAGGCCACCACCAGGCCGTGATGGAAAGCTTCATGGGCTGCGGCTGAGAGTTTCATACAGCATTACATGCTGTGCAGAAAACTCGATTGCGCCGAAGAAACTTTGTTGCAATTTTTACTTGTTTGTAATCAAAGCTTGTTTTTGTGCAATTGTATTTTTAGAATGATAAAACTTCGTTGATTTGTTTCGTATGTGTTAAGTAGGAGGAACTGAAGTGGTATTTCCGCGTTTGTGTTGCTAGGAAAGATAAATAAATGGGTTTGTGTTGCTGGGAAAGGTAAAGTAATAGGTTTGTGTTGCTGGAAAGATAAAGTAATAGGTTTGTGTTGCTGGAAAGATAAAGTAATAGGTTTGTGTTGCTAGTAAAGAAAAATAAAAAGTTTGTGTTGCTAGTAAAAAAAATAAAAGGTTTGTGTTGCTCGGAAAGATAAAGCAAAATGTTTGTGTGGCTGGAAAGATAAAGTAATGGGTTTGTGTTGCTGGGAAGGATAAAGTAAAAGGTTTGTGTTGCTGGAAGATAAAGTAATGGGTTTGTGTTGCTAGTAAAGAAGAATAAAAGGGTTTGTGCTGCAAGGAAAGAAAAATAAAAGGGTTTGTGTTGCGAGGAAAGATAAAGTAAAGGGTTTGTGTTGCTAGTAAAGAAAAGTAAAAGGGTTTGTGTTGCAGCAAGAGATGTTTGTGTCAGTGAATGTTTGTCGTAGCATAACCCTCGTATGTGTGATTATTTGTAAACAATTGTGTGTTGCAGAGAGAGATGTTTGCGTCTTGAAAAATACCACAGAAAAACTCAGTGAAAACACAAAGGCGTGTCTTTTGTGTGCCCCTAAAACAAGAGGATCCCGTATGACAGCGTAAAAAAGCAATAAAGGCCAGTGTGTTTACGTATGCGTAATTTTCAAGTGAAGCCTTCCTCCGTCCATCTTGGGGGGTGGGGCGGGGGGCATGGGGGGTATGGTTTAGCGTGCCTGCGCCCGCGTCGTTTGGGGAGTAATAAGAGGTCTGGTGTGTTTGTGCGCGCGGTGCGGCTAATTGACAGCAACATACCAGGTTGACAGGTGAACCTGCGTTAATCCATCAGGTTTCCCGCATCCGTTTGAGTATGGGGTATATTCAGCCATTAAGGTCGGCCATTATGTATAATTAGCGTAGTTAGACGGCCGCCCTAATGCATTCTTATTCCGGCGAAAGCATTGATTTCCTCAAGTGTGTGCGCTCGGGATGATCGCCTAATATCGCCCCCTCCCTCCCTCTCTTCCTCCTCCTCCTCCTCCTATTCCTCCTCAACCTCCTCCTCTTCCTATTCCTCCTCCTTCTTCCCTCCCCTTCCCTTCTCTTCCCTTCCACCTACTCCCCCTCCTCCTCCTACCCTTCCTCCCCCTCCCACTCCCCCCTCTCCCTCCTCCTCCTCCTCCTCCTCCTCCTCCTCCTCCTCCTCCTCCTCCTCCTTCCCTTCCCTTCCTCCCCCTCCCACTCCCCCTCTCCCTCCTCCTTCTCCTACCCTTCCTTTCCCTCCTCCTCCCTCCTCCTCCTCCTCCTCCTCCTCTGAAGGGACCCTTATCCCCTTTTTAAAGCGTAATTTCTCTCAAGTATTTTTGCGTAAACAAAAGGAAAAAAAAAAGTATTAAGAAAATAAAGAAGGGATGAAGATATGGCGAACTGAAGTTTTTCATCCTGAATAAAATTATTGAGGGCGAAATTATTATCATGATAATTTTTGTGGGGATTATTTCTTCGCGAAAAAAAAAATACGGAATATATATAATAATGTTCGTCCTTAAGGTAATTGAGTAAGAAACTGCGATGTTTTTTTTGTATATAATTTTTTTTTCGTGGAAAAAAAAGATTTAATGTTTGTCCGTACGAGAATTATCGATCAGCAGATTAGAAGGAAATTGGAGAGCGGGGAGGGAGCTTTTTTTTTTTCTTTTTTTTTTTTTTTTTTTTTTTTAAGTTAATACGCATAATGAAAGACTTGATGTTGGGTCCTCCCGAATTTTTATATTTTGATGAAATTGTTGTTGATATTGAATCCCCATTTTCTAGGTGTTTTAACTGATAATTTGGTGAGGTTAGGTTCAGTTGTTTTATTTTGCGTTTTGAGGTTTGTGTTATCACTCATTTTAATTCTCTCTCTCTCTCTCTCTCTCTCTCTCTCTCTCTCTCTCTCATTGAAGACTACAGTATGAGAGTTATACGCTTTTTATGCGTTCAGTTATTATCTCTCTCTCTCTCTCTCTCTCTCTCTCTCTCTCTCTCTCTCTCTCTCTCTCTCTCTCATTGAAGACTACAGTCTTAGAGTTGTAACCTTTTTATGCGTTTAGTGATTAGCTCTCTCTCTCTCTCTCTCTCTCTCTTTCTCTCTCTCTCTCTCTCTCTCTCCGAACGAAATGTCAAATGTTTACGCACTTCGTTACCAAGCAAATCGCTAATTCCTATCTTTTATACTTTCAACGTGACGTCATCAACTTATCCTCCAATCACCTCCCCGCGTGACGTCACACGTGCCAAGCAGCCAATGGGATCGATGAATTCCACATGTCGTCTGCGGTGGCGCCAATTGCCAAATCGCGTGCGAAAACAAGCATGGTGACACATTTCATCCGCCTGTTAATTGGATAACTAGGTCCTTGGCTGAACCAAGACTCGACTTCGAGTAATTGCACCGAATTGCAGGGGGGGGGGGGGGGGTGGGGGGGGGGGGGGGGGGGGGGGGGGGGGGGTGGGGGGTGGGGGGACGGGGGGTTGCGGGGGAAGGGGGCCGGCGCCCCTGTCTGTCTATACCTCGACTAAGGGCGCCCCTGCGTTCTCGTAATGAGGCTCCATCCTGGCGATGGTTTTGAAAGGGACTATGCTACTTCCAGGAGCCGAGTCAAATCAGGACTTTGGTATTCAGTGTTTTTTTTGGGGGGGTAGTGCCGTCATTGCACCCCATGCGGTGCACTGTAGGCGTCACTTGAGGTCCTTTGCTAGCTGCTACCCCCTTTTATTCCTTTTTACTCTTCCTCTGTTCGTCTTCTCTCTCTTCCATCTTACTTTCCTCAACCCTCTCCTGATATTTTTTCTATAGTGCAACTGCAAGGTTACCCTCCTGTTACACCTGTCAGACCTCCTTTTCTCTCAACTTCAGCGCTGACTGACCTCAAAATAGGTCCCAGCGCTTGGCCATCTGCCCAAAGTTGCTATTCCAATTCCGGAGTGCTTCAGAAGACTGTGTCGTTCACTCGGTTTTATTCAATTATTCATGTTCCTTCGTTATTCATATTTCATCTTGGGGTTGTGGGGGGATTTGTGGGGGTGGGGGGAGGGGTTAGGATTTAGGGAGGTGGAGCACGAAAAGCAAATAAAAGCGGTTTATTGCATTATTGATAGTTAATTGCGGGTCTTTTAGCGTGGTGACATGGCGTGGCTGGGGAGGTTCATTGCTGTATTTCGATGCCGTTGCAAATGATAATCGTGATTTCGAGGCTGAGTTATTGTTGTCAATTAAGCTGGCCTTATGCCAGCAAGGGCTGTGGCTCGTGGAGCACCCCGTGAAAGGGTGGGGGGATGTGTAGAGTAAGTTTAAGCACCTTCAAAAGAAACTTATAAATCATATTTACATCGGTAGGTTGTGACCGCTTACAGTGAGCCTTGGGGGTAAGTTGTTATGAATTAGGCTGGCCTTATGCCAGTAAGGGCTATAGCTCATGGAGCACCTCGTAAAAGGACGGGGGATATGTAAGTTAAAAGAAACTTTCAATGATATATAAAAATCTGTAGGTGGCCACCGCCTGCTCTGGGCCGTGAACAGCTCAGTACAGAGAGCACTGATGTTCTGTACAGTGTCTTTTGTAAGGCCTTCAGCTATAGAGCCTTATCCCTTGTAATTTCTCCCCTTTCTTTGGTGCTTCCTGCTTAGCTGTCCAACTTCTCAAACTGTACCTTTCTTCAATTTTCACATTTCCGTGTAAGGGGAAAATATTTTTGTGCGAATCTTGCTTGCGTCTTATCAGTGGGACTTGAAATTCTAGTTAAAGTAACTTGTGATTAGTAACTCTAGTTAAACCCTTTAGGGTGGGTTAGTACCGTCAATGCACCTCACGCGGGTGCACTGTAGGCATTACTTAAGGGTCTTTGTAGCATGCCATCGGTCCCTAGCTGTAGCCCCCTTAACATTTCTTTTACTGTACCTCCTTTCATGTTCTCTTTCTTCCACCTTACTTTCCTCAACCCTCTCCTAACAATTGATTCATAGCGCAGCTGCTTTGAGGTTTTCCTTATGGTACACTTTTCAAACTTTTACTGTCAATTTCCGTTTCAGCGCTGAATGACCTTATTGGTCCCAGTGCTTGGTCTTTGGCCTAAATTCTATATTCAGTTTCATTATGTGGAAGTCACTGATATTTTCTTTGTTTCTTTCCTTCTGTTGCCAAGCTTTGGAATTCGCCTTCCTCTTCTGTTTTCCGTAGCTCATGAACTCGTTCCTTTCTTGGTTATGCCTCTCCCTAATAATTCCTCCTTTTCCGTACTGTCTCCTTATATTTCCTTTATCAGAATTTAATTTATTTTTTCTTGTACAGAGGCTTATTTTTTTTTATTGGCCATGGGCATATTTTTTCTTTAAACAGATGGTTTATATACAGTACATATGTATATATATATATATATATATATATATATATATATATATATATATATATATATATATATATATATATATAAATTTCGGACTCACATCAGGATCGAACCCAGGTCTTACAAATGAAAGACCAGACCGCTGTCGACCAGGCCACACAGCGGCCTGGTCTTTCGTTTGAAAGACCCGGGTTCGATCCTGATGTAAGTCAGAAATTTATTTCTGTTCCACACGTGATTGTGCGTTGATTATCTCTAACACACACACACACACACACACACACACACACACATATATATATATATATATATATATATATATATATATATATATATATATATATATATATGTATATATATTTCTGCATAAAATTTACATGCAAAACAATTATACTACCTATTGACAGCTGACCGCCATAACCCCTCCGTGACAGTGCTATTAACTGTTACGGCCAGGATATCTATTATCTATAACGATCTATCAATAACTATAACAACTATAAGTCTATAAAACCCAACTGATTATCTCTCGGAGTTTAACGAAGTTCAGGTCACATTAGGTTTGTTAGCACTGTCTCAGTTCATTAACAAGATTCTCATGTGGAGGTCTCCCCATGATTACTGGGTTAACTGGAGTTTTATAGCCCCTCTCTCTCTCTCTCTCTCTCTCTCTCTCTCTCTCTCTCTCTCTCTCTCTCTCTCTCTCTCTCTGAGTTACTGTATATCTGTTTTCAGTTTGCTGTTATATTCATTACAATATATGGTTGTAGTTTTATAGTATTATCTGTGTAAACTGGAAATTCTTTCTCTCTCTCTCTCTCTCTCTCTCTCTCCTCTCTCTCTCTCTCTCTCTCTCTCTCTCTCTCTCTCTCTCTCTGAGTTTTTTATATCTGTTTTAAATTTGCTGAAATATTCATTTCAATACAGTATTTTAATTTTATAGCCATTTCTCTCTCTCTCTCTCTCTCTCTCTCTCTCTCTCTCTCTCTCTCTCTCTCTCTCTCTCTCTCTCTCTCTCGTAAACAAACATACTTCACTGAATTATTGATTGCACAGCTTACCATAGCAAGTAAAGTCACATTAATGTCGTCAAGCAGAATATTTTTATATTTTTTTTTATTTCTACCAGTAAATAACAGAAGAGAATTGTCATGACTTACAGGTTAATTATCCTTTTGTCCAATAATTACACAATTTCCCTTGTTTTGGAAAGCCATCCACGAAGCCACGGGTTAAGTGAAAGAATTCAAACGAACTTTTTTCTCATATTAAATAAAATCGGCCTAAGCTACTGCCTTTCGGCACACCCGTAACGTCAGCATTACGTCATCACCTCATGGTTTTTTCATTATCTAGTCAACTTGATGAATCTTCGTCTTACATCATGAAAGGTGTCTTGAATTCAAGTTTTAGATTTATAAAACCTTTCCTGAATTACTCAAAAACTATTATAGTTAATAGTAGTATTAGTAGAAGTGGTATTCGTAGTAGAAATGACATTGTATAGCAATAGTAAAAGGCAAATCCATTAGTTCAGCGGTAGGGCCATAATGGGTTCGGGGTTAAGTACACCACGTGCAGGAATTTTTATGTTAATATTGATTTTTTTCTTTCATTACAGTATTGCGAACTAGGTTGGATGTAGACACAGGCCTGTATTGTTGATAAACTCATTTTAGAGACTTAAAGCAATTTTATCATCAGTTTGGTATTATAGCTGAACATAACAAAAGTCTACGGACTTTGCACAGAACATTCAGATGTCAGTGTCACCTTTTTGTTATTAATGACAGGACCTGTATTCACATATGCCTTTCCATATGAGAGAGAGAGAGAGAGAGAGAGAGAGAGAGAGAGAGAGAGAGAGAGAGAGAGAGAGAGAGAGAGAGAGAGAGAGAGAGAGAGAGAAATTAAAAGACACAAGTAAACATACTTAGCTCAGAAACATATAGATGCCTATTAAATACATGCATTTCCATCAAATGCAAGAGAGAGAGAGAGAGAGAGAGAGAGAGAGAGAGAGAGAGAGAGAGAGAGAGAAATTAAAAGACACAAGTAAACCTACTTAGCTCAGAAACATACATGTACCCATAAAATACATTCATTTCCATCAAATGAGAGAGAGAGAGAGAGAGAGAGAGAGAGAGAGAGAGAGAGAGAGAGAGAGAGAGAGAGAGAGAGAGAGAGACAAGTAAACCTATTTAGCTCAGAAACATACATGTACCTATAAAATACATTCATTTCCATCAAATGCAAGAGAGAGAGAGAGAGAGAGGAGGTGAGGGGGAGCTGGGTGGGTGTTGGCGGGGGGTGGGGGGTGGGGGGGGAGACAAGAGCTCTAGCCAGAATGGATTTAAAAAGACAAAAAGTGACAAACGCGGGCGTAATTATGACGGGACATGCAGAAGCGCGCGAGAGGGCCTCGTATATAAATATATAAATATATATATATATACTCGTATGTCACGAGGCCAGAGGTAGTGAAGTACACGGTAGTAAATGGTCTGTGTGTGTGTGTGTATGTGTTTGTGTATGTGTTTGTGTGTGTGTATGTGTGTGTGTGTGTGTTCGCAGGGGCGGGTCTGCGGTGTTTAACGAGTAGTGCTGGCCGGCCCCGCCATCAAATATTCAGCGTTTCGTGAGGAACACTTGTAATTTAGCCACCCGATAGTTCTACACGATCTCTCTCTCTCTCTCTCTCTCTCTCTCTCTCTCTCTCTCTCTCTCTCTCTCTCTCTCTCATTTGGTGGGAATGAATGTATGTTGTAGGATACGAATACTTCTGACATAAGTCAGGCAGGTTTTTCTCTCTCTCTCTCTCTCTCTCTCTCTCTCTCTCTCTCTCTCTCTCTCTCTCTCTCTCTCATACATTTTGATGGAAGTGAATGTCTGTAGTAGGCATATGAATAATTCTGGGCTATGTAGGTTAATATTCCCGTCTTAATTCTCTCTCTCTCTCTCTCTCTCTCTCTCTCTCTCTCTCTCTCTCTCTCTCTCTCAATTCCCTTCACCCTCAATGTCCCAGTTCCAAACCCCTTTTCCTCTCCTGGTATTTCCCATTACTTAAGGCTCTTTGCAGAGTTCTTTCGGTAACTCCTAGCTGCAACCCCTTTCATTCCTTTAACTGGACCTCCGTCCATATTCGCTTTCTCCCATCATCTAACACTTGTTTTTTCATAGCGCAACTGCTTATTGAGGTTTTCCTCCTGTTACACCTTTCAAACCTTTTCACTCTCAGTTTCCCTATCAGCGCTGAATGACCTCATAGGCTTCAGCGTTTGGCCTTAAGCCTAAATTTTGTATTTCAGTTTCAAACGCTTTACATCTTCAGGGGAGGTCTGCAGTAAATATAACTTATTGTTATTTAATTTTAGCTGTTAAAATATCGTTTTGGCTTTCCAACTATATATTTTTTTTTGCCCATAAAATTTGGCATAGTTCTCTGCTATGTACTTTGCCTGTGAACCGCTACTATTCAGCTTAATCCCTAGTCGGGGTCGCAGTTTTTGAAGAGTCTCCAGTTGTTTAGATCTTGAACGGCTCATTTCATGAATGTTTTGGGAAAAATTGTATATACAAACATATATATATATGTATAATTTAATGTATATATATTTATTTATTTATATGTATGTATGTATGTATATATATATATATATATATATATATATATATATATATATATATATATATATACATATATATATATATATATATATATATATATATATATATATATATATATATATATATATATATATATATATATACACACACACGCACACACACTCTGTGGACACCATCCCAACGAACGTCCAAACATCCCTCCTCCGGTATACAAAGAGTTGCCCTAATTACCACCGAGATTCTTTATAGACACTAAACAGGGAGAGGCATTGTAAAAAAAAAAAGCAATAAATCCCCATTTTTCTTAGACCTGTGTCGGTGTCACTCAGACCATCCATTAACCCTTCGTCAAAAACTCTCAGTACCCTCCTCATAATGCCCTCCTCATAATGCCCTCCTCTCGATACCCTCCTCATAATGCCCTCCTCTCAATACCCTCCTCATAATGCCCTCCTCTCAATACCCTCCTCATAATGCCTTCCTCTCGATACCCTTCTCATAATGCCCTCCTCTCAGTACCCTCCTCATAATGCCCTCCTCTCGATACCCTCCTCATAATGCCCTCCTCTCAATACCCTCCTCATAATGCCCTCCTCTCGATACCCTCCTCATAATGCCCTCCTCTCGATACCCTCCTCATAATGCCCTCCTCTCAGTACCCTCCTCATAATGCCCTCCTCTCAGTACCCTCCTCATAATGCCCTCCTCTCAGTACCCTCCTCTCAGTACCCTCCTCATAATGCCCTCCTCTCAATCCCCTCCTCATAATGCCCTCCTCTCGATACCCCCCTCATAATGCCCTCCTCTCGATACCCTCCTCATAATGCCCTCCTCTCAGTACCCTCCTCATAATACCCTCCTCATAATACCCTCCTCTCAGTACCCTCTTCATAATGCCCTCCTCTCAATCCCCTCTCGCCAGGGCATCGAAGAGCCGCCAAAAGTGCCCTCCGGCGCAGCGGAAGCCTCTAATAAACCCATCAAAGTGAGAACCAGACAGCAATTTCAATCAATATCGTTAAGCCGGGCCGGTGTGGCCTCCCGTTTTCCGGATCGTAAAACAATTTGGAAGCCGCAAGACACACAGGTGCCGCCTTTTATTGCCCAGTCATGCGCGCCAAATTTTTTTATATTTTTTTTTCTTTTACCCCCGCCTTTAAATCCACCTCTCGTTTGTTTTATCCTGCGATTTCTACCTCTCTCTCTCTCTCTCTCTCTCTCTCTCTCTCTCTCTCTCTCTCTCTCTCTCTCTCTCTCTCTCTCTCTCTCAAGGTCGGTTTTATGGCGGGCGGTTCAAAAGGGCACGTGGTGGTCAGGACGTGTTGTAGTTTGTTGGTATCGTATGGTACGTGGATCGGTACAATGCTTATCATGGTAATGAACATTACACATACACACACGCACACACACACAAACATATATATATATATGTATATATATATATATATATATATATATATATATATATATATATATATATATATATATATATAGTGACCAGAGTTACTTCTTGTTCAGTGCTTGAACAAAAATCTCTGTTACAGGTATAACCCTGGTATAAATTTATAGAAACATCCCTGGTATGGTGTCTATAAAGGGCTGATATTTGGAACTCAAATTTAACCTTCACTGTGGCGCAGACTCCCGAAGGTACAGTGTCTTACAGACACTTATAATGACTCGCCCACTGTGGTCATACTCTGTCGAAGGCCGAGTTTTATGGTGATAGAGTGGCGTGGCCTCTCTGGTATAGTGTTGACAAAATAAAACCATGACGATGGCATGTCTGTGCAATGAAGGGATCTTTTAGCTGTTGTCCAGCGTGAAGGATATATGTTAATCTTTCCTACCTGTAACTTTTATTTTATATTCAAGTTCTTGTAAAGCTTGGGATAGGTTTTTGTATATTTTTTTATATTTCTTGGTATTTTTGCGGTTCTAATACCACGTAACTAAGCTGTATATTATAGAAACCTTTCTCTTTTGTAATTGTTTGGCCGTTGTCATATCTGGTGGGTTTTTCGTTAAATTTCATGTGATATACAGTGATTATGAACGTAGTTTTAATAAATTTTTAAGCACTAATTATGGTAGAATTTTTTTTTAATTTGCGAATTAATAAAGTTTTTTTTATGCAGGCTAATAATAAGTATTTATGAAAATCAAGTAAGATCCAATGAAGTGAATTTTGGTGACAGTAATTTGTACTTTTTATAGTAATTAAATTGGCACTTCTTTTCAGTATTACTAGATAATTTGTAATTTAGATTTTTTTACACGAAGCAATTGATAATCGAATGAATTTTGAGGTGATATATAAATTCATTCGCAGTCAGTACAAAGGCTAAATCTGAAAACGCTGTAATTGTGTTTTTTGTATTTTTTTTTTATATAACCAAGGGTAATTTTTAAAAAAACCAGGTACCTGTTGATTTACACAGTGAATATATAAAGGCTAAATCTCAAATGTTGCAAATAAATTTTTTTCAGGTAACCAGGGGTATTTTTTTTCGAAAAAACGCTGGGTACCTGTTGATTCGAAAAAAACCCAGGTACCTGTTGATTTACACAGTGAATATAAAGGCTAAGTCTGAAAGCGCTGTAATTATAATTTTTAATTTTTGTCGTAATTATAATTAAAAAAATTTCTTTTCGGTAACCAAGAGTAATTTTTTTTTCGAAAAAAAAACCTGGTACCTGTTGATTTAAGGTAATTTTTTTCTACTGTAATTGATAGCAGCGCGAAATGAGAGGGAATATCCCGAGGACGCTCGTAAACCCGCACAATTGACTTCGGAAGAGATGAAAGCGGAAAATGATTGAAATAGAAGCAATAAAACCTTGGGAACAGACAAAAAAAAAAAAAAAAAAAAAAAATGGTGTCTTAAATTCGCAGATGGATCTCTCTCTCTCTCTCTCTCTCTCTCTCTCTCTCTCTCTCTCTCTCTCTCTCTCTCTCCCATGAATTTGCTGAGAAATTATCCTTGGTTTGTGGTCAGCCCTCTGAAAGAAATATTATTAGAAAATCCGTACGGAGTTAAAATTCTGATGAAATATGAAGAAAATTCGTAAATTAATATGAAAAGTCATTGAGACAGGTAACATTGTGTCCTTTTCCAGCCCAGGCTCGAAGGAAACAGGATTAAAACTGAAAGTAAAAATGATATGGCTTAAGGACAGCGGAAGCGTTTGACCAACTCCTCCTTTCAAGAAGAGATGTTTATAATAGTCAGGAAAACTAGTGTAAAGTATAATGATATATTGACTAAATGCGTCGGTTTTAGATGTGTGTTTTCAGCTGTGGTTAATTTTAGCTTTGTTAAAAGTAAATTGTTTTAAAAGTAAATGGTTTTGACATTTACAGCCACAGTAGTAGGACTACTGTATGTAAATTAGTTTCCATTGTAATTGTAATATATAATCTACTTGAGGTTCGTCTTTATCAT
>JANJGK010000046.1:23828926-23879285 GCA_039081455.1 Macrobrachium rosenbergii
AGGGAGGGAGGGAGGGATGGTTCCACAAGGAATTAACAGCAGTATATATTTAAATTAAAAATCCTTTTCATTACTTGACCTCCGGAATTATTTGATCTCTGGAATCAAACTGAAGTTGAAATGCTCTGGAATGAATTGGCAGGAGAGCACCCAATATATATATTTATTATTATTATTATTATTATTATTATTATTATTATTATTCCTCCAACAGGTTGTAGTGGCTTTCCGTGGCTGGGCCGACCATTTCTTCCGTCCCTGGACCACCTGAGACCAGATCCTCTAGCCGCTTCGCTGGGCCTCAAGTACACCGGTACGTATTCTGCATTTGGTTGTATTAAATGCAGTCAACTACATTCAATACATCTATATTTGGCTGTATTGAATGCATTCAGCTGCAGTCAGTACATCTAGATTTGGCTGTATTAAATGCAGTCAGCTACAGTCACATCTATATTTGGCTGTATTGAATGCAGTCAGATACAGTCAATATATCTATATTTGGCTGTATTGAATGCAGTCAGATACAGTCAGTATATCTACATTTGGCTGTATTGAATGCAGTCAACTACAGTTAATACACCTACATTTGGCTGTATTGAATGCAGTCGACTACAGTTAATACATCTGCATTTGGCTGTATTGAATGCGTTCAGCTACAGTTAATACATCTGCATTTGGCTGTATTGAATGCAGTCAACTACAGTTAATACACCTACATTTGGCTGTATTGAATGCAGTCAACTACAGCAAATAAATCCCTGATCTGTGGGAATACAGTTGGAATACAACGGTCATACAGCGAACGGCTTAAACTTCTCTTGATTAACTAATTGAAATGATTGATTGATTGATTATGTCTATTAAAACTGGCGTCACAACATCTAAGTTACTGACGCCGTAATAGATTTAAATAGGGAACTAAAAATAAATAAGTTTAAAAAGAATTTCCTATAAAAATATCTAAAAATGCCTACAACTGTTGTAGGGTTCCATGATGTTGTATCGGCTGTTGTATTGCATTTTTTTTTCTCGTTACGTTGTAGAAATTCCGCATCTTAGCCCACTGATAAACGTGGAATTAGAAGCTTATTAATTTTTTGTTTACAAATTACGTTGGACTGGCTATTGCATTGCAGTATATTAATTATTTATCATTGTGTTGTTTAATTCTCTATCTTAGCCCACTGTTTTATGTGGAATCAGACGCATATTAGAATTTTGCAAATTATAATATTTTTTCTCCTTACGCTGTTGTGATTCCGCATCGTAGCTCACTGTTGAATGTGGAATTAGAAGCATTTTAGATTTTTATTTTCAGATTTACGTACTTTTACGTAGAGATAATGTATTCATTGAAAGCTTACTTATTACCGTGTGATGTGGAACTTATACAGTTTAAGTTCTACATCTTTATCTTCAGCTGCTTCGATTTAGTTTATTTTTTATCTGACATTTTTCTCTCTAGGAATTTTTACATTGCCAATATATATATATATATATTATATATATATATATATATATATATATATATATATATATATATATATATATATATATATATATATATATATATATATATATATATATATCTTATTTCTCTATGTTTTCGTAGAGTATGGGCACACGAATAATAATAATAGTAACCACGAAAGCAATGAGGAGGTGGGGGTTCTCGCCCTGCCAGCGCGAATACTCGGGTTCGATCACCTACCGGGCCGAGACGCTCTTGGTACGTTGTATCACAGTAAATCCCATTCGTGACCTTTGTTAACCCTAGTAGTGTTAAAAAAGGACTTCGTAGTTAGTTAAATGTAGTGGGTCGTAATCAAGGTGTATTCTGGCTGCACAGCCACTTGAAACACAGAGATTCAGTAATAAGGTTTTTTAGTGTATCTGCTCAAGAATCGTTTCCAGAAAATTATCGACTTTGACAGATACCCGTATGATTGTGCTTTAATTAAACAGTACAAAACATCATCAATATATTCAGTATATTCATAGTCTACTATTTTGACGTCAGCTCTTGCCAAAAATGTTTTGGGGGTCAGATTTAAAATGCTCTCTCTCTCTCTCTCTCTCTCCTGCCCAATCTAAAAAAACACCAGAGAATCAACTCGCATTAAAAGGATTCAGAAATAGTCCAAAAAATCCTTTTAATATTTTGCTCTGTCATCTCAAACTCCCATCAAGTTCAGGTCATCTACAGACCTATTCTGTGATTTATTAAGCCTCCCTACTGTCCAGAACTCTAGACTTGTAAGTCTTGAAGTTTATAATACTTTACATCATTCAAAATCCTGCAGGGAAGATGGAAATTTTTAATAATCACGCCTGGAAGCGAAGGTGCAGTGCATTACACCCTAATGCTGTTCTTCTTGCATTTTAATACATTTTTATCTATTTATTTATTGATTTATTGTTTCTTTTTTAATAAGTGAGATCTCTTCTTTCTGTATTCCGCTTTACCTTCGAATATTTCCTAATGAACACCATAATATTCTTTGGAAGCTTGAATTTCAAGTCAGTGGCCCCTTTTTTGGGCTTGTTCCATATGAATAGGGTTCATCATCTGAATTATAATAATAATAATAATAATAATAATAATAATAATAATAATAATAATAATAATAATAACTGAAGTCATTTCTCAGGAAACACCGTGAATTATATTTATATCCAGTGGCCCAGAAAATGACACTGAAATTCCTTTAATAATGAAAACGTAATTAAGCCACCTGGCGACATTTTGCAGTCCAGAGCAAAAAAATAAACAAATAAATAAATAAAAATAAAAACAAATATAATTAAATAAATAAATAATAAAAAAAATTGAAAAAGGTGACAACAAGAGGAAAGTGTAATCCCGTGCCTCTTGAAATGAAGAAGAGCTTTTTCCTGTACAGATAATTATAATTAGTCGAAGTATGGCATCGCGTGACCTAGCTTTGAGAGATATGTTTGTCGCGACAGGTCTCACCTGACCACCCCGATAGATGTCCCCTCATTGTCAAGGAAGAGTTTGTTTGGAGGGGAAACATGTTGCTGTCTGGGGTACCGCATTTCTCAGTTTTTAAATAGACTTATGACCCGTTTCTCAGTTTTTAAATAGACTTATGGCCCGTTTCTCAGTTTTTAAATAGACTTATGACCCATTTCTCAGTTTTTAAATAGACTTATGACCCATTTCTCAGTTTTTAAATAGACTTATGAGCCGTTTCTCAGTTTTTAAATAGACTTATGACTCGTTTCCCAGTTTTTAAATAGACTTATGACTCGTTTCCCAGTTTTTAAATAGACTTATGACCCGTTTCTCAGTTTTTAAATAGACTTATGACCCGTTTCTCAGTTTTTAAATAGACTTATGACCCGTTTCTCAGTTTTTAAATAGACTTATGACCCGTTTCTCAGTTTTTAAATAGACTTATGACCCATTTCTCAGTTTTTAAATACACTTATGACCCGTTTCTCAGTTTTTAAATAGACTTATGGCCCGTTTCTCAGTTTTTAAATAGACTTATGACCCATTTCTCAGTTTTTAAATAGACTTATGGCCCGTTTCTCAGTTTTTAAATAGACTTATGACCCATTTCTCAGTTTTTAAATAGACTTATGACCCATTTCTCAGTTTTTAAATAGACTTATGAGCCGTTTCTCAGTTTTTAAATAGACTTATGACTCGTTTCCCAGTTTTTAAATAGACTTATGACTCGTTTCCCAGTTTTTAAATAGACTTATGACCCGTTTCTCAGTTTTTAAATAGACTTATGACCCGTTTCTCAGTTTTTAAATAGACTTATGACCCGTTTCTCAGTTTTTAAATAGACTTATGACCCGTTTCTCAGTTTTTAAATAGACTTATGACCCGTTTATCAAGTTTTTAAATAGACTTATGACCCGTTTCTCTGTTTTTAAATAGACTTATGACCCGTTTCTCAGTTTTTAAATAGACTTATGACCCGTTTCTCAGTTTTAAATAGACTTATGACCCGTTTCTCAGTTTTTAAATAGACTTATGACCCATTTCTCAGTTTTTAAATAGACTTATGAACCGTTTCTCAGTTTTTAAATAGACTTATGACCCGTTTCTCAGTTTTTAAATAGACTTATGACCCATTTCTCAGTTTTTAAATAGACTTATGGCCCGTTTCTCAGTTTTTAAATAGACTTATAACCCGTTTCTCTGTTTTTAAATAGACTTATGACCCGTTTCTCAGTTTTTAAATAGACTTATGACCCGTTTCTCAGTTTTTAAATAGACTTATGACTCGTTTCCCAGTTTTTAAATAGACTTATGACCCGTTTCTCAGTTTTTAAATAGACTTATGACTCGTTTCCCAGTTTTTAAATAGACTTATGACCCATTTCTCAGTTTTTAAATAGACTTATGACCCATTTCTCAGTTTTTAAATAGACTTATGAGCCGTTTCTCAGTTTTTAAATAGACTTATGACTCGTTTCCCAGTTTTTAAATAGACTTATGACTCGTTTCCCAGTTTTTAAATAGACTTATGACCCGTTTCTCAGTTTTTAAATAGACTTATGACCCGTTTCTCAGTTTTTAAATAGACTTATGACCCGTTTCTCAGTTTTTAAATAGACTTATGACCCGTTTCTCAGTTTTTAAATAGACTTATGACCCGTTTCTCAGTTTTTAAATAGACTTATGACCCGTTTCTCTGTTTTTAAATAGACTTATGACCCGTTTCTCAGTTTTTAAATAGACTTATGACCCGTTTCTCAGTTTTAAATAGACTTATGACCCGTTTCTCAGTTTTTAAATAGACTTATGACCCATTTCTCAGTTTTTAAATAGACTTATGAACCGTTTCTCAGTTTTTAAATAGACTTATGACCCGTTTCTCAGTTTTTAAATAGACTTACAACCCATTTCTCAGTTTTTAAATAGACTTATGGCCCGTTTCTCAGTTTTTAAATAGACTTATAACCCGTTTCTCTGTTTTTAAATAGACTTATGACCCGTTTCTCAGTTTTTAAATAGACTTATGACCCGTTTCTCAGTTTTTAAATAGACTTATGACTCGTTTCCCAGTTTTTAAATAGACTTATGACCCGTTTCTCAGTTTTTAAATAGACTTATGACCCGTTTCTCAATTTTTAAATAGACTTACAACCCATTTCTCAGTTTTTAAATAGACTTATAACCCATTTCTCAGTTTTTAAATGGACTTATAACCCATTTCTCAGTTTTTAAATAGACTTATAACCCATTTCTCAGTTTTTAAATGGACTTCTTCTTCTTCTTCTTCTTCTTCTTCTTCTTCTTCTTCTTCTTCTTCTTCTTCTTCTTCTTCTTCTTCTCCTCCTCTATTATTATTATTATTATTATTATTATTATTATTATTATTATTATTATTATTATTATTATTATTATTATTATCATCATCCAGGCTGCACCCCTAGTTGGAGAAGCCGTGTTTCTACAACGCTAAAGGCTCCCTTCTACATTTCCCAGTTTCTCGTTCCCTTTCGGACCTGGGCTTCAAAAAGGGCACTTTAGGATGCCCTGTACCACCCTTTACCCTTCGGTGTAAACAAGACATTCCCTTCGTAGGAAAACTGGACAGACATCCACGAGAATAACCATTCGTGAATGTCTTGCATTATCATTGCAATGTCCCCCAACCAGTGTAGGCTCATAGGCGCGTTGGCGCTTTGCTCACAAGTCACGTGTTTGTGTGTGTGTGTGTACGTATGTGTATGTACGTGTGTGTGTATGTTTTAATGGTTTTGTAATGCTTACCGCTGTGTGCACGTCGACTTCATTTGGGCGTGGCGTGACGTATTCTATATACCTTACGAGCTGTAAATATGATTCCGCTCGTCGGCCCCCTTTTTTTTTTTTTTTTTTTTTTTGCCTCTAGCGTGTCTCTGTCTCCATGCGCTTTTTGGGTTTTTAATGGAGGGCCGGACTTTGTATTTGCGTTGTGTTAATGATAATATTATTATTAATAATAATTTTATTATTTTAAAGTATTTTTAATAGGAATAGCATAGAAGGGGATTGGTTTTTTGGAGCGTGGATCAAGATATTTGTACTTGGGATGGTTCTGAGAAAACATTATTTGTTATTAATTGTTATTATTATTATAAATAGGCAGTAGTAGTAGTAGTAGTAGTAGTAGTAGTAGTAGTAGTAGTAGTAGTAGTAGTAGCATCTAGAAAAAGTAGCACCTAGACTCACTAGTCCATCTCATCTCATTGCTAGACCTAACGTGTTATATTTTTGAAGTGAAGTGGCCAATTGGACGTTGAATCTAAAGCCTTTGCAAAGACAACTAAAATATGGGTCTGTAATATCTGGAAGAGAGATTTCTTTAATTTTAAGGAAAACAGATCCAGGAAAAGAATCACAAAACTTGGCAAGCGAAAGAATGAGACAGAATTGGAAACGCTCAATTATAACCCAGAAACCTCTAGTACGAATGCCGAGAGTTTGATCAATTTAATTCATGATAATTTTGACGAAGTATTGATCATATTCCAACCCATCTGCGACCTGCAGCAGTCTACCACAGCCAGGTACACAGTGAACTGGCTAGATCAAGAGGCTTACTGTGAGTTTTAACCCTTCCATGTCAGTCCATACCTCGCTCGGCTCCGTGATCGAATTCAGGTCTCCTCTTGATGTATGCTGAGAGAGAGAGAGAGAGAGAGAGAGAGAGAGAGAGAGAGAGAGAGAGAGAGAGAGAGAGAGAGAGAGAGAGAGAGAGAGAGGATGTTTTTAAGGCTGGACTGAATAAGTTCCTTGCAGTCCTAGTGAACTTGTAAAAGTATATATATCAGTCAGATGTTAAATTATCTTGGTGTCAATTTTTCAGTGACATATTGTCATTAAACCTCAGTTTGGTAATTTAGACCTGCTGGAAAATATAGGCACAAATCAAAAATAAAAAAATACAAAAACAAAAAATAAATCGTTGGCCTACATCGTGAAAACGCTAGTGTGCGCCAACTGACAATCGGAGTAATGATTTATCGTTCGCATGTCTGAATCCTCAGTGTTTCGTTTCGAGAAACTTTTTGCCTAAATACTGGGCGACAAGATCTACATTTTCGTCTTGTACTCTGTATCTTGGGAGACTTGAGAATCCTTTTACTCTGTGTAGTGTAACACTACTAGTTCAGTCTCACCATAACTGAAATAACAGAATTCTGTACTACATTACATCCATTACTTGAGGTAATTCAAATTACGCCTAGTGTTTGGGGTCGTCTAAAAGCCTGTAATCTAGTGGGAGGAAATTACCTGTAATCAACGCAGCATGTGCAGTACAGTAATAAGTTCATTTCACTTCGATTTCACTCCGTTGCGACGGAAGGTTCGTCATGGAGCGTTGAATGCTTGCTTGAATTATATATTATTATTTCTATAAGCGTTTAGGGGTTCCAGCTTGAGGTTAGTCTATTGTTCTTGTGAATTGCTTGGTCACTTGAGAGAGCTCCTGACTCTGTAAGGACTTGATCAGAGGATTTAGTACTAGGTAAAGATCAAGGAGTTGGTCAGCTAAATGTAAGTGGGTGAGGAATAAAAGGCAGGAAGCATTGCAGCTGGGATCCTAAGGAAGGACGCTGCAAAGAATATTAGAGTAGGCCTACCATCTTTCAGTGTCCTCCTCTGTTCATCTACAGTGTGCCACTGTATTCATCTACAGTGTACCACTGTGTTCATCTACAGTGTACCACTGTGTTCATCTACAGTGTGCCACTGTGTTCGTCTACAGTGCGTCACTGAGTTCATCTACAGTGTGCCACTGAGTTCATCTACAGTGAGCCACTGTGTTCATCTACAGTGTGCCACTGGGTTCATCTACAGTGTGCCACTGGGTTCATCTACAGTGTGCCACTGTGTTCATCTGCAGTGTGCCACTGTGTTCATCTACAGTGAGCCACTGTGTTCATCTACAGTGAGCCACTGTGTTCATCTACAGTGTACCACTGTGTTCATCTACAGTGAGCCCTGTGTTCATCTACAGTTTCCTACTGAGTTCATCTACAGTGAGCCACTGTGTTCATCTACAGTGATCCACTGTATTCATCTACAGTGAGCCACTGTGTTCATCTACAGTGATCCACTGTATTCATCTACAGTGAGCCAACGTGTTCATCTACAGTGTGCCACTCAAGCACACCGTAAGTGTCGCCCCTCCTACGCGGTTGAGCTCGTGGTAATTGTCAGATACACATATTTTTTGCATTACTTTAACATTGTTTACTCGCTGCCAAGCAGCGTATAGCTTAGCTTAGCATTGCGTGTATGGCACCTACCGCTATTTTCAAACCACAGTCATTAGACCCAATTACCGAACCATCAATATTAATAACACCTACTAACTACCGACCGAGGTAGATTATACCATCGGCGGCGAGGCGTGCATGTTAGTTACCGTGGAGATATATATATGCTAAGGTTCCTTTCCCCCCCCTCACTCCACAAATGCAGGACTCCCAACCAAGACACTTCAATTTCCTATCGTGTGTTTCGTGCGTTGCTGTGCGTTTGAAATCGGCGTGAGTCTCTTCGAGAGAAAGGTAGCACATGTATGTGCTACCTTTCTCTCGTGTTTTCTAGCTCTCCGTCGTGTTTTCTAGCTTTCTTTCGTATTTTCTAGCTTTCCCTCGTCTTTTATACTTTTTCTCGTATTTTATAGTTTTTCCTTGTATTTTTTAGCTCTCTCTCGTATTTCCTAGCTTTCTCTCGTATTTTCTAGCTTTCTCTCGTGTTTCCTACTTCTCCCTCGTATTTTCTACCTTTCGTATTTTCTACTGTTCGCTTGTATTTTCTACTTCTCCCTCGTATTTTCTACCTTTCTCACGTATTTTTTACCTTTCGTATTTCCTACCTTTCCCTCATATTCCCTATCTTTCCTTCGTATTTTCTACCTTTCCCTCGTATTTCCTACCTTTCCCTCGTATTTCCTACCTTTCTCTCCTATTTCCTACCTCTCTAGCTACTTTTAGTGCTCTTTCTATCTCAACCTCCTCGTCGTAAAGCCCACTGTTCTATATTCTCTAGATCTTGGTTAAGTCGTCCTCCCTTAGTACCACTAAACCACACCGTACGTATCCACCCGCCCCCTTTCCTTCCCTACAGGTAACAACCTTTCCCTCGTATTTTCTACCTTTCTCTCCTATTTCCTACCTCTCTAGTTACTTTCATGCTCTTTCTGTTCCACCTGAACCTCGTCGCCGTAAAGCAAAGCCCAATGTACTATATTCTCCGTCACTTGGTTAAGTCGTCCTGCCATAGTACCACTAAAGCACATAAACAGTGCGTATCCAGCCACCCCCTTTCCTTCCCTTCAGGTAACGATACCACCACCGCTACTGCCACCACCTCGCTGCTACCACCATTTACCAACACCACATACCAACCACCTTCGCCGCGCCGACAACCACACCACCTCGTGTCCGCATACGACCCCCTAGCACGCGACGCCTACATTTAAAACACTCCCCGAATTACCGTTTTCGTACCGCGTCTGAAAGACGCAACCGTCTCGCTCGGCCGGGAATCGATTCCCGCCCTTACGGCGTGACGCCCGTAGTCCGGGAATGCGACGTGGCTTGGGAATGTTGGAATACGGCTTTCGTGAAATCGTTTTAATACGGCGAAGCAGGACAGTTTAGCAGAAGGAAAAAGATGATGATGACGGGGAGTACTGGGGAGTTATGGGGGGTGGTTAGATGGGGACTGGGAGTCCCTATCTGGGTTTGACAATCATGGAGGAATGCATTACCACCGCCTTGTTAGTTGACAAATAGATGAAGGGGGGCGGGGTGGGGTGTGTGGAGGGGGGGGGGGGAGTTCGGTGGCTCAAATATGCCACCACGGCCAACCTCCCATTGTCAATCATTACCGATGGATTGGACGGGGGATGTGTCACTACAGAAGGTGGTCATTTTCAGTTTTTCGTCAATACCTCCTCCCTTCTTCTTCTTCTTCTTCCTCGTACGGGAAATCCGTCCCGCGAAGATTTATGGGAAGGACAACATGCCACGACCATATCCCCGTCGGTAAAACAGTTCATTACTGGGTCTTATTGGCGAGTTTTGACGTTTTTTGCCGTTTTACGCGCATCTTGCGCCAAGCTCGGAATATCTGTTTATCTCCAGAAATCAAATAAAATAATGAAGTTTCTTTTGGTCACATTCACCAGTTCTGATATATTATTATTATTATTATTATTATTATTATTATTATTATTATTATTATTATTATTCAGAAGATGAACCCTATTCATATGGAACAAGCCCACCAAAGGGGCCACTGACTTGAAATTCAGACTTCCAAAGAATATTATGGTGTTCATCAGAAACAAATAACAGAAGTTAAAGGGAAATACAGAAAAAAAGATCGCCTATTAAAATGCAAAAAAAAAATAAATTAACAAATTAATAGATAAATAGATAAAAATGTTAAGTAAATTATCAAGACACAAGGTCCACAATGACAGTTTTACTCGTTTCCAAATATTCCTGGTTTAATTTCCCAGTTGATAAGCTTGAGGTCATTACGGAAAATTATTAAATAATTCAAATAATTGAAAAATTATTTAACAACTTTAAGGAGAGACCAACGAATTACATAATTCATTCGTTGTACTTTCCCATAGGTTGTTCAGTATGTTTCAGCGAGCTTGCTCGCGCGCGCTACGTAAGCTGGAACCTGGGGCTGCTGTCTCCCCTAACCCCCCGATCCCCTACCTTTCCCCGCCCCTCCCGGTGCGGACAAACTGGTTTGCAGGGGGTGGGTGGCTGTGTCATGTCTCCCCTACTGTCACCCGGGGGAGGACAAACGAAATCCATTCAGATTTTATTATTAAAGATTAAGCTTCATTTGATATGTGGGTGAATGCGTCAAGCCTTCCCGGGACGCCTTGACGCTACTTGTTATTCATAACCTGTTTAGAAATAAAAAAAAAAGTAAAATAAACATTATTATATGTTATTTCGGGTTGAAAGCTCGAAAGTTAATTGAGTTAGTCTGAACGAGCATTATGAAATCAATATTGGCGTGGCAAACCTCTTGAATATTTTAAGTAAGTTTGTTCAGAAGCAATTGATAATCTTTGTTGTGGGTGGACAGCTAAAATTGCCACTTAGTGAATAATAATAATAATAATTAATAATATATATATATACATAATATATATATATAGATAGATAGATAGATAGATAGATAGATAGATAGCTTTTGTTTCATTTCAGGGCATACAAAAACACGCAGTTGATATTTGATACGGATAAGGAATTGCCAATTTCAGAATGAAATTCTGAATCAAATAAGATCATAACAACACAAGTTATTATTAATTCATATCTGAAAATGTAGTATTATATTTGAAATTAAGGGCAAATAAGAATTGAGAACTTATAAGTGTCCTTTTCTAGCCCAGACCCGAAGAAGGAAACAAGTTAAAGGAAGGATGAAAGATTAAGGGCTTATTGAGCACAAAAAAATTTTTAAAAATGCGCCGAAGAAACGAGTTTTCTGCACAGCCGCTACAGCGTGTAATCAAGGCTACCGAAAATAGATCTATCTTTCGGTGGTCTCGGTATAATGCTGCACGAGCCGCGGCCCATGAAACTCTAACCACCGCCCGGTGGTGGCCTATCCTATATCGTTACCAGAAGCATGATTATGGCTAACTTTCAAATTAAGTGAATTAAAAACTACTGAGGCTAGAGGGCTGCAATTTGGCATGTTTGATGATTGGAGGGTGGATGATCAACATACCAATTTGCAGCCCTCTAGCCTCAGTAGTTTTCATTTTAAGATTAAAATTAGCCAATAATCGTGCGTATGGCAACGCTATAGGACAGGCTACCACAGGGCCGTGGCTGAAAACTTCATGCGCCACAGCTCACACAGCATTATACCGAGACCACCGAATGATAGATCTATTTTCGTTAGCCTTGATTATACGCTGTACAGAAAACTCGACTGTGCCGAAGACGGCACATTTTTATTACATATTTCTTTTTATCATTTTCGATGGTAGTGATACCTTCAAATCCCACCAAATTCCTTCTTACAACCTACGGATCGGAGTTTGGGCTTTTAAACCTCCGGGTCACTTAATGACCCGGGTCATGGTATATAATAATCTAATAACGGCGTGGGATGACCAAGCCGCTTAATCATGGCCCTTCATTCGGCCGTTGCATGACGGCTTTCGGATCCTGCTGTAAAATTGATAGTTTAAGCGATCCCCGCTACTTGTTGCGTGTGCCGGCCATAAATTCATTCTCTCTCTCTCTCTCTCTCTCTCTCTCTCTCTCTCTCTCTCTCTCTCTCTCTCTCTCTCTCTTTAAGAAAGGATATGGTCTCTCTCACTCTCTCTAGAAAAGGTATGGTTTCTCTCTCTCTCTCTCTCTCTCTCTCTCTCTCTCTCTCTCTCTCTCTCTCTCTCTCTCTCTGTCAAAACCACTGTGTCAGTAAGTTGTATTGGGTACGTTCGGCGATTTTCCCTCTTCGATTAGTTTCTCTCTCTCTCTTTCTCTCTTTAAGAAAGGTATGGCCTCTCTCTCTCTCTCTCTCTCTCTCTAAGAAAGGTATGATCTCTCTCTCTCTCTCTCTCTCTCTCTCTCTCTCTCTCTCTAAGAAACTATACGAGCACTTGAGTGCCCCTGTGGAGTATCAGGTATACTCAAGTGGTAGGTAAAGACTATAGCTGCAACCCCTTCCATTCCTTTTACTGTACTTCCGTTCATATTCCCTTTCTTCCATCTTACGTTCCTCAACTCTCTCCTAACAATTGATTCATAGCGCAACTGCTTTGAGGTTTTCCTCCTATCACGCCTTTCAAACCTCTTTACTGTCAGTTTCCGTTTCGGCGCTGAATGACCCCATAGGTCCCAGCGCTTGGCCTAAATTCTATATATTCTATTCAATTCCATAATGTTCCAATATTTCCAGGTCTCGTTGACACGGGTTGGGCCACATACCCACCGCCAGGGTATCCTCCCTCCTACCTAGGATCGTCTCTTCCAGCCTGCCCTTCTGGCCACGGTCCGCATGGGCAGAGTCACCTGAGCCCCGCCCTTCCTCCTGGTGCCCACAGGGACGTGGGCATTTCGGAAGTAGCTGCTGCGTCTTCCAGCCACCTTAATTGTAAGTATGCATTTTCATACCCATTTGAGGCTATACTCTGACAATGCTGTTTGTGTGGTATTGATGTGTTTGTGCGATCTGGCGTTACAGTGGTTATGATCGTCGATAGATTGGTTTGTATGGCTTTGATTATGAGATTCTGACAGTGTTTGTATATTTGAAATGTCTTAATGTGACTACACGAATATTTTATTGTCTTAGATAATAGCTTGATGATAAAGTCTGCAGTAAAGATATTGAAGAGTAACTTTTTGATTGTATGTCTTTGATTATGAGATTTTCTGACAGTATTTATATACTTGAAATGTCTTAACGAGACTACACGAACAGTTCAGTGTCTTAGATAATAGCTTGATGATATTATCTGCAATAAAGACATTGGGAAAACACCTTTGAACACTAAATATCCCCAAGAACTTAGAAAGACGTGAGAATATTGATGTTCTGGGAAATATCTCTTACCGATTCTCACACAATTCTGTTTTTCCTTGTTTTTATTTACGTGGGGATTTCAATCAGTTTTTAATTGTCACTTTTTGTTTTTCATTGTTGCCAGAACAACCTGGAAACGAAGTTTTAAAGAATTATTTAATTTTCCAGTGTTGCCATAACAAGTTGGAGACGAAGTTTTTAGGAGTTATTATAATTTTCCAGTGTTTCCAGAACAACTCGGAGACGAAGTATTTAAGAATTATTTCATCTTTCAGCATTGCCAGATTTGATCTTTCACTGTTGCCAGAACAACTTGTTGACGAAGTTTTTAACAATCATTTTACGCTTTCCAGTGTTACCAGATCAACTCGGAGACGCCGCAGCGAGCCTAAGCCTATCCAAAGACCTTTTAGGAGCAGGAGGAGGAGGGGGCCATCCCGTCCTCCCGCCTTCCTCCGTGTCCACCACCCTGAGCATGCTCGGCGGAGGAACGAGCGTCTTCGGCGGGAGCAACAACGTCCTCGGACCCGCTGGCGTCCTCGGAGGAATGGGAACCGGAAACGTAGACCTACTGGCAGCAGCTGCGGCGGCCGCGGCGTCGTCAGCAGCGGCTCCTCCGGGGGCGCACGGGAGTGGGAGCAGCTTGCAGAGTGCCGCCCACGGCGTGAATGGGAGCGGGGCGGGCGCTTTGGGAGGGGGCGGTGCTGGGATATTAGGGGGTGGGCCTAACCTCTTAGGAGGAGGCCACGCCGGAGTCTACTTGGCTCCGCCCATGATCCCGGCAGCATCCCTGCTCTATTCGTCACTGTGCTCCGTTCTTCCACACACGCCCACGACCCTCACCCCGCCCACGAACACGCCCACCCGGGAGGATTTGATCAGAGGAGCTGGTTCCTCCTCCTCCTCCTCCAGCCAAGGGCATCTTCCTCCTCCTCCGCCCCACTCGCTGCCTCCGCCCTCAGGATCTTTAGGGAGCCTCTCAGGGAACCATCCTAGGCCACCTGACCCCGTTTGGAGGCCTTACTGAGGTGGAGTGTGTGTTGGTGAATGATGGAGGTTGGGGAGAGGGTCGAGAAATGTTGGAGAATGTTGGAGAAAGGATAATACTGTGAGGTGGGCCAGATCAGCACTCAAATCAAACTGAAACTGAATTATGAGAAGTAAATGAAACTGCTTTTGGTTTTGTGAGGAAAAATAAAGATTGTATGGAAAATGAAGATTGTTTGGATTGCGAAGATTGTATGGAAAACAAAGATTGTGTGGAAAAAAGATACTCTGTGTGGAAAATAAAGATAAAACCTTCATTGTGTGAGGGAAAGACGAAATCACAAACGGTATATATTGACCTAAGTGTGACGAAGATTCGATTATCTTTAAGAATTTTTTTACCTACATAGCATAAGAAAAATAAAATCTTTTTATATGTAGTTTGAGATATCTGTGCCTTTCTGAAATGATAAAAACTTGATAAAAAAACTTCAGGAAAAACTTTTGCATCGTTGCAAAGTAATTTTAATTTTTCAAAGTATAATTTTTAAAAATTGTCTTTTTTTTCCATAATGGCGTATGATGATGTGATAGACTTTGGTGGTGCCTTTGTGATATTATTGTTATCATTATTGTTTTTTTTTAGTAGATTATATGAATGTATACGAGGAACTTTTGTATGTATCAGTGACTCCTCCATTATTTATTTTACCGCCAGTGCACCTCACGTGCGGTGCACTGTAGGCATTACTGAAGGTTCTTTGCAGCGTCCCTTATGAACCTAGCTACAACCCCTTTCCTTCATTTTACTGTACCTCCATTCATATTCTCTATCTTCCACCGTACTTTCTCCAGCCTTCTCCAAACAATTTCTTCACAGTGCAACTGCGAGGCTTTCCACCTGTCGCACCTTTCAGACCTCTTACTCTCACTTTTCCTTTCAGCGTTGAATGACCTCAGAAGCCCCAGCGCTTGACTTTAAGCCTAAATTTTATATTCTATTCTGTTCTGTTATTTAATTTTTAGAGTTTCCAGGAATAAACGCAGCTATCTTTGGTGTGAGTGCAAAGGCACGTGGCGTTCATGATCAAGACAGGTTGTAGGAGATTAATTTGGCTGGCTTGACTGGGATCTTTGTAAAGTCTTTTCATTGGCAGTCTCTCTCTCTCTCTCTCTCTCTCTCTCTCTCTCTCTCTCTCTCTCTCTCTCTCTCTCTCTCTCTCTTTGTGGCAGTATGTGTGTGGAGGATGGCATTTAACTCACTAGTGACTAACTTAATCCTCTCTCTCTCTCTCTCTCTCTCTCTCTCTCTCTCCCCGTGCGAGTGTGTGTGTGTGTGTGTGTGTGTGTGTGTGTGTGTGTGTGTGTGGGGAGGATGGCTTTATATTACTAATGACTAACTTAATTCCCCCCCATCTCTCTCTCTCTCTCTCTCTCTCTCTCTCTCTCTCTCTCTCTCTCTCTCTCTGGCAGTGTTTCTGTTCGAGTAGCTGATGACTTAACTTTGCCCAGGTATATAAAGTGGCTACTTTGGCTGTTTTCTGCACTGGGTGTTCACCCACGATTCAGCAGTCAGGATAAATGCGTCAGTAAGCATTTACTTACATTAGAATTCTCATCTGGTTCCTTTCCATCGAAGGCTGTCTGTGTGATATGCAAATTCATTTGTCCTGTGCTCAATAGTGCAGAGACACTGAGAGTCCTGCGGAATATTCCATATTAATTGCCATAACTCTCTGAAAATATGAAAGTCATATCCATACTCATAACACTCTAAAAAACAATCTTCACTTTTTATGAAAGACGATATTTTCAGTTCTCGAGTGAGAACCTACTGTAGGCCTACCCTGTTGTGCTGTAAATTTAAGTCTAGAATACCAGCTATTCGAAGTGTACCTGTAGCCATATATAACTAGTCTTTGTCTTCATTCGTTGGTTGCATAATGCACAGCAAATCTGACTAATTTTGGACATGCTGTCTTAAAAGCTTGATGAGTCTTACCGCATATTTTAATCATTGTCGTAGCTTTGATAGGAAGTCGGTAGCCTCGGGACGATACAGAGATAATTCTGTCCTGAGGTTAGTTCCTCGTTGGACGGGTCGGTATAGTTCTCGGCTAGCACTCTGCTGGGCCCGCGTTCGAGTCTCCGGCCAGCCAATGAAGAATTAGAGGAATTTATTTCTGGTGATAGAAATTCATTTCTCGGTATAATGTGGTTCGGATTCCACAATAACCTGTAAGTCCCGTTGCTAGGTAACCAACTGGTTCTTAGTCACGTAAAATAAGTCTAATCCTTCGGGCCAGCCCTAGGAGAGCTGTTAATCAGCTCAGTGGTCTGGTTAAACTAAGGTATACTTTTTTATTGTCCCGAGGTTTGACGACTTTTATTGTAAATCTTGCTGCTCTGTCCAGTATATTTAGTTTCTCTGAAGCTTCCTGAGTTGTATCTTGGGTAGACTATGAAAGTTGCAGCTGTCCACTTTTTTATAGTCATATTAAGATATTTTTTCAACAAAGCCAGTATTTCTAACGTGTCTAGTAATCCTTGCAACATGACAGTCCAGCAGCACACCTAAATCTCAGACTTTTATCAGTGATCAGGACTATTATGGATACAAAACGCCACAAATTCAAGGAACTGAGAATATCTTGCACGTTAGAGTTGCAAGACAATGCTGCTTCATGCAAGGAAAATACTGGTACGGTCACGCAAAGGAATGCAAAAAGAAAATTGAGTTTCCTTAAGATGTACAGACGAAAGGACCAGTGTTGGAAGTCGTCAAAAATATAACTTGCCTGAAACCACTAATAACATCAAAGTTGGTCAATTGTTTCTACGAAAGTCAGTGATAAAACTACCATTTAAGTGGAAAGTAATTGAGAGCAAGATGCAGAGGTTAAAAACTAAATGCAGTTAGAGGCAGAGCGTTAATAACTGCAGTCCTTGTTTATTTGAAAATTACCCGCTTACAAGTTACACTTAGAAAAACAAGCAGTCAAGGATGACACATCACCCTCCTTTTGAGCTGTAACTTGTAAGCAGGTCATTCATAAGTTATCTGCCTTCACTGTGTGTTAAAGCAAAATGGGGATAACTGGTGTATTGTACTTCTACCGATTTTCAGCAAAAAGAATGACAGAACACTAATATTCTGTTGAGTAGTAGTAGTAGTAC
Source organism: Macrobrachium rosenbergii (assembly GCA_039081455.1). Taxonomy (NCBI): domain Eukaryota; kingdom Metazoa; phylum Arthropoda; class Malacostraca; order Decapoda; family Palaemonidae; genus Macrobrachium; species Macrobrachium rosenbergii. The sequence goes on from JANJGK010000046.1 coordinate 23,846,661, forward strand.
TAGTAGTAGTAGTAGTGGTAGTAGTAGTAGTAGCAGCTCCATCCTTTGAACTAACACCTAGTGATACATATCTCTGGATTAAGGTTTTGAGAGCATGGTCAATAGCCTAACCTACAAGAGTAATCCAGAGAAAAATGACCATAGGTAACCTTTTCCTCGACTCCCAGACAGTATCAATGTCCCTCCAGGGTAAATCCTAGATAAACAGTAACAATATCCCTAACACACTGTTCTGCGCTACAGCCTTGCGGTCTCGAATCGCTACAGATCGAGATCTGGAGAAGAGATCGAGACCTAGAGAAGAGATTGAGACCTAAGTAAGAGATCAGAACCCTTTGCCTGAAACTTTCAATGTGTATGTCCACTCAGACTACGTAGAATTGGGAATTTCACCTAAAGTGCGTGAACTTCCGGAGTTAGTGAACATTATCCATTTTGTACACAATCAAAATGGATAGCTAATGGACCACTAAAACAGTCTTAACGGGTCCTTACAGAAACATATCATTTACTAACTAAACATATGAGGTTGCCCTTGAACTAGATAAAGAAAGGCAGGGAAACTTATGAGACATTTCAAGAAAAATTAAAGACATTTATTAAAGAAACTGTAGCATAGAAATATATTCAAGGAAACCGTAAACTGACTAACAAATTTGGCCAATTTGATGGACCAAAAGAGGTCCTCCAAAAATGAGAAGATACTGTAGAGGACTATTTAATTTACTAATGGAAGCCAACCATAATTTTTTATTTTAATTTAATGGTAGGAAAATTTACTTACAAAAAATAACAGGACACACTTGAAGCAACATGCATGCTTAATGTAAAATATTTTTGTGTCGTAAAATAAGAATATTATGAAGACGGTCTAATATATCGTAATAAAGGTAGCCGACTATTGGGGATTGTAGATAGGGCGGAGAAAGAACGAGATTTCTGACCTTATCCGAAAAAAATAGCAGAGAACCTATAGGTTAACTTCATATGGAGCCTTCCTCTCAAAGGAGAGAGAGAGAGAGAGATGGACTGAACTGAACTGAATGGGCTATGGGATATGCAAAAACTTTGGTTATATTGGAAGCCAAAGTAGCCCCAGAACTCTTGCAGAAGAGCGTGCTATCAGAAACAGCACATAATAAGAAAAGTCATGAACTAAGGAATTAATAATAATAATAATAATAATAATAATAATAATAATAATAATAATAATAATAATAATAATAATAATGAGGGGAGGTGGAGGAGGAGGAGGAGGCGTTGAAAGCCACACGAGATGCCATTTCAATAGATGAAAGAAAACAGTACAACAGACGATGATGTAGCGTTTATAATGTGTGTAATACGACGTTTTTATGGTATCATCGCTGTAGCAAATCAGCTTGTATCAGTCCAGGAAAAAAAACAAAACCTGGTAAAGTAATTTGTGAGGCAGAGGAAGGGAAGTTACATGATGTCTAATTTTACGGAAAAGATTCAGAATACTTCCCACTGTACCGGCATTTTTTCACGAATGAAGTAAATTCGATGTTATTCATGGGGTTTACCTTAATGATAAAAGAACTATTATAACGAATAACCTCCCTTGGTCTTTCAAAGGTAAGCAAAGAAGGGAAATATTATTGAAAGAACTTTGGGACAGTAGAGAAACGAAGGTGAATATAGCAGTCACGAGATATGGAGCCGTTAAAAAGATTCTTGTTTAGCTCTTCTTTATTCATATTATTTTCACCTGATGACGAAGAATGCTGTTTGACAGGTCAAAAAATAAACAAAGAAGGGAAAAAACAAGCGAAAGAACTTTAGGATTGTAGGGAATGAAGGTGAAATCATCACAAGTTTTAGATATGGAGCCGTTGCAGAGAGTCACGCTGAGCACTACTACTATACTTCTATTATTTTTCAACTCCTGAAGAAGAAGAAGAATGACGTTTGACAGGTCAAATCTACGGACTCTTGACTTTTGACGTCTCACTTCTCGCTCTGCTTTTGTTACTACAGGCTTCTGTAAGTTTGAAGATTGGTTATTTAAACAACTTTGCATTATTTTTCAGGTTAAATGTGCAATGTTATGTAGGCAGATATAATCTAGGCTCTGAATTAGCCTCACGTAGCTCACTTTAGGCTGTGGTAACCTAGTTTTTACTTCATTTTCGTCTATTTTCGCCAGTTTTCTTCCAAATTCTGTGTTGTTTTGTTATCTTCATTTAAGTGATTCTGTATCTGTTTTGGCCATTTCAGTATAAACCTAAGTCAAGCTGACTCCAAGTAGGGTTTACGTCAATCGTACTTGACAGTTTCACTTTACGTAGGTTAGGCAGGGTACCTTAAGTGCCGTAAGTGGGAATTTCTTATTAATTGAATAATATCACCCCAAAAACATGAACAGGTTGTCCTGTCCCGACTGCTGATCCTTTTTTAGGGATTCCTATTCTATGACTCTTGCTGCTGGTTCAGAGCTAACCTAACCTAACGCTTTTTTTATGGCGGCCTTACTCTCTAGGCCCTTAGCCTATATAGTAATTATAGAGTGGTCCCAGGGTTAGTAGAAAACTGAAAATGAATGGATTTCACCAGCAGGAATGGTTACAAATGCATACTAACAAGGTAAGCGGCCATAAACATTAATAGTTCACATTTTGGCAGCAGTACTGAATAACATACAGTTCTGGTGCCAGGTCAGTAGATGGAACAACTGTAAAATCAAATAAATCCAATCAATGTTTTTGCAGCAGTAAACGTAAGTGGTTTATGCTTGTAATCACATACAATTGCAAAGCAAATTATACTGTGCAAGGATGTGGCAAAAGCATCTTCAGGGATACAGTCATAACTTGAATGCATCAAACTTGGCATAATTTATGCCTCGGAGTCTTACTTGACAGTGGAAACTTCACCGTCAAGACCATCCTATACCTAACCTTACCTGGGGTGCCATACTTAGTTAATATACATTGGTTTAATTTCTCACCAGGACAGATTGTGGGTAATACTTGATAGTTTAATTTTTTTTGTCTGGACAGAATATATCTCCAATGATCATATGATCCCATTTTGGCATTTTTGCTAATGGAATGAGAGGGGCAAGGGAAAATTGTTAAATATTTACCCATAAAAGTGTGACGCATTTGATTGTTTTCCAAAACCATTGTTATTGTTTTGCTGGTGTTCAGTGGCTATTTGGATATTGATTGAGAAATCTTATGTTCAAATTTCTGTATTTCTCTGTGATACAATAGGTAAAAATTTACCCATTAAAATGTTTACAAGTTTTCAGAGTGAATTTCTCAGATATTTTCATGCTCCACCCAGTTTTCCATCATGATCAGATTTTCCACCTTCAGTTGCAGAGTGGCTGTTATAGTGTTAAATTAAAATGATGAGTTTTAAACAGTTCTCATCTAGCTTTTTAGGTGGAAACAAAAAATTAAGTATAAATGATAAAATCATCCCTGTACTTGTCCTTGCTGCAGAGGGACCCTATATATCTTCTCTTACGAACCACCAAATTAACTACCTTGTTGCCAAGCTTCAGTGCCAAAATCAGCTGGGGCAAAAGGCATATACTTATACTTTGGGTTTACGTTTCTACAAAAAATGCCTCTTATCTTCAGAGTTTGTGATTTTGGTTGGGAAAAGCAAGAGCAAGACATTTTGCCGAGAACCATAGTGAAATTTAATCTTGGCACATTTACCAGGAGTATAACCTTAGTCTTAGGTTATATGTAATGTTCATGTTCCATGTATTATAGGAATCCATAATTCACAGTAAGAAACAAAAATTCTCCCAAAGATGCCAGCAGACACTCTGTCACATACTATCCGTCTGTTGTATGATTATTTGTATAGGTACTTTTGGAAACTTCTCTAGGCTTTTGGCCCCAGGACGTATTGAAGCTAAAAGTCGCAGCTTTATTTCCTGTAACCATACTACAACTTTATTTGTATGCTGTAGAATATTAAATTTGTTTTAAAATTGAAACATGGTCATCAGTATTGTGTTCGTTATTTTAAAGGTTAAAGATAACTTGGTGTTTTTCAGACAATGGTAGAAGTCAAGGCTCAGGTGTTGGGTGGCCCTGTCCACCTTGCAGGTGACACAGTGCAGGTGTGTGTCACTATCACAGTCCCATCGCTAGATCCAGCTCTCCGCGCACAGTCAAGGTGGGCTATCTTGTAAAAGCCTCTCTAATATCTAAGACACTGGCTGCAGTTATGGTACTGAGAATGAAAATGACTGTATTGGCAGGGTTGTTTGAACTGTTGTTATGTTCCAGTTAGTCTTGTAGTTAATAAGGGATTTAGGGATCTGTTAGTTTTAAGTAGTGTCAGTAAATTAGTTATGTACTGATCAGTATGTTTACTTTGCATAGGTCTTGAGTACATTAGTACATCTGGAATCTTATATCTTGAGTTTGGGAGTTTATGGTATAATGGAAGAATTACAGATACACTAGATTTTTTTTTTTAATTAAAGCTTTCAAACTTACTCAAATTAATTCTTATCCTTTTGCCACTGGATGATCAGATGCTTATTTCAACAGTTATAATTATTGTCTATAAACAGAATATCTGCAGGAAATGTATGCATTACAAGTCAGCTTGGACTTATAACCATTCAAACCACAGAAATTTAGTTTTATAGTTGGGATTAATGCTTAATTCAGTAATCAACTGTTTTATGTTATAAGCAAGGCCAATTATTTGTTCCATATGTATAATATTTGTAGTAAGAAATTTTGTCTCATAATAGCATAGAACTGAAATGTACGAAACAAGTTGGAATATTAAGATATTAAGTTTTATGCATTTGTTAACTTCATTTTCAGTGATGTATGTGAAGTTCTCGCGTGGGGTAGTGCGCAGATCCATTGCCAGTGCTCAGTTAATGAATCTCGTGTTCATCTTCCAGCTTCTAGCCCTAAGCCACCAGAAGATAGAGCGGTTACTAATGCTGGTATGTTTGTAGAATTACCTGTGTCTGGTTTCATTTTAAGTCATTATCAGTAGCTCTAGGCATGATTACAAAAAAATATTTAAAGTGTTTATAGTTTCTTACGTTATCTTTTCGTGTTAGTAACTGGGCTACATTGTTGTATTTTAACTAACATGTAAATGAAAATAAATGTCTCTGTAATAACACTAGATGATGGACGTACACAGTTTCTGTTAATACAGTAATACTAATTCTTCTTTTACAGACACGTCATTTGCTCCTTGTCGTGGTGAAAGAGGCCACGTTGTCCTGTCAACGAAACCTAAAATTTTATTTTGTGACCTCCAACTTCTACCAGGTGAAAGACGATCATGTAAGTGTACAGTGTTACTTTATTTGTTTAATTGTTTTTACTTTTTAAGAGCAGTAACCTTCCCTCAATCTATTTCTTAAGTGATTGTGGCAATAGTAGGACAAAAACCAGTAAGAAGGCCCACATAATCTTGGAGAAGGGTCACTGAAGAAGACCTAACCTACCTTAGATGGAAATTAAGCATAAGCTGCATAAGACAGAGGAGAGTTAGAGAAAATATTGGCACAATATGCTGATGATGATAATGTTTAATAATCTATAGCATCAGTTGTTTGTAGCTTGCACAGTGTACAGTAAAAGTTAGATTGTTAGTTTCTGATTTGAGGTGATGTCCTCAGTATTTTTGTGAGTTTTGCTACCATCCGTTAGTCATCGTTCATATACAGTAATTATTTTTAACACGTTTGGTTATGGCACTGAAAATTACATTTATGTGTACTCTGTATTTTACTGAAGTAAGTACTGTCTCTTATCTCTACAGTCTTGTACAAAGGAACCCTTCCGTGCGATGCTCCACCCACATATCGAGGCCAGCTCTTGAAATATGCCTACAAGATAACCATTGGTGTCCAGCGTCTTGGTGCAACGATCAAACTTCTAAGAGTACCCATCCGAGTTATTGTCTTACGAGGTTAGGACAGTTGTAATGAGTTTCAGTACATATCTGTTGTAAAGATCACATTTAATCTTAATAAGGTTCTCCCAGTATATCATCCAGTATTCATATGTGTGTTCACTCCTTTGGGTTTTTGTAGGAGGGAATTTGGTAAACATGTACTGTGGATTACTGCTGGTTTGAATATTTTAACCAACCTGACCTTCTAGTTGGAAATCTCCTCTTAATGTATTCTATGTAAGGATAGTGTGGTCAAGCATTTTATCATATTTTTAATAATATCATTTTTAATAAGTAATAACACTGTATAAATAATCTTAGCCGTAACTTCCAGTACATGTTGTAAATTTATTTTTTATTGGATGTACAGTATTTGGAAACCAGCAAGACTTTCGCCTTGATTTAATGTTTGACTCCCACTTTCTGTTGTTCACAGGTTTGAGTGAAGCATGTGTGTATAGTGAAAGTGGGGAATTAGCACCATCAAATCCGTTTTTACACACTCCACAACGTGATACCCCAAGACACACCGCTCTGCAGTTGATTCAAGTACAGTACAGTATTGCTTTTAATTATCAAGTGATGCTGCTAAAAGATAAAAAGATGTGATAAAAAACAAAAGTTGTAGAAATATTAAAAGATGACATCTTTTATAATTTTCAATGCTGCAAACGGTTTTGCATCCTTTGCTGTCCAAGATATATGTCGTGTAGCTTAATTTTAGTATGGAACTTATCAAGTGTCAACTTTGGAACTTATCATGTGTTAATTTTGTCTGTTTTGCTCCAAAATTTAGATCACCTTTAAGAAAAATTGTATACATTTCTTGAAGATGGCTTTCACTGAAGTATTGTGGGGACTGTCCTGTACTTTAATAACAAATGCAATTTTGTCGGTCTTATTGGTCCAGACCAGGTCCTGAGAGACATTATTTAGTTAATTTTGGTGAACCCCCTTAATGATGCATTTCAGACTGGGTGCCTTGCATAATTTTGCATTCCCATTTTACCTTTTAAGTTTCATCTTCACACTGCCTTCCATTTACTGTGCTGTCCAATTTCTGCTCGCTACTAATTTTCATATATTGAAGATGTAGCCTTTGCTTCTGAGCTGAAATAGTAATTCAGTCATACAGTGCGCAGAAATAGGTGGAAAAATGGATGTATATCATCTTAAATATTTTGCTTTTATAATGAGACAGTTGTCTGCTTATGTTTATTACTGACTTCAAGGTTTTTGTAATTACAAGAATGTTTTCGGTTCTGTATATTCATAAATTGCTTTACATTTCAGAATCTGTCAACTCGCAAGAATTTAACGCAATACAACATAACAAATGCACGAGGGAAAGTGGTACATTTCTGCATCTATAAAACTAGCTTTAGGCTGGGCGAAGATATTGTAGCCACATTTGATTTTAGCACTGCTGAGGTTCCATGTGTCCAGGTAGGTTACTTTTATCAAAATTCTTTAGATGACTGAAATCGTAGTCTGGAGGTGGAATGTTTAATAATTTGTTTAAAAGTCTTCGAAGTAGGCTCTTATGTATATCTTTAAGAAAAATATTTATTTATGTATGCTTAGTAAGGTTATTTTTGCTGTACTTTCATAAAAAGTCTACAATATATGGCAAAGTCTTATATTGTGTGTTTGACATTAATTACTTAGCATTTTTTGTGCTTGCCTCAGTTCGTGGACATATGCCATCTTTGCAAGCCGCTTATTAGTCCTTTAGTGGTATTACAGTACTAGATGACAGAAAAGAGGATTTAATTCTCATTTCTTTCTATCCTATTCTTTCATTTGCAGCTGTACACATATGGAATTACTAATTAAAAGTATTATCACACAAACTACATTTGTACATGTATATAAACAAGTATCCATGAAAACATAAATAACAGCAGATACTGCAATTTAAGTAACTAAAAGTTTCAAGAAATTCCTTTGAATGAGAAAATGCATCTTACTATTAATTATGTTAAGGATACCTTTACATAAAAATAAAGATAAATATATAATTACCTTTACTGACAACACTATTAAACTTGTATCAGGATAAAAGGGTACTGAACATGGTAACATGATTTTAGAATAGAAAACTACATTTTTTATATAACTTTGAAGAATGTGCATCTTCTTTAAAGTAAGGATGGTTATTGCTTGGAAAAAATGATTTAGTACTCTTAGTTTTGCGATTGTTATTTTCCTCACTTGGTCAACAGCAAGCACATATATTTCATGGACAAACACAGCACTAAATAAGGTGTCTTTCTCTTTCAGTACTCAGTAACTCTTCAGAGTGAAGAGGTGATAGCTGAAGCCTGTCGTCAGCGTCCATCACAGAAGCCCATGATTATGGATTATAGCAAAACTCATGAGATGTGTCTGAATATGACTCACACACATTTCTTGCTCCCAGTACCTTTACATGTTACGCCATCATTTAGTACAGATATAGGTAAGTATGACTTCTTTCTTGAGAGCTAAGTGCATCTTTGCTTATGGGATGCTGAGAACTAGGTGCATGTAGTTTTTTTAGTATCAACTAGCACAATGTTTTAAACTGTAGTGATAACTTGGGTATTTTTAGTTTTCGTGTGACGGTAATCTCTGAAGTTCATCTTTAACCAGTTTCATACCATGAATTCAAATGTTTATCTTTTGGCCCATTTAGTTTTTAGATGACTTGTTGCAGCTAGAAGTTCTATAAAAAATAAAGCGACATATTTTAACATCATTCCTGGATTACTGTATATACATGTTATTCTTGAATATATTAAGGAGTATCATTCTTAAGATTTTCTGTATTTGTTAAGATGTTTAGGGTATCTAGTTTGTTAGTGATAAATTGGTCATGTTGGTACATGAATTAGGTTTCAAATAGTCGGATGACTGGCGCTTGCTCTGTAATTCATCAAGCTGTGAAATGCTTCTAACTTGGATGTAGTGAAAGAAGTCCCTGTTGTACATTTTTCATAAACATTAAATGAAGTTATTTGAAAACAATACCATTCCCTTGGTGGTCCTGTATAATTATTTTCAAAACAAAACGTGGGGGGAATGCCATTATCATCCACAAACTGCTAAAATTGCTCAAGTTCTCAAGATCTTCAGCTGGCAGGATTGCAAGGGCAACAACGGGGCAGATTTTTAGACGTAGAATGTCGTCTTCATGGTATCTGGATTTTAACCATTATGTACAACTAGCTTGTGCATGTTCTATGCTAAATGAAATAGATTGAAGTCATGTACCAAATTTGAAAAAAATTGGAGTTGCATTTTTGAAATCCATATTGATATTCTCAGGCCCCTCACTCTGATGTAAATTTTATATTTTACCTGATAGCCTGCTGTAGGTTGACTTTTGTTTTGGAGCAGATTGTACAATCTTGGGGTATTAAATCTACCAATTTGGATATAACTTATGTAGAGCTGAAAAAATATAGTAGGACAGCTCCTGCAGTTCTCAAGCCTGAGTCATTTACTTTTTCAAGTGATAAGTCCTTTGTCACTTGTAAATATTAGCACTGTACAGTATTTGCTTTGAAATCTTCCATCCTGCTGTCAATTGTTAAGGCCTGCTGGATTGATCAGTAAATATACATGATGATTAGGATTAGTGCAGTAGACTTCTGGAAAACATAGTTCAGCTAACTGTGACTCTATAATGCTGGAATGGGAAATTCATATTCCACATGAGAATGTTGTGGAGAGATGTGGTGTCCAGGGGCTGGAAAATAGTAGTTTGGTAAAGACCAGTAGGTAAGCTCAGAAAAGTACATAAAAGAGGCTTACATGAAGACTAGTTCAGATGGGAATTCAAGCAGAAAATGTGCAAGGCACGAGGGGATTGAGAAAACTCCTTTCATAGTAACTTCATGTAAATGTATCAGAAGTTGAAAAATAGTAACACACTTGACTACACTGTATGAAATCTACATTATCATTGTCTTTAGGTTTTTTTTAAGTTCTTTTTCTTCAGCGATTTATGTGAATTCCATAAGATTTCTTTTGCTACAAATGTGTTAGAATGGAAAGAGAAAGTAATTTAGTCATTTAGGCTAACTATCTACTATGATTAACCAATCTCTTTCAGTTACTCTTCAGTGGCGTCTCCATTTTGAATTTGTGACGAGTGTCAATGAAGTTGCTGGACCGTCACCGCCAAGCGGGGCCAAAGATCAAGTAGAGTGGCGTGCACCGAGTACTTTAGATATTGAAACAATGGTTTGGGATTTACCTATCACTATTCTGCCCACTACTCCTAATCAAGTAGCCCAAGCTATTTGCATGCCTGCTCAACAAAGTCTTCCATTATAGAAACTGTATAGAATTTATAGAATTTCTAATATGCATATTAATATAATTATGGTTTTTTTGTTTTTATTTTAGTGTATGTTTGAGAAGTTATATATCTATCTGTAGTGTTGTTCATAAAAGGTGAGATTTAGCGAGGAAGTTTTTCAACCAGCAGTTTTTAAGAAATGAAAATACTTGAGGTAACTTTCGTTCTTAATGGATATGAGGTGGTATGCATCTAGTATTGAGTATTATGCCAAATATGTGAAAGCAAGCAAGACTTTTCTTAGAAATTTTTAGATAGTCTTCCGTAATTTAATTTTATTAATCATCTTGCAGTTTGGTACTTCACTGTGGGTGTCAGAATACCAAGGACAGTTTTGTTAAATACCAATACTGTAATTTCTTCTAATTTCTTCAGATTTTCATATACTGTATCATACATTGCTATTCAGCATGAGCATGTTTTATTGGGAACAAGCCAGGAATGCTGTTCACTTGTTAAACAAGCTTCCAAAGAACATAATTCCTACGTGTGGAAAAACGCGATAAACCATAGAGTATGATGAAAATAGATATTTAAATCAGTAGGATACATGTATACATAGCTTAACAGGTAAGTACCATGCAAAATGAAGAAGGTACAGTATACTATAAATTTATGGATCTTGAGGTGGCATTTGACAAGTACCAAGGTAGGCATGGGCATCACAAAACCAGAGGGTGCTTGTGCCAGATCCACGGATGGCCCTGGAGGATGCTTTCCTGTACCCTTAGGACAATCTGGACTTTTGTGCCTTTTTACCACTCGGTCTTAAGTGCCAAGTGATCAGTTGTGTTGATCACCCCTGGGCTCAAAATAACCGTGGCAGCTCCTCATTAACCCCATGCCAAGTGGTTTCCTGTTTTGCAGGCTCCCAGGAAGATTCTTCATGGCCCACTCTCCCAGCCAAGGGAAGTGGGCCACCTACGATTGATTGTTAAGAAGGGGTCTCTCTGGTCCAAGCTTTTGTTCAGCAGATTGTGGACTTCCTTGTCTACCTTTGTCAAGGCAAGCTCCTCTCAGTGTCTGTGGTGAAAGGCTTGCTGCCTTGAATCAGGACTTCAGACTAAAGGCATGGATCTCTCTGTTTTGTTTGAAGTGCCTATGCTTTTAGGGAACTTCAAGCACTCTCTTGCCTCGACCTTCAGAGCAGGATGTGACCATTGTCCTCAGTAGCCTAACTTAGGCACCATATAGGCCCTTTGAGGGAGGTCACACCCATGACAGACTTCCAACTGACCTTAACCTGGACAAAGCATATTGGCATTCAACACAGCCTTGCCTTCTGGTACGGAGGATTAGAGTCTCTCTCTCTCTCATTAGTTCCTGGGTTATTATTGGAAACCCAGAACTCAGTTACTGACAAGAGATACGAGAGCTTAGTTTTTCACTCTCCTTGCTGGTGTTCTGGATGAATCTTCTGTGTCTTGTGTGAGCTGTAAGTGCAATATACATATCAGGAACATCGTTGTAGCACATGATGAAGTTGCAGTGAAATGTATAGATGGTCTATTAAATAAAGCTTTAGTTTTAAAGACAGGTTTCAATACAGTTAAAGGCTTATGCAAAAATTGTACCATTGATGAAGTAAATAATTTTTTGCTTGAAAGACAGACCTGGAAATATTCGAAGGTAATCTTCATAAGCTTGTTGGTACTGAGGTTTAAGAGCTTCTCAGTGAGCTGATTGAAGTGGAGGAAGCAAGAAGGAAGGAGAGGCAGGAGTTACACCCATCTTGCAGAGAATGTCAACATCACATGATTTGTCTGAGGCATTTGTTGGTGTCCATCATGAGAGGAAGACAAATGCAAGATCATCTTTCTTGCTTCATAGAAACTGTCAAGTAAAGCAGCATACCAGTGTTGATATCTTGCTGAAGAATCCTGTACCTGTTCCTGAATCATCAAGTCTGAGTGACCTTGTGACTTCTAAGAGTTATGCTCAGAGGAGGAAATGAAGACTGCTTTCTCCTTAGCTTCATCTCCTGCAGTGAAAGTTAGCTTGAAGCTTAACATCAGTCGGACCTAATGCAACTTCTGTGGACTACATAATTGGTGAGTACCTGTGAAACATTATACGTACAATTACAGTATACAGCAGTCTATGTTTCTGTAACAACTTTGAATAATGAAGTCAAATTACAAGTAATGTAAACCTTTTGTATTTTGCAGGTTTAAATATATATTTGTATGCTTTCCAGTTACTGATATTGAAGTAATTTGTATATGCACTTGTTCCCTGACAGTTATGTTTCCATTCATTCAACTTATTAAGATCGAGTTATTGGAACATAATCCTTGGAATGAGGGTTTTAGATAATCAGTTTTTTTTTCCTTTTGTATTTTTTCACCCACATGGCTACCTCAGTTTTTATTTCTTGCACACACCACCTATACCTTCCCTCCACTGTATTGTTTTTCCACATCCTAAGCTTCCATGGCCATCCCTTATCTAAGAAGCTGTTTCACTTTGTTTTGCCTGTTTGCTTTCCTGTCTTTTAACAGGAACAAATGGGTTAACTGTTGTAATGGATGGCTGGATGTCTACTTCTCTGAGAAACTGATCGAATGATCATATCACTTGGCTTTGGAATTTGGACCTGTCTGGTTCCGCAGCAATACAGTGTACTTTGGCGATGCACCTTGCACATTCACCATGAAACAGTCAAGCTACTGAGGCAAGTTGCACTGTACCATGCACCTTTGATGCTTAATTTTGCTTACAAATTTTGTATCAATATTGAGTAAGAAACCAATGTTCACCCTAGATGATCATACTAGAACCCATAAAGCAGAGGAGCAGCTGTAATTATTGTTTATAAAGTTCATAATTGATTTTTTACTACCCATCGGATATGAAGAATTAGGTCACACTTTTTGTACTGTAATAATGTATGAGGAAGGTTGAATAGGGAACTCCATTGTGGAGTGCTTGAGTTTCAGGTGTCACCACTCAGATTATGCCCAAAGGCCACTACTAGTTTATAGAGTCACAGATGGAAATTGGTAACGTTTCATACTAATTAAAATCTTTGGAAAAGTATTGGGAGAAAGATGCTGGTCACCCCATACTTTAACTTGACTTGATTCATATTGTGATCCTGTACTGGTAATGATGTTAACTTACGTGAAATCATACAATGTCTGTTTTTATCACAGCTTTACTGTCTCTAGCTTTTTGTGTACAAACACAGTAATACGTAGCTTATTAGAGACCCATTAATGTGTTTATTATTTGATACATTTCTTTATTTATAATTTCACTAACTGAAGGCAGATAAAAAGAAATATACAAGAAAATACCATTACAGTACTTGAAATTAACTCATTTGTACAGCTCCATACTAATTCATTCTAAAATAATGAGTGATAACAATATACAGTACCGTAATACTGCAACATTTCAATAAATAGCAAAGGCAAATATTAACCATTATTTACACATTTTAATGCATCTTAGCTTAGGGATGTGATGTCTTTCTACGCTGGACCTCCCCTCTGAAAAAAAAAAAAAGTCACATTAGAAAACATGGCAATATATTAAGCAAGGCAGGGTGAAAAGCTAACACAGTATAAAATGGTATAAGATGAATTATAAAATAACATTACACGAAGTAGGAACACGACATGAATTTCTAATATCTTGTAACTTTTTTTCCAAGACATCTATTGCAACTACTTTTTACAATAGACTTTTAAAAAAAATTACTGATGTTCATTAAGCCTTCCACCTTCCACAGTTTTTACATAAATAGACAAGGAAATACAATCTATATTGTCCTTGTTATGGCACGTGACATAGCTGCTTCTGATGGAGCTCTTATCAGTAGCTGTGTCACCCTTGGACAATTCTGACTTTGCCACTGATGCTGCTGGTTCCCACAGAAGGACGCGGTCGCTGCAGTATCTCAGGTAGACAATGTGGCCGAGGAGAAGGCTTTAACACCCGACCACTCTGGTATGGTCCAGGACGTCTTCTGCTGTCCCAGCTTCTGCTGTTGCTGCTAAGGAAGAGAATCTTCCGGTAGTGGTGGTACTCCCAGTAGCAGACCCTCTGGTTCCTGGTACTTTAACAAAGTCTTCAGTTTTGGCTTCAACCAGCCCTCTGGTGCGTAAAGTGTGTGCATCTGGCATGGGGAAAGGGAAGAGAAGCACCAGTGGTACTTTCCCTTGTCTTCCTCTACCCCATCCCTGGACCTCACTCTGCCCTGGTGGAAGCAACAGAAGGGGAAATCTAAGGTCCTGTAAGCAGTAAAAGGGGACCCCTTCTGTATTCTCCCCAAACTCCGGGGATAGTGGAGGTGCTCAGTCACCCAGTGACCTTTCTACCTTTGGCAGACCAAGTGTTATGGCATCAGCTCACTTAGATTCAGGGCTGACTTCTGCCTTGTCTCACCACAACACTGCAAGAGCTCAGGCTTGCACCGAGATGAGGCTGAGAGGGACAGCCCTTCTCGCCGCGACCCCTGCAGTAGCAAAGAGATGGGTATGCCCAACCCATCTGCTCAGCCTGGAACTGGTCCTCAGATTAATCTGGCATTAGCAGCAGGGTAGGCTGTTCTTCATGGCGTCCTTCGGGGGCTAAAGAAGAGAACCTGCTTAATCTCCATGCTTGCAGCATTTACACTTTCTGGAACGCACACCCGTAGTATTCCTTCTGCAGGTTAAGGTCCCTCAGTGGCTGTTTCTACCTCTTGTTCGTGCAGTTTGCTGCAACCCTGAGAGAGGGGTAGGAGGAGTGATGTGAAGGATGGTTCTTCCCCTTTGCCTTTGTTCTCGGTTATGACCAGTACCACAGTACGGGGGCTGCCTGGTTAAGGTCAGAATACGGTTCTGAAAACATTCCTTCAAAATGGCTGAGCAGGAGCAAGTTTTTGGAGATTATTCTCCTCATTCACGAGTGGAATAATCTAGAGGAGGCTTCTTATTGGTTTTTATCAGTTGACTATCTTGTTTACAGAGTTAACCTTAGGGTTAACTCCTGAAGCAAGACCCTGCTTCTGATGTTTTGGAGGAAGCGAATGCCCTGATTTAAGGGTCAATCTCCTAAGAGAACTTAATATAAACAACCTGTTTGTAAGTCCAAGATAAAGCACTGTGTGCATGCTGACAAAAAGGGTAATGGGACTCAACTACATGAGCTTCAGGAAGAGTGTAGTTAAGTATGGCTGCTTCAAAGAGCAAGTAAAGCGATATCGTGTACGACCTGTACCCAAGGAAGAAAGGAGGTCTTTAGCAACATGAAGGAAGTAGTAGGATACAGCATTACTTAGGCTACCGCCTCTACTGGAAACTTAGCAGCATCGGTAAATAACAACATTCCTGAATGATATCTAAAAGATAAATTATCAAACAATAGGGAGCCACATCAGTAAAACAGAGATGAAGACTCCACTTGGTAATATCCTTCAGACCTCTGAAAATGACACACTTTCTCGAAAACAAAAATCTAAACAAAAACACAAGTTCAACTTGGCAGCAGTCAGGCAGACTGAAGCAAAATTACCTCACATGAGGGCAAAAGAAAGTGCTTGGTGATGGTACAAGAACGAGGGTGTTCCCCACTCAACCCCATAATCACCTGTTAACTACCTTGTTACCAAGGATACTCCTAGAAATAAAGATGGTTGTATGTCTGTAGGAACAATGCCTCACTAGCATAATTACATTTTGGGTATTGCAGTGCTTTGATTGGAAAAATGAATAAAGATAACTACAAATCAATGTGTAGCATTAAGTTCCCTTCATGCAAGCACTAAGACTAATCTTCTAGATGGGAGCAAGAAAAACATAAAATGAATTAGTGAAGGTACAATACAGTGACCCATTTTAGACCAGCCTAGGTTCTAAAATGGTTGGTGCTACACAACTGGAAATGGAGGCTCATTCTATTACTACCATATCCTACAATGGTGCCAAAGTGATAAGAAACAGTTCTCTATGGAAAGGCCTATTTCCTAATGCTAAAAGTGACTGTAATGATATATTGGGGAAAATCGTAATCAATACCTTTGAAATTATGCAAAATGAAAACTTTGCACACATGTATGACTTTGATAGATAAAAGGAAGGTGATCTGGTCCATGGTTATGGTAATGCAAGACAAGTAGCTTACGCTGGAACTCTCAAAAGAAATGGTAAAGTCAAATTAAAAAATATGAACAGGAACTTAGCAGAAATTATTAACAATATTTTAATGTTTGAGGGAATGGAATTCAAAAAGTTACTAGTGAGTAAGTATGTATGAGCAGGGTGACGAAGACCAGATGAGGATAGGATAACAAATGTTTAAGATAAGAGCACCAGCAAGAGAATAAAGTTTGAACTGATAATTACCACTTGCGAAAAGGAACAATTGATACCAACCTGGTCTATACCCTTTGCAAATACAGTAGGTTCAATATCATTCCTTGTTGGATCTATAGCACTCCTTGTTATGAAAGGGTTCTGGATCTACACTATGTTTCTCTAAGTTGACAAAGACAGGGAGAATTAAGAATGAATGACTACTTTAAATGAAAACTTACATTAATGTAATCGATTTCTTCTTGAGTGATTGGTCGTCGGCGATACTTCAGAGGAGTCTGCCATTCTTCTAAAACAGGTGCAGTTTGTATAGCTGCAGCAGCAGATGGTTTAGGGGCAGCTGAACTTGGTACAGCACCAGCAACAGCAGGCTGAGGAGCACCGTGAGCTAAAATACAATCAAATCTGAATATCAACTCTTCTTACCAACCAGACATTTTTTAAAATAGTCTTCTAGAATAAAAACTATAGTTACAATAGATGTTTTATTTCAACATCCTGAAGAGCACTTTATCTCATAGTAGTAAATGTGGAAGCTGACCCAGAAAATCCTGGAGACAGAGCATAACTGAAGTTTGTGATCAGATGGGAATTCAATAAAATTTGAATAAAATATACATGAGAAAGAAAAGGATGGAGGGAGCTCATTTCATCTCTAATCTTGTGACGGAAAACCTAGATAAAGTCAACTATGCGTGAAACAGAGTGATTAACGTAAATGCTGTACCCATGGTGGAAATAGCCATAAAAACCCTTTCACAATTCATGATTTAGTCATTTAACCCAAGCACTGAAGTAACAGCTCTAATAATACTGGTTATACTGTAAAACAATGGAGGAACTTAAAGTTTTTGTCCACTGCTATTGCATTTGAAATTTACACTGAATTTAATTATGTAAGGACACATTAAATATGAAGGTGCAGTTTTCATAACTAAAACTTATCAATGCTGTCAAGTTTCTGCTAAAATAGTAATGTACTCTATAGTTACCTTTCAAAGTACTATATGAAGAAAACAGTATCTTAAACATTTCTATTTACCTAACTCAGAAAGGCCACCTTTACGAAACTTGATCATTGGGATGTGAGGTTTCACAGCCTGAAAAAAAAAACAGTAAATAACATGTATGCCAGGCATAATTTTTACAAATTCAAAAACTATTTTAACATTTCTTAACATATGAACCACAGTTTTGTACATGCCCTACCCAATAACAGCTAGTCTGGAATGAGGACTTCATTTAACAAGGTGCAATCCACATCTTAACGAGTACTTGGCTGAGAATGTTGCTGCACTCAGGACATGAGTGCACTGAGAATACCAACCATTATTTTATTTAATTCCAAAACTGCAAAATGAATGTGAGGGACCAGAGGACTCACTTTTGTAGAGGCTTTAAGCAATTTACATTTCATGTGGAAACAGTAAGTCGCCATAAATATCTCCAAAAAAACAGACTGACACAGACTAGAATAAATAAAACTCTTGAGGGAAGGGAGAAGTGTGAACGACTTTGCTCGGACTGGATAGTGAGAGAAAACAGTGCTTTTGTACTTTTGATATCTAAAATATTTTTGCTTTACCTGAACTGACTTTTCTTGCAGTATTATGCACTGTCTGGGATTACATGTAAATGGAGAATATTCAGTCATAATTTAGTCCAAAAACATTAAATAGAGATGTACAAAGTTAGCAGGTCATAATAATTTCAAACATGGCCCATCTTTTATGGGTTAAATAACGTTTAATTCACAATTGGTCATTCCATGGCAGTCTGCAGTCCTAAAACATATTCATGTCTTGATCAGCAATTACTACAAGGCTATTTCTATGGCTTGTAGAAGACAAAAACGAGTGACTGCATTTATAACAATCTTCTTCTTCTTCTTTTAACAATAAAGCTAGGAAATACAAGCAATAAAATTAGAAATATAAACAAGTTTAACTGCTTAAAACTATGTTTCCAGATAGAAATGAGAAAAGCACAATTCCATATTACCTTTTCCATCAACTTTTGAAAGCAAACAAAAGTTACCCTACTCTACAGAGACCTAAAAACATGGTAGCGTAGGTATAGTAAAGACAACAGATTTTAGGTTAGATTACAAGAGGAGGAAAGTTCCACTGGCTAGATAATATGGTCCACTGTAACTAAAGACCCATTCATCATTTTTCGCTTATCTTTACTCAACCATTTGACTAATATCCAATACTTGAGCATACAGTTCAGCAGCCTAGGACCAACCTACCAAAGGCGTGCATTTTTTTTTATGGCTGCTCTCAGGTGAGAGACTAGATTTTCACTGGAGGCCAGAGACCCCAATTAAGTAGGAAAGCATCCTAAGTGAGGTGCTTAATGTATGTCAGAACTTTCAAGTTTTATACCTATTTCAACTCATATAGGTTATCAAAGGCACGAGTTTTGGGTTAGCATACCGAATGACCGCCTAGGGCTAATCCTGACAAAAAAATCCATTAACTGAGGAATGTTATAAAATATTTTAAGTTGCTTAGCCTGTCCTAATTATTCATTCACTGACAAAGATTTTCATAACTTTTACTGTAACATGCAATTCTCTTAAGTTAGTCATGTAAGTTAACGTGGGTCATGCTGTAGGCAATATTTTTAGCCAACAGAAACCAATTAAAGATAGGCCCAGATGATCTTGGCCTACAGTCAAACATTTTGACTTAGGATGATGCAAAGTATTCCAGCAGAAAATGGAACACTGAGTCAGTTTTAAAGGTCTTCTGAGGAACCGAGTCAAATTAATGACTTAGTGATATTTTTCATCAAGAGTGAGAATGCATTAGGTTCACCAGATATATAAAAACAGCTTGTTTGGTGGTTACAGTAGCATGCATAACATATGTAACGAAGGCAACGTGTGTCACCTTAACAATATAGGTTCTTCTTACAACAGCTAGTCAGCTTTGTTTACGGTAAAGAGACTATTGTTGGTTTTTTACTGCATGTCAGTAGGTAGGTTTATGGGAGGAATGTGTGGCCAAGATAATTTTGATTGTGAAAGACCAGTCAAAATCTGAAGGGGTTTGAGGGCATATTTCTACAGTATGGAAAGGGGGTAATTCTATATATTAGCTCTGCGCCTGTTTTTACGATTTCAGCTGGTTTTTTCTACTTTTAGGGATTCTGATACTAGCGGTGCATCTGTTTGTTGTCAGCCAAATGGAATGTCCCTTCGCCGTGTTTAGTACTGGCCTGGGGGGGGTTGGGTACCCATACGTTAACAAGTTATTGCACTTGCCGGACGGGATATGAACCGTTTGAAACAGACGTACCCGTGCTGTCTTGTGAAGATTGTGTATGGAAACCCCTTGTCTGATGGACTTCTGGGGTTAATTACAGTTGAGCGCCAAAAATTAAAGGCAAATTCATAATTAACAACCAAAAAACTGTAGAAAAAGTCAAGTTATAATGCCGTCGCCGCCGTGGAGCTACTATATAGTTCTACTGGAAAGGGTCCTGACTCCTGACTCCCCTGTGTCGGGTTTGGCTGGACAGGGAGCTTGTGGTTAGGACAGTTTTGTGTTAAATGAGATGGAAGCCAAGGCCAATGAACTAGGCTAGATCGAATTGTCCATTGTAAAGCTCCAGTGAGTCACAGCCTGCTTTAAAGCAGATCAAAGGCATCCTTCGTTCGGGAAGCATCCTACCCTAACCCATCAGAGGACACCATGCCTTGACCTGGCTTTGACTTCGACAGTTTGGTAAAATTTTACTTTATTTATTGCATTTTGGACTTGAAAATGTTGTTTTCCTAAGATTTAATAAGTGCTTTGAACATTTGTTTCATTAAGAAGTGAGTGGTTTCAAGAGATAGTGGACTGCACCTTTATAGCCTACGGTTCGAGGGACCGCAGTGGGAGAGCGGAGTTTCTGAGTCACTAAAACACAAAACAACTACATACAAGGATGGATTTACCCTAAGCTAACCTAACCTAGGGGGCAAGTTTCTAACCTAGCTAGGAGGAAACACCCCTCTCAGTTTGATACCCAGGGGCATTCAACACCTACACAAGAACCATACCAGCATGGAGACGTTAATTTTATTGATAGTTCTCATCCAGATTAAGGTTAATTTACGTAACGCTGTCAAACTAATATAACTCATTAGGGTAACGACCTGGTGACCCTAGGTCGGGTGTAATTGGTTAGGTCATAATTCTATATTATCCTTTCGCAGGGCCTTCGGGCAGGTTAGTAACGGGGTAAAGGGCTAGATGAGGGGTATTGCATCTTACATTAGGGTAAATGGAGGGGGGGCGCTTTCCCCCCCCAGGGCTTCGTAACGCATACGCTCCCTAGGTTAGGTTAGGTAACAGCGGTCCTTTAAAACATCGAAACATATTTTCAAGTTTAAAATACGAATAATACAAAATATATAGTAAAAAGTGACAAAAATGTCAGATTAAAAGCTTAAAATTTCGGTTAGCCAGGCATAGGTTCCATACAGGGGGAATCCCCATATGCCTTTTACGTATGCCTAAACATGTCTCCATACGCATATCCGGCCAAATTAATTAAAATAATTCATTATAATCACCTTCCACGCTGCCCCTGCCACGGAACTCATCTTGACATTGACTTGCATAACACACCGTTAATTAATAACGTCAAAATTACAGTCGTTATCCGTCGGTGGATGTTGCTCAATGGTAATAACTATCTCGGCCTCTTTCGTACCAGCAACAAAAAGCTCCCTTAAAGTTATCTAGTGTTTACATTCCTCTTCTTCTTCTTGTAGGATTCAGAGTAAAGAGGAGGACATTTTCTAGAATAATTTTTTTTTTCTTATAACTTTATAAGGGATGAGTAATGCAATGAAGAGTCAAATCTTAAATGCTTTTTCCTTTTTACAGACTTCATAATGGAATGAGTAATGCAATGAAGAGTCAAATCTTAAATGCTTTTTCCTTTTTACAAACTTCATAAGGGAATGAGTAATGAAATGAAGAGTCAAATCTTAAATGCTTTTTCCTTTTTACAAACTTCATAAGGGGATGAGTAATGCAAAGAAGAGTCAAATCTTAAATGCTTTTTCCTTTTTACAAACTTCATAAAGGAAAGAGTAATGCAATGAAGAGTCAAATCTTAAATGCCTTTTCCTTTTTACAAACTTCATAAAGGAAAGAGTAATGCAATGAAGAGTCAAATCTTAAATGCTTTTTTCTTTTTACAAACTTCATAAAGGAAAGAGTAAAGCAATGAAGAGTCAAATCTTAAATGCTTTTTCCTTTTTACAAACTTCATAAGGGAATGAGTAAAGCAATGAAGAGTCAAATCTTAAATGCTTTTTCCTTTTTACAGACTTCATAAGGGAATGAGTAATGCAATGAAGAGTCAAATCTTAAATACTTTTTCTTCTTTTTACAAACTTCATAAAGGAATGAGTAATGCAATGAAGAGTCAAATCTTAAATGCTTTTTCCTTTTTACAAACTTCATAAAGGAAAGAGTAAAGCAATGAAGAGTCAAATCTTAAATACTTTTTTTTTTCTTTTTACAAACTTCATAAGGGAATGAGTAACGCAATGAAGAGTCAAATCCAAAACGACTTTTGTTTAAAATACTTTTTTCTTTTTACAGACTTCGTAAGGAAATAGGTAATGCAATGATGTGAAAATAAAAAAAAATTTTCTTCTACTTCACAAATTTCGTAAGGGAATGAGTAATGCAATGAAGAGTCAAATCCAAAACAATTTCTGTTTAGAATACTTTTTTTCTTTTTACAAACTTCATGAGGAAATGAGCAATGCAATGGAATCCAAAAAAATGTTTAAAATACTTTTTTTTTCTTTTTTACAAGCTTCATGAGGAAATGAGTAATGCAATGAAATCAAAAAACATTTTTTTGTTTAAAATACTTTTTTCTTTTTACAAACGTCATAAGGAAATGAGTAATGCAATGAAGAGTCAAATCCAAAACAATTTATGTTTCACAAAACTTTTTTCTTTTGTTCTACAAACTTCGTAAGGGAATGGGTAATACACCGTTAAGTTAAATCCCCCTATAAAGATTTTTAGAAAAACTTTTTTTTTTACACACTTCATGAGTAATGCAATGAAAAGTCAAATCCAAAATAATTTTTCTGTTTAAGAAAAGGATGAAATTTTGTAATTGGAGGTACTCTTTCTTTTCAATCCTATGCCATCCATATCCATATATTTCCAGATGACAATTATAAAAACAACAAAAATAAATAGCCACTGATTGAGCTACCGAGACCACTGCGGTATGTAACCTGTCATAGATAAGCAGATGTCGTCACTGATAACTTCTGTTACCACCTCACTGAAGCTGAAATTCAGGGCATAAAAATAAGGAGAGTATCTAGGTACGATACAATAAGGCTTCTTGATAATGAACAACAAGAAGCTCTTGCAACTGAATGTTGAATTAGATTTGAACTTTGTTGGGGAGGGGGGGATTTAAACACATCCTAATGTATTTACCACCCCTGGAAGATGCATTCCGGTTCGTTAATATCACTGATAGTTTCAAAGCTGTCTACTCGTTCATAAATATCACTGGTAACCTCGACGCAGACGACGGCGGAATCCTTTGGCAAAGAGTATGTTCCAATCTCGACATCTGGTGCTCTTGAGTCAATCGGCTGGGTCTGATACCAGTCTTCCGATTGGACATAGTCGTAGTGGTCCTCAATGTCGTACTGTTCAGTAATATTATCCATTGCGAGATGTTCCTGGGGTCCTGTAAGAACAAAAGACTTATATTTCGCCAGTGTCATTTTTGGTCAGTAGTGTGTTGACATTTTCTTTGCCCACTTTCTTCGGTTACTGAAAAAGTTTGATATTTTCTCACCAAGTGAAGTACCACACGCACCAGGTCTGACTTGCTGGCTGCACAGGTTTGGAGAGTCTTTGTGCTTACTCTGCCTTCTCTGAAGTAAACAGAAATTTAGTTAGGATAATATGTTCGTAAAATGTGTGTGTGTGTGTGTGTGTTTACGTACTGAGTGAATCTGTAAGGACGCCAGTGTGTGGTAAATATTTTCATTTTGTTTGCATAGGCTATTATTTACAAGCATGATTCTCTCTCTCTCTCTCTCTCTCTCTCTCTCTCTCTCTCTCTCTCTCTCTCTCTCTCTCTCTCTCTCTCTCTCTCTCTCCGGCTGCATATGTGTGTGTTTACGTACAGAGTAAATCTGTAAGGGTAAGCACTGTATGGCGGGTATTTTCGTTATTTTCATTTTGTTTGTATATCATTTACAAACATGATTCTCTCTCTCTCTCTCTCTCTCTCTCTCTCTCTCTCTCTCTCTCTCTCTCTCTCTCTCTCTCTCTCTCTCTCTCTCTCATGCACATACACGCACACACTAATCCTCAATCATGGTTAATTTCTGTTAGGGTATTACTGGAAACTGGTGTAGCGCAGTGAATCACCTTGAACTGGATGACAATTATGATGGCTGCGACGACGAGAAGAGCTGATAGGATGCCGGCAGCTGCGACCAAACCAACTGAAAATAAGATATATTATATTAGTCACTGTAACTTTTCCTCCTTTTTATAATATTTTCTGTCTTAGTAACACAATGGTGAGTTTTTTTCTCCGCTGCATATTTCAACATCTCGAAATGAACCCGATTAGGTGGGAATATAAACAAATTTTAAGGCGTAGCTGACTCTCAGCAAAAATAGAGCTAGTCTCATATCTGTGCACTTAAGACATACATACATATCTATCTATTTATCTATCTATCTATCTATCTATCTATCTATCTATCTATATATATATATATATATATATATATATATCATATCAAGCCGTATGTCAACATACTTTTGTGCTTTAGATGAGACAAAACTAAGTCACCAGTTGCCAACGAACCTTACCTTTCTTATCACAAGGGATTAATTGTGAGTGGACTTCAGATATTTGTAGAATAATGACAAGGAAGAGCGCTCTAGTTATGTGACTCCTCATCTGTGGATGAAATTACGAATCCATTTTAGTTATCATCAAACATACCAAATTGCAGCCTTCTAGCCTCAGTAGTTTTTATTTTATTTAATGTTAAAGTTAGCCATAATCATACTTCTGGCACCGCTAAAGGTACCAACAACATAGGCCACCACCGGACCGTGACTGAGTTTCATGGGCCGTGGTTGAGGCCACCACCGGACCGTGGCTGAGTTTCATGGGCTGCGGCTGAGAGTTTTTTGGGCCGTGGCCGGAAGCTTCATACAGCATTATACGCTGTACAGAAAACGCGATTGTGCCGAAGAAATTTCGGCGCATTTTTTACTTGTTTTATGACGTAATCAGACGAGGACTGTATAATGAATTTGAATTCTGATTTTTACATAGCAAATTTTTGGGTGTATTGCTTGACTGGATAATTGCCAGCTTTAATTTTCTGTCTATTGGTTAAAATCTACAATTTGATTTTTTTCCCCACTGACACTGTTATACACACACACACACACACACACACACACATATATATATATATATATATATATATATATAAGACGAGTGTTGAACTGTGATGGTAAACATTGCAGCCAATTCAAAATATCTGTGACTTCCTTTACTCAAAGAAAGGTGATATCAAACAGGGCTTGGAAACAATAAAATTAGAACAATGATTCTACTCACAATGGAAGATTAAAAAATTGGAAATTGTTGTTGCAAGACTTTATACTCTTGCCGCAGAGATGAAGGCATCCCTAAGCTTCACATGGACTCCATAACCAGATAGACAAAGATACATTTTAAGCTGGCGTCGCAATAATTATGGCCCACGACGCCAAGGAAAGGAAAGAAGAATGACACAAGAATAACATTACCTTTTTGGTGGTTTCCTTTCTGTGTTACTTTATACTGTAGGGGTCCAGGAAACGGAAGTGTTGTTGCCTATCTGTTGGTGGGAGAACAGAACACAAATAGTTGCATAATTTCTTTTATTTCAGGAATATATATATATATATATATATATATATATATATATATATATATATATATATATATATATATATATATATATATATATAAAAAATATATAAAAACTCATGCAGACAAAGTTTTCTAGGACGCCATGATTCACCATCACTTGTCTTTTGTTACCAAACCATTCCGTTGCAGTTGTTTCTACTAGAACATTTGTTATTACCACTAATAATAACGCTACTGCTACTCCACGCGCAGTATCTTTAGTTACTGTGACGGTAATACGTAGTGTGTCGAGTATCGCAGGAACTGTGGTTCGTGCGACAGGATGAACGTAGGTAAAAAAAAGAAAAAAAATTGATAGAAACCTGTGGCGTGAGACAGTACTTCCTGTTTTGTCATTTGATGACACTACTGTTCCGTTATCCAACAGAACTGTAGATTATATGTTCACTGACAAAATCAACCTATATTATTTTAAAGGTTAACTCAAACAACGGGGTACACAGAGTACACTGGTTTATTGTTGTTGTTTGAGTTCAAGTCAACATTATCTACCATGGGCTCTTTCTCCTTGGGCATTTTTGAGGGTGGAACGGAGACCAAGTGTAAGTGAGCAATGAAGATGGTTTCCTTAAATGAAACCTATTCCTTGATTAAGTAGTGTACCTTTTCCTACCTAAAATATTTCTTGTTACATAATCTATCTCGTTTATTTCTTAGAAAAAAAAAAAAACACGATGGTAGATAGACGCATTATTTGACTAGTCATGTCGTACTTTGCATGCTGAGTCATAAACAAGGCATTATGCGAAAGAAAAATACATTAATAATTACCCACAGCCTCAGAGAAATCGCTTTATTACCGACCAAATAAAAAATTTATAAAAAGAATTTATATATAAAGTCTTCTTTAGTCTTGCCAGCAAACCCTTACGTTTTCTCTATTTTCCCAAGATAGAAAACAGTCACAAAATTTAATAGTGACTAAAGTATTTTTTAAGGCGAGTGTTCTTGTATGATACAGTTCTCTCTCTCTCTCTCTCTCTCTCTCTCTCTCTCTCTCTCTCTCTCTCTCTCTCTCTCTCTCTCTCTCTCTCTCTCTCTCTCTCTTTAAGGTGGCGTATATTTTTCTCTTTTAATATAAGATTTTAAGACAATGCTGACCGATGGGGTGCAATTTACTTGACTAATAATTGCTTTCCAGGTATTTCCTAAACATTTTAAGTAATGTCATTATATACGAGTATTTATATATATATATATTAAGTTCATCTGTGACTTAAACATATAACCAGGAAATTGAGAACGGAGGTTGAAAAGGCCACGTAAAACAGTTATCTGAAATTTAAGGCAAGAAAAAACAAAAGCTATCCTACGTAATAAATAAATAGAACCTTAACTGATAAGGGCCAATTTGCTAGCAAAATATTTTCCTCTTATCACCGCCCCCCTAACTTACTACTATAAGACTTCCCTTCTATTTTTTCTTTACAAATAAATCCAAAATAAAAGTATAATATAAATTTGATGTTAGGCTAGCGTCTACACAAGGTCTGTACATCAATTTTGAATTGTCTCCAGAACATTTGCCAATGCTAATGAATTAGTATTTCCCCAGTCCGTTTCAAATATTACCAAGAAGGTGAATTTAAATCTTATTTTCTTGCGTGATACTTCCTGTCCCATTATTCAGAAATTAGACAATCCTAACAACTCGTTAGAGACAGCTGTTGAATTTTGATTTTCCTATTTCAAATCGAGTAGATGTTTAAAATCTGGGAAAGGGTGGCTGAAAGGTGTAGGTTCTACGCTAAATGCGTAGGGACAGGAAAAGCGAAGTAATCACATGTCTACCAAGACTTAAATTTTTGAGAAACTCCTAAATGAACCCTCATGCGGTGACTGGGCCAGTGGGAAAGACCAGGCATAATCTGATCAAGGCAATAAGTAAGACTTATCAGGAGTGCATTTGCACAGCTTCTAAGATGCTAGAGTTACAAAAAGTCCAAGACCTGTGGAATTCACTTTGCAAAAGGAATTGAGCCTAAAGATTGTAGGTCCAGTTACGTACCATGCTAATCAGCTTGTTTCTTACAGAGAGACCTATGCTAACTTGACTGGAAGAACTGTTAGTTGCTCTAATTATCAATGCCAATCATCTGTTGTCCCAGCAAGCAATGTCAGTCAAGATATTACTACGATCACAAGGTTTTGTCATCAACGAATTCAGTCTAAGGTAAGTTTTCAACCGAATATGAATGCAGGTTCAAGCGTACATAGACGCCTAAATACTTTCGAACGGAGGACCGTGAGCACTCGAAGTATACGAAGGTACATTAAATTCTTTTGAATATAGGAATGGAAACATAGTGTTCGTAGGTGACTAGACTTCTTGAAGCAAATCAAAGGTGAGCCTCTTGAAAGTGATCCTGATCCATAGTCCAATTTCGTAGACTCCAACCATGGTCCCTCCCAAGAGTATCTTTCTATATTTTCAGATTTTTTCTTACCTTTGGCGTACTAATAAAAACCTCAGACCACTTTTAGCAATACAATAGGATATTATTTGTCAATTTCAAGTCAAGAAACCCACTTTTAAAGAAGTAAATTCAGTCAGCGAGAAGCGGGGAACATGAGTACGTTGCGTGTAGACAATGTCTTGCAGAGAGAACAGGCCCCGAGACCTTGTCAAACGGACGCAGAGATCTGTAAAATAACGTGCCTGGAATCCAGGAAACTGCAAACGATTGATTTTAGCTACACCACAAAAGACGATAGGTCGTTCTGGCGTCGAGATTCAGAGATCAGTTCCCGCTGCGGGAAGAAGAAATGTCTCTCCAAAGAGTAAAATACTGGAGGATGAATGCTCAAAACTGGCTTATTCATAAGCTTGCGATTTCACGTAGCTCTCGATAGAGCTCTGTTGGGTGATGAACTGAACCGAATTGAATACAGAATTTAGGCCAAAGGCCAAGCACTAGGACCTATGAGGTCATTCAGTGCTGAAACGGTAATTGATAGTCAAAGGTTTGAAAGGTGTAACAGGAGGAAAACCTCAAAGCAGTTGCACTATGAATCAGTTGTTAGGAGAGGCTTGAGGAAAGTAAGATGGAAGAGAGAGAATATGAAAGGAGGTACAGTAAAAGGAACGAACGGGGTTGCAGCTAGGGGCCGAAGGCACGCTGCAAAGAACCTTAAGTAATGCCTACAGTGCACCGCATGAGGTGCACTAACGGCGCTACCCCCCTACGGCGTCTATTGTGTGGTGAGGGTGGGGAAACCATGAGATGAAGGTGAAATTTTGACAGATCAGACGAAATTCAAGAGACATTTGACAATATCCTGACGACGTCAGGAACATCTTGATTCAACCTTGTGGATTAATAATGTTTCTCTATAGGTAGAAGATGACTCTGCAAAGGTGGAAGGACCTCTTAACTTCAACATCTGAGAAGTGGAATTAGTTAGTTTTGTAAATGACATTTATTTATTTATGAGCCGATGGATTTATCATTCTCGAAGATTAAAGAAGTTTGTCCGTTTTGAAAGCATTCAGTTACATTAGGGTCTAGTTATATATATTGTACAAAAAAAGCATGAGCGTATGTGGCCATATGAATCGCATATACATACACACACATATATATACATATACATTGTATACATACATACACATATATATTGTATACATATAAATATATATATATATATACAGTATATATGTATATATATATATATATATATATATATATATATATATATATATATATATATATATATATATATATATATATATACACACATATAAGTACACCACGATATACCTTGCCAGCCTAATCATTAGTTCCCTAGTATCCTCACACCTTTAACCCTAAAATACCAATAAATGATTTGGTCTGCAAGGGTGGGTGGGTGGGTGGGTATTTTAAAGGGCAGGGGAGAGGGGGGGGTGTTGGGATGGTGGAACGAGGGCATTATGGTCCACTTCGTCAGTGTGATTATTTTTCTCTCTCCTAATTAGTGACATAATTACTATGCGGTGCAATATGCGTAATTATATCATCAGCCATTTTTCCTCTACCCCCAGTGCTGCCGGTAAAAGAAAAAAAAATACGTGTATCAAACGAAGTCTGTCGTTGGGAGCGATGCAAAAGTGTTTGATGGAGGTAATAGGATATATTGATGTACTCGAAATATGTGTATGTGTTTATACATATATTATATATATAAATACATGCACATATACACACACACACACACATATATATATATATATATATACACTGTATATATGTGTATATATATATATATATATATATATATATAATATATATATATATATATATATAATGTATGTATGTACTTAAATAGTATTTACGTACACCTGTTGAGAGAGAGAGAGATATCCTTCGGTAATCCTTGATCTCTCTGAGAGAGAGGAGAGAGAGAGAGAGAGAGAGAGAGAGAGAGAGAGAGAGAGAGAGAGAGAGAGAGAGAGAGAGAGAGAGACATTACGGATAAAGGTTTTCAATTAAAGGTTTCTTGCTTCTTCTTCTTCTATTTCTTCTTCTTCTTCTTCTTCTTCTTCTCCTCCTTCTTCCAAAGATTTGCTGTCAGGACGCTACGGCCTCAAAGGCTTAATCTTATCGGAAAACGATAAACGCGTCTTGTAGTTAGTTATCTATTCTACTTCTTGGTCTCCATGTTTTATTCTTGCCATCTGGCCTATTAACTGCAAGGAGCTAGCTCTCTCTCTCTCTCTCTCTCTCTCTCTCTCTCTCTCTCTCTCTCTCTCTCTCTCTCTCTCTCTCTCTATATATATATATATATATATATATATATATATGTATATATATATATATATCTATATATATATAATGTATATATATATATATATATATATAATATATATATATATATATATATATATATATATATATATATATATATATATATATATATATATATATATATATATATATATATATATATATATGAATTATTCCAACTGATGGTTGATTCAACTACGGAGTGGCTTATTTAAAGTACAAAAATTTTATTTGCGTTTATATATATTAATCAATGCAAAATTATATTATGTATATATATATATATATATATATATATATATATTTAATATATATATTCACACACTTATCTATCATTTATAGATATACACACATATATATGTATATATACACACGTGTGTGTGTGTTTATATAGAAAAAAGGATTGAAGTTCGAATCAGGGGTGAGATTAGTTAATTATGTACTTGCAGGCAGTCGACTGTGGTGGGCCACAATCAGCGTGTAAATGGACATACTTCTAGCAACCTGATCCCAGAATAACCGCTCTGAAGCGGAGGGCTAAATGATGAAAGCGAATTAAATAAAAAAATAAATAAAAATTTTTTTTTAAAGTAAATGGAGCAACTAAAATTGTTTTCAATAATTCATCTTTAAAAATGATGACAGTGATTATTGTCTTGTTTTTTGTATCTTTGCCTTCCACTATAAGGAATGGAATGGAATGTGAAATTTAAGGTCAAAGGGCAAGCGCTGGGAACTACTATTTGACGAGGGTCATTCAACGCTGAAAGGGAAATTGAGAGCAGAAAGGTTTGAAAGTTGTAACAGGATAAAAAAAAAAACCCTCGCAGTTATACTATGAAACAATTGTTGGGAGAGAGTTGAGGAAAGTAAGACGGAAGAAAGCGACTACGAACGGAGATACAGTAAAAGGAATGAAAGGGGTTGCTATTGTGATAGCCATCTACTTATGTGTGGATGTGCGGTTGTGTGTTACTATTTTCGTGTACATGCAAGAGCTTATAAATACACGTATGGTAACATGTTTACATATATAAATATGCATATAATTCCCCCCTCCCTCCCCCCTTAGGCGTAAATTATTTCCGAGGTAAAGTGAATTAGAGGTTAAAGGAAATTTGTAGCTTAATACTTGTGAATATTAAAAATGTCACGGTGTGTGTGACAAATATATATATACACAAACATATACACATACTTATGCGTATGTATGTATGTATGAGTATGTTTCCTGACAAACTTGCAAACTCACATACATACACAAACGCAAGAAAAATATGTAACAACCGCCCCACAGAGAAAACCGCCCCGATACACAGAACCGCGTCTAGACTCTAGAGCCAAAATTAGCCGGGGCGCACTCGGCATTCAGCAAGGCCAGCACCTGTCAAACAAGGTCCATCGCTTCAAATATGGAAAGGTCTCTGACCAAAGGCCGATGTCAGAGGCAGCGTTCCCGCCCTGGCAACACGGTGCTTCGCCAAACGGAAATATTATGAACTGGCTTTAATTCTCCGGGTTAGTATTATACCGTTCGGGACCGTCGGTTTAAGGGTTTGTTGTGGTCGTGGTCTGAAAGATGCAGGATGTGTGCTGTCCATGTAGGGGGGGAGACATACATACATACATACACACACACACATATATATTATATATATATATATTATATATATATATATATATATATATATATATATATATAACCTTACTTCATTGTTGATCAGTTGACATCAAGTCAGACGAAGTCAAATTAGAATCGATCTCTCCCCCTATGCCTCGAAAGCTTCCCTACATTAAGTAATCGAAAGAAAGTCTTTTGAACTTTCAGAACAGCGAGAGAGAGAGAGAGAGAGAGAGAGAGAGAGAGAGAGAGAGAGAGAGAGAGAGAGAGAGAGAGGAGCTACCATTGATCAAAGGTACCTTTAATGCTTGCGAGAACCATACTGATAGCTAAAGATAGACAGTCTTGTTGTTTTAAGATGCTTGGGCTGTTAAATGAGAGAGAGAGAGAGAGAGAGAGAGAGAGAGAGAGAGAGAGAGAGAGAGAGAGAGAGAGAGAGAGAGAGAGAGAGAGGTAAATCGTTAGCCAAGATGGGTACTTATTTTCCCATGAACTATCGCTTGCCCGACGCAATATCCTTTCTACTCCTAACGAGGTCTTTGATGTGCTCATCTCTGCCTCTGGTCCGTACCTCAGGCTACCCAAAAATAGCTCCCAAGAAGAGAGAGAGAGAGAGAGAGAGAGAGAGAGAGAGAGAGAGAGAGAGAGAGAGAGAGA
>JANJGK010000046.1:23879385-23911885 GCA_039081455.1 Macrobrachium rosenbergii
GAACAGACCCTAAACCAAGAAAGAAAATGATATCTAGCTATATTTTTACTTGTTTGTTTCCTCAGCCTCATCCTAGCACAGACGCCATCCTCCTGGGATGTTTATTTGAAGCGGAACTACAATACGCCAATGGCTGCCCGGGAGTGAATTATCACTTTGTTTTGGGGGTGCGTTCGCTGCCGGCGAAAGAACCCCGCGAGCTTCGCCCCGTAAGGTCGTCAACAGGTTGCTCACATTTCCCGCGAATTTCCACCCGACCAACGACAGCGAACGATCCCCTCGAGCAGATCGTGATGCCAGTTGTTGCTAGTAAGCTTATTAGGCGATGTTTTTTTTTATATATATGTTTTCTAGTACTACCGCTTTATCCTACTTGATTTTGTGATTGGTGTGTTTTGATGTGGTACGTATATTTAGTACCTTTATATATACATTATATATATATGTGCATACATATATCTATAGCTATATATACTGTACATACATGCACACACGCATATATACGGTAACAGAACAGGGGTAATACATAAAGTCCCAACTTTCATGTTTGCGTAAGCATTACTGCATGCGAGTGAGCGGGATTACAAAGCACACACACATAGAGTGAGTAGAGTTTTATTTGAGCGAGGATCATCCGCTCGACAAAGAAGAAGAAGAAGAAGAAGAAGAAGAAGAAGAAGAAGAAGAAGAAGAAGAAGAAGAAGGAGAACCACAACAACAAACCAGACAGATACTGTTTACCTTCCCAAAACCGCCACCCTCCCTCCCTCCCTTCCAAGTTCCTCAGAGAAACTGCTAATCAACCTAAAAGAGGGGTGATAGCACTCGTGCCTCTTCTGCCTCATCTGGTAAATGAAGACGGAGGACTTCGCTATTCTTGGACTTTGTGAGGGAACTTTTCGACTCCTTTTTTTTTTTTTTTTTCACCCTCCCCCTCACAGTGGTCCTTTCCTTTCCTTTCCTTTCTTTGGTGTCTGTAGAAGTCTCTGTCTGTCTATCTTTCTCTCTTTCTTCTTTTTTCCTGTATTTTACTCCTGTTTGGATACGTTAGGGAGCGTTCCCTTCAAGTCTGTGTCTGTCAGACTGTCTGTCTCTCTCTCTCTTTCTCTCTAACAGAATCTAAACGAATATAACCCTATAGAAATGATCAGCTCTCTCTCTCTCTCTCTCTTTTGTTTTTCTCTTCTTTATTTTAATCCTCTTTGGAAATGTTAAGGAGCATTCCCTTTCGAGTCTCTCTCTCTCTCACTCTCTCTCTCTAAAACTAAGAATCAAACAGAATATAACCTTATAGAAACGACTGGCTTTCTCTGTCTGTCTGTCTGTCTCTCTTGTTCTTCCTTTCTTTTCTGTACTTTCCCTTCAAATCTCTCTCTCTCTCTCTCTCTCTCTCTCTCTCTCTCTCTAATCTTATATAGGAAAGACAGTCATTCTTCATCCTTCTCTATCTGTCTTTTCATTCCCTGTACAAAAAAAAAAAAAATAAAATAGAAGAGTTCAAAACATCAGTCTATAACCCTGCAACTCAATTTGCCATCCAAACCACTCGCACTCACGCTGACATTTTCTGAACCAAAACGGGAAGCAGGCTCCACCACAACCTGTCACAATCGCCTTTTGAAATCCCGACACTACCTCCACGGCACAATTCGAATCCATCTGACCCTAATCACAAAAAATAAAAAAAAAAGAACTTTTACATAAAAAAAAGGGTTGCGTGGAAATGAAAATCTTTAAACACAAGAAAAAAGGGGTAGAATTACACTGAAAAAATCACAAACAAGTAAAAAAAAAACCTCCACATAAAAAAAAAGAGTTGAGTGGAAATGAAAATCTTTCCCCCCCCAAAAAAATCACAAAACATAAAAAAAAACTACCACAAGCTAGAAAAAACCTCCACATAAAAAAAAAGAGTTGAGTGGAAATGAAAATCTTTAAAAAAATGGAAAAAATCACAGACATGAGGAAAAAAGAAAAAAAAAAAAGAAAAAACAATCACAAACTAGAAAAAACCTCCACATAAAAAAAAAAGAATTGAGTAGAAATAAATCTTAAAAAAAAAACCTGGAAAAAATAAAAAAAAAACATGAAAAAAACAATCACAAACTAGAAAAAACTCCCATAAAAAAAGAGTTGAGTGGAAATGAAAACCTTTAAAAAAAAAAAAAAAAAAGTTCAGAATTACACTGTCGTTATTGACCTCGGCATCAAGAATGCGTGTTCCCGACAGGAGATGATGTTACAAAGACCATTGGCTTTCGATAATTTTTGATCAAAGGCCGCCCCCCCCCCTCCCAACACACAAAAAATAACAATGGGTCTTTTTTTCGCTGGTGAAAGCTGGTTTTTGTCGGGAATGGGGAACTTTCGATTTTTCTTTTTGTCAATATACCGCCAGAGAGAGAGAGAGAGAGAGAGAGAGAGAGAGAGAGAGAGAGAGAGAGAGAGAGATAATAGACCTGAGTTCGCGATTTGTGTTTCCTGGAGTTTGTAGAGAGGCGAATTTTTTTTTTGCCAATATACCACCGAAAAGCGAGAGAGAGAGAGAGAGAGAGAGAGAGAGAGAGAGAGAGAGAGAGAGAGAAATAAAAACAGCCGCTACATCGTATAATCAAGGCCAGCGAAAATAGATCTATCTTTCGGTGGTCTCTGTATAATGCTGTATGAGCCGCGGCCCATGAAACTTTAACCACGGCCCGGTGGTGGCCTATCCTATATCGTTGTCAGAAGCACGATTATGGCTATCTTTAACCTTAAAGAAAATGAATAACTACTGAGGCTAGAGGGCTGCAATTTGATATATCTGATGACTGGAGGGTGGATGATCAACATACCAATTTGCAGCCCTCTAGCCTCAGTAGTTTTTAAGATCTGAGGGCGGAGAGAAAAAAGTGCGGACAGAAAAAGTGCGGACAGAAAAAAGTGCGGACAGAAATAGTGCGGACAGAAAATGTGCGGACAGAAAAAAGTGCGGACAGAAAATGTGCGGACAGAAAAAAGTGCGGACAGAAAAAAGTGCGGACAGAAAATGTGCGGACAGAAAAAAGTGCGGACAGAAAAAAGTGCGGACAGAAAAAAGTGCGGACAGAAATAGTGCGGACAGAAAATGTGCGGACAGAAAAAAGTGCGGACAGAAAATGTGCGGACAGAAAAAAGTGCGGACAGAAAAAAGTGCGGACAGAAAATGTGCGGACAGAAAAAAGTGCGGACAGAAAAAAGTGCGGACAGAAAATGTGCGGACAGAAAAAAGTGCGGACAGAAAAAAGTGCGGACAGAAAAAAGTGCGGACTGAAATAGTGCGAACAGAAAAAGTGCGGACAGAAAAAAGTGCGGACAGAAAAAAATGCGGACAGAAAAAGTGCGGACAGAAAAAAGTGCGAACAGAAAAAGTTCGAACAGAAAAAGTGCGGACAGAAAAAAGTGCGAACAGAAAAAGTTCGGACAGAAAAAGGTGCGAACAGAAAAAGTTCGGACAGAAAAAGTGCGAACAGAAAAAAGTGCGGACAGAAAAAGTGCGGACAGAAAAATGCGGACAGAAAAAAGTGCGAACAGAAAAAGTTCGGACAGAAAAAAGTGCGAACAGAAAAAGTTCGGACAGAAAAAGTGCGAACAGAAAAAGTTCGGACAGAAAAAGTGCGAACAGAAAAAGTTCGGACAGAAAAAGTGCGAACAGAAAAAAGTGCGAACAGAAAAAGTGCGGACAGAAAAAGTGCGGACAGAAAAAGTGCGAACAGAAAAAAGTGCAGACAGAAAAAAGTGCGGACAGAAAAAGTGCGGACAGAAAAAAGTGCAGACAGAAAAAAGTGCGGACAGAAAAAGTGCGGACAGAAAAAGTGCAGACAGAAAAAGTGCGGACGGACAGACAAAGCCGGCACGATAGTTTTCTTTCACAGAAAACTAAAAAAAAAGAGTGGATCTGAGTTCGCAATGTTTCCCGGAGTTTGTGGAGAAACGAAGCATTTTGGAAACGAGCGAACGAATGGAGACTTCTCTCGCAACGCTAACATTATTGATGTCTTTTGAATTTAATACTAGGTCAATAATTCCTCCTACAAAAAAGTTCTTCGTTATTTTCTATACAGAAAGGTCCAGCGGTAATTAATCTTGTGTGTCACTGATGCTCTGGTCGTAATCTATCACTTTTCCTACTAGCATAAAAATTCTCTCTCTCTCTCTCTCTCTCTCTCTCTCTCTCTCTCTCTCTCTCTCTCTCGCAGGCGTGACGATAAGCACTGGCTTACTTTCGCTATGTTCCCATTTCATCACTTTTCAAATAACTAGCATGAAAACACTGGCTCTCTCTCTCTCTCTCTCTCTCTCTCTCTCTCTTTTCTCTCTCTCTCTCTCTCAGTCTCTCTCTTTTAGTCAGCCGTGACAATAACTACTGGTTTCATTTCGTTATGTTCCATTTCATAACTTTTCAAATAACTAGCATGAACAGAAGTGAGAAGGCTTCCTTGAGTTCGTCCTAAAAATGTCTATCATCTTCTTTAGATTTTCTCATCGGACACAATTCATATACTCTTAATTTCATCCATTTATAATAACGGGAAATTATAAAAAGAAAATTTAAGAAACCGCGGCTCCAAAATAAAAAGAGAGAAAAAACTAATTCGCTTTGAAAAATCAAAATACACAACACACCTTTCCAGGATCCTGCACCTTTCGTAGCTCCGTAAGTTTGTGAAAAAGCGAAACTTGGCATATTAAAGCGCTCGGGGAGAGAGAGAGAGAGAGAGAGAGAGAGAGAGAGAGAGAGAGAGAGAGAGAGAGAGAGAGAGAGAGAGAGAGAGATTCGTCGAAAACTCTCTGGCCTCGGAAACAATTTCTTGGCTGAAACTTCGTCCGAAGGCCTCAAAACAATCGGAAAGTTGAGCCATTTTCTTTGCTCCAAAGAGAATTTTCTTCGCAAGGAACAACTCTGCGGTTTGTTGCGTACAAACATTAAAGAATCGGGTTATAGCGGGTCTGGACGACGTTCCAGTCTTCCAGTCTATACAGTTAGTTAGTTAGTTATCCTGTCGGGCAAAATATATACATAAACATATGCATACTACTAATTAATCAGCCTAGGCCGCTAGCCGTACAAGATATCTGTAGGGTGATAAGCGCCCCCTCGTTATCTGCGAATGGCAACCAATTACGCGAAGGCCAAATGACCTGAGTAGGGATGGAGTGATCTCTCCTCCCGAAGTTAATGGGGGTCATTGGTTCAAAACCTGATTTAGGTCCGTAGATGTCGCCTCATTAACGCTGTAATGCACGTAGTATTTTTTCCTGTGCGTGCTTAAGTTTGTTTATTCAGTCTGCAATGTACGTAGTATTTTTTTTCCTGTACGTCCCGTAAGTTTGTTTATTTCGTATACATACGTACATGTAAAAAATGCAAAAAAAAAAAAAATTAATAAATAACAATAAAAATAAATCCGTGGGGTGCACTGTAAGCATTACTCAAGGCTCTTTGCGGCGTACCTTCGGCCCCTAGCTGCAACCCCTTTCACTCCTTTTACTGTATTTCCGTTCGTATTCTCTTTCTTCCAACTTACTTTCCTCAAGCCTCTCCTAACAATTGATTGATAGTGCAACTGCTTTGAGGTTTTCCTCCTGTTACACCTTTCAAACCTTTCTATTCCCAATTTCCATTTCAGCGCCGAGTGACCTCGTAGGTTCCAACGCTTGGCCCTTGGCCTAAATTTCATATTCCATTCTATTACATATAAAATATATATTTTATAATACCTTTACAGTATTTGGAACTAATTTACAGTTTGGGGGACAAATTAAGAAAGCTTTCTGTCTGCCTGTCCGTGAAAAGCATTTATGTCATACTAACATAAAGTTCGCGTCTTGCTTATACAAGCATTCATGAATATGTATATTAAAACTTACGTAAATGCATCTCGGGTAAGTACGCACTTTCATTTGTATCAAAGTGATATTTTTATTAAAGATTTTACACCCTTTTCGTTTAATTTACTGCATCTATTCTGAGTTCTTGTTACTGCGATCGGTTAGTTTAAGATTTCCTTTCAATAATGCCTAGGCCTACTGAATTACGTAGGCCGCATACTATCCACTGTTTCAGCAAAAAAAAAAACACACACACAAACTGACGAGAATCAGAACAAAAGTGCCAATGGGTGGCGCCAGGGAGAGTGACACGTGTCAATCATCAGTCAATGTTACAAGTGACAAGCCTTGTTCTTCGGGTCTAAATGCAGAGAACATGTCTCCTAACTCTGTACAGACCGATGCAAACAGGTTAGAATCGCCATGTGTTAGTCCTGTCGTCATGTTTACACTGACGCTTCGAGTTCTGTCCTTGTTCAGAATGCATTGCGTTTCCGCATAACGCCAAACGCAGGCAACTTATCGTCGCAGAAACGTGGGTCTGCTTCTGTTTGTGTGTGTGCGTGTTGTTGTTGCTCTGGGTGTTGTTTGTTCTTCGTACAAACAGCACAGTTGTGGTGTATACATCTCACCTTCTGAATAGATATTGTCCCATTTCTAGACCCATATCAATTATAGAATGAATCTCCTTGTACTGTTTCTAAGTTTTCAAACCTGTTTATGCTTAGATATACATGGTAGTTTTGTGCTTAATATCGTAAGTCACAAAATCTTTTAAAAAGATAATTTAATGACCACAGATGGGATTTTTAGATTTCTGTAAAAGAAATTTATTGTGCCGGCTTTGTCTGTCCGTCCGCACTTTATTCTGTCTGCACTTTTTCTCTCAGCCCTCAGACATTTAAAACTACTGAGGCTAGAGGGCTGCAAATTGGTATGTAGGTCATTCACCCTCCAATCATCAAACACACTAAATTGCAGCCCTCTAGCCTCAGTAGTTTTAATTTTATTTAAGGTTAAAGTTAGCCATAATCGTGCTTCTGGCAACGGTATAGGAAAGGCCACCACCATGCCGTGGTTAAAGTTTCATGGGCCACGGCTCATATAGCATTATACCGAGGCCACCGAAAGATAGACCTATTTACGGTGGCCTTGATTATACTCCGTAGCGGCTGTACAGAAAACTCGATTGCAAAGTGGACTAGACTCAATATACTTATTTTAAATAGATTGAATTTCATTTGGATTACTTTTCTTATTCCGTTTAAATTCTGTTTACTTATTCTAAAGTGAACCCGAGAGACGGAAAACAATCCAATATATATATATATATATATTAAATATGTCCTCCTGGGCGTCTATAGGCTCATAGGGCAGGCGCTGATCTGTTTCTTACGCCATATATATATATATATATATATATATATATATATATATATATATATATATATATATATATACATACATACATATACACACATATATATATATATATATATTATCTCAGACCGTTGATGAATGAGCAGATCGGAAAACAAATACAGAATAAATATAAGCCTTTTCTCCGCCTGAAAAGCAAAGCCCCACCGCCTATAACAGGCGTGAAGAAGAAGACCACGGTCAGATGGCGATCCATTAACGCAAAAATGTGAAAAATATGTTCACCGATTTCAAAGCACAAAATGTCAAACAACAGTAATAAATAAATGTCACAAAATCCTCCCGTGGCTAGGACACTTTCCAATTCCCTTTTAACCTGCCGGTGTCAAAAAAAAAAAAAAAAAAAAAAAAAAAAAAAAAAAAAAAAAAAAAAAAAAATTCAATGCAGAAATATTAAAGTTTATTCTAGTAATGAATAGATAACAAATACTCTCCCATTGGCCCTGACACTTTCACATTCCATATCAAAGGGCTGGAGTCGAAACCTAAAAAAAAAAAAAAAAAAATAAATAAATAAATGAATAAATAAATAGATAAAATTTTTTCTTTAATGCAGGAATATTAAAGTTTATTCCAATAATAAATAAAAAAATTCTCTCCCATTGGCCCTACCACTTTCAAATTCCACATCAAAGGGCTGGTGTCAAAATCTAAATAAAAAAAATATGAATAAAATATAAATTGTTTTTCTATTCAGAAATATTAAAGTTTATTCCAGTAACAAAAAAAATATCTCTCCCATTGGCTCTGTTACTTTCAAATTCCACATCAAAGGGCTGGTGCCAAAATCTAAAAAAAAAAAAAACCTCATCAATGCAGAAATATTAAAAGTTATTCCAGTAATAAATAATGGCGCTGGCACTTTCAAATTCCAAATCAAAGGGCTGGAGTCGAAACGTAAAAAAAAAAAAAAAAAAAAAAAAAATTTTAAGGTAAATATATTAAAGTTTATTCCGATAATAATTAAATAAAAAATTCCCTCCCACTGGCCTTGGCACTTTCAAATTCCACATCAAAGGGCCGGTGTCAAATTCCAAAAAAAAAAAAAAAAAAAAAAAAAAAAAAAAAAAAAAAAACAGTTTTTTCAATGCGGAAATATTAAAGTTTATTCCACTTTCAAATTCCACATCAAAGGGGCCGACGTCAAAATCAAAACAAATCAAAGCGGAAAAAGAGTTTTTTTTCCCCCGATATAAATATTTAGAGTTTATTCCAATCAGAGGTCGTCAGAGGGTCGCCGAACGGGAGGTCAACTCGGGTCGCTAATTGACCATAAATAAACGCTGGTCTTTAATGAAGCCTTGTCAAATGGATGCTGACTGCACAGAAAAATCATCAGATGAATAAATATCGTTTGATTCGTTATCCTGTAGCAGCGTCGTTTGTCTCTCTCTCTCTCTTTCAATCCTCTCTCTCTCTCTCTCTCTCTTTCACTCCTCTGTCTACCTCTCTCTCTCTTTCAATCCTCTGTCTACCTCTCTCTCTCTTTCAATCCTCTGTAAGAGCATCATATCTCTCTCTCTCTCTCTCTCTCTCTTTCACTCCTCTGTCTACCTCTCTCTCTCTCTTTCAATCCTCTCTATCTCTCTCTCTCTTTCACTCCTCTGTCTATCTCTCTCTCTCTTTCAATCCTCTATCTACTTCTCTCTCTCTCTCTTTCAATCCTCTATCTACTTCTCTCTCTCTCTCTTTCAATCCTCTCTCTCTCTCTCTCTTTCACTCCTCTGTCTGCCTCTCTCTCTCTTTCAATCCTCTCTCTATCTCTCTCTCTCTCTTTCAATCCTCTATCTACCTCTCTCTCTCTCTTTCACTCCTCTGTCTACCTCTCTCTCTCTCTTTCAATCCTCTCTATCTCTCTCTCTCTCTTTCAATCCTCTGTAAGAGCATCGTCTCTCTCTCTCTCTCTCTCTCTCTCCCCCCTCTCTCTTTCAATCCTCTCTCTCTCTCTCTCTTTCACTCCTGTCTACCTCTCTCTCTCTCTTTCAATCCTCTCTATCTCTCTCTCTCTTTCAATCCTCTGTAAGAGCATCGTCTCTCTCTCTCTTTCAATCCTCTCTCTATCTCTCTCTCTCTTTCAATCCTCTATCTACCTCTCTCTCTCTCTCTTTCAATCCTCTGTAAGAGCATCGTCTCTCTCTCTCTCTTTCAATCCTCTGTAAAAGCATCGTCCGTCTCTCTCTCTTTCTCTTCTCTATCTTTCATTCCTCTGTAACAGCATCCTCTCTCTCTCTCTCCTCTCTTTCTTTCTCTCTCTCTCTCTCTCTCTCTCTCTCTCTCTCTCTCTCTCTCTCTCTCTCTCTCTCTCTATCTTTCAGTCCTCTGTAAGAGCATCGTCTTATTCTCTCTCTTTCTCTCTCTCTCTATCTTTCAATCCTCTGTAAGGGCATCGTCTCTCTCTCTCTCTCTCTCTCTCTCTCAATCCTCTGTAAGGGCATCGTCTCTCTCTCTCTCTCTCTCTCTCTCTCTCTCTCTCTCTCTCTCTCTCTCTCTTTCTAAATCCCTTAGACAATATGTTTCCATGAACTTTCGCCCAACTTTTAGCATAATGTAAAACCGATTTTTGTTTTAACAAAAAATAAAGTACAACCATAATATGCCACATTAGGCCATTTTGAAGACCTAACAAGTCCTACAAAGTTTTCACGAAGGCCACCAGCGGATCCCGGGGGGGGGGGGGGCGGTGGGGAGGCGGAGCACCTGCGGCACTTGCCCCCCCCCCCATGAAAAACAACGACAAAATAATAATATTGAAGATTTAGATAATAACATAAATGAGAAATATAAAAATGGAAAAAAATAAAGAATCTATTATACATATACACAAATACATAAAATATACGTAAGTATAATATGAAAATTTGTGGGGGCCCCGCCCGCCACCCCGCATGAAATTTTTCTGTATCCGGTAATGACGAAGACCTGGAAATTAATCACTGAGGCCTGAGCAATTCCTACACACATATTCCTCTACAGCTTATTCAGAGGAACAGCCCGTGGAATCCAATCTTAATTAAGTTCCGATGTAGGTGGTTTCATGTTACTGAATCAGTAGCCTGCCCCAGTTTCATTTCCTTCGGGAGAAACCGTATATGAGTTAGTTCTCATTAAATGACTCACGTTACATTTCTTAGAGAGAGAGAGAGAGAGAGAGAGAGAGAGAGAGAGAGAGAGAGAGAGAGAGAGAGAGAGATTTACGGGTCCTTCTACAAATGTCTTCTAAAAAATTTTCATTCTGAGTAATCTCGATAATTTACATACGTTCTTACGAGAAGATGACTAAGAACAAGAAGAAGAACGGGGCACAGAGAGAGAGAGAGAGAGAGAGAGAGAGAGAGAGAGAGAGAGAGAGAGAGAGGAGAGAGGAGAGAGAGAGAGAGAGAGAGAGAGAATGAAATTTACATTTTCCACAATTGTTTTTTAAGTATTTTTTTAAATTCTGAATGAGCCTCGATAATTTAGATACGTTCTTACGAATAAGAAGATACATAAAAGCGAGAAGAAAAACAAGGCAGAGAGAGAGAGAGAGAGAGAGAGAGAGAGAGAGAGAGAGGAGAGAGAGAGAGAGAGAGAGAGAGAGAGAAAGTGGCAATAGTAATTATCAAGCACAGAAATAAAAGCAACAATATTTTTAGCACTGGTAATAACAGCAGCGTAATTTCCGAGAAAGAGAATATGAACGGA
Source organism: Macrobrachium rosenbergii (assembly GCA_039081455.1). NCBI lineage: Eukaryota > Metazoa > Arthropoda > Malacostraca > Decapoda > Palaemonidae > Macrobrachium > Macrobrachium rosenbergii. The sequence goes on from JANJGK010000046.1 coordinate 23,890,357, forward strand.
GGTACAGTAAAAGGAATGAAAGGGGGTTGCAGCTAGGAGTCATTCGGACAAACTACAGTGTAAATAAGCGTAGTATAACCGAGCAAGGTACCTCGGTATAATTAGTGGAATTAAACGGGGTTCAACTGAACGCTATAATCAATACAGCGTTCTCCTTATGGCCTGAGGGGGGTCTTTACCAGGTCCCTTGGGAGAGAGAGAGAGAGAGAGAGAGAGAGAGAGAGAGAGAGATATGGTCTTGGGTTAATTTGCTGTGAACAGACCGCCTGCATTAGGAAATTATACAGAAATGAGAGAGAGAGAGAGAGAGAGAGAGAGAGAGAGAGAGAGAGAGAGAGAGAGAGAGAGAGAGAGAGAGAGAGAGAGAGACTTTAACAAAGAATTGTACAATTAATCGTAATGTTAATTATGATGCCTGCAATCTGTCCAGTATCAATCAGCTAACACAAAACACAATCTTTTATTTTTTAACATTATCTGTCTTACCTCATCAATCAGGTTTGTAATATTTTTTTTACCTGTTTCAAATTAACAGGTAATCATATATTGAAAACAATTTTATACTTTCCCTCATCACTTCACCAAAAAAATGAACTCAAAATCGACTGTGTCAATAATTCTCTGTTACGTTTTACGAACCACCAAATAAACTGTTAACATCATCAGAGTGAGCGGGCCTAACTGACCATAATTGTATCAAATGTCGTTTAACACACCGTTAACTATTTAAATTAACATCAATGGCCCCCTAACACAGTGAACCAAGTCAGTCCATTCCCAGAAAAAAATATGTGAATATCACAGGGTCAGTTAATTTGTCAATATAAAGCAAAGGTCAATAAAAGCCAATATCACTCTGTGGGAATTACTGGAGATGGGTAATTCGTATAAGATAAGTAAAAATATTAAATTTATAGCTGATTAATTATGTTGGTGTGTTAATGTCGACTCAGATTAACATATATAATTCTTAATAAAGTTTAGGTAGATTAATGGAACCAGATAAGTTCATATAAACACTTTTGCATCCTTATCTTATCAATAACAGAATGTGGCAGTGGCCTGTCTTGGATTTGAAATGGAGCCATTCCTAGCTGGGGAATGGAACTGGAATATCAAATTTAGGCCAAAGATCAAACGCTGGGAGGGCCTATGAGGTCATTCAGCGCTGAAAGAGAAATTGAGAGTAAAAGGTTGACAGGTGTAACAGGAGCAAAACCTTTGCACTATGAAGCATTGTTAGGAGAGGGTTGAAGAAAGTAAGATGGAAGGAGAATACGAACAAAGGTACAGTAAAAGGAATGAAAGAGGTTGCAGCTAGGAGCCTAAGGAAGGGACGTTGCAAAGAACTTTGTAATGCCTACAGTGCACGGCGTGAGGTGCACTGACGGCACTAACCCCACTACGGAGCTTAGCTGGGGCAAAACAGCTCATTACTGGATCACCACAGGCCTTTCCCCGTAAAGAAGGTTCTCAACAAGGCTTTTAGGGTGAGGCTGCTAGGCTTACACCCTTCTGCATCCTGGCTGCAACTCATCACAGTCTAATACTAACTGCTGCTCAAGTCGACTGAAGCTTAAACAGCACGTTCCTAAAGCGTTCTGGCTCGCTGGGGACTCGGATCCCACTGAACATACACCCTATATATATAATATATATATATATATATATATATATATATATATATATATATATAATATATATATATATATTTAATCTGACTGCCATTTAATCTTAGAGAGGGCATGGCCTGATAAATAATGCACTCGGGCGTAAAACCCATCTGATACAAAAGTTGGCACTGAACGACTCACTCCTTTGTGTTCAGATCATCAAGACTTATATAAAGTCTTCTATAAAGGAAGAAGCTCTCTCTTCTGCCTTATGTAGAGGCTTATATAAAGAGAAGAGAGAGAGAGAGAGAGCCTCTTCCTCTAAGACTCTCCCTCAGCAAAGGCGACGAAACACATTTAGGGATAATGTTGAATTCGATTGCACTTTTATGAGGCCAAATAATTCAGACCTTCCTCAGCCCTCGCCTGCTCGAACTTAACGAGACAGGGAACGCAACCTGTCACTCTACTCCTCTTCCCTAATTCTCTCTCTCTCTCTCTCGGTCTTTTCATTCCTCCCTTTTCCTGCTTCTTTACCTTCTTCTTCTTCTTCTTCTTCGCATTCTTCTTTTTCCTCTCATTCTTCTTCTTCTTCTTCTTATCATTCTTCTTTTTCCTCTAATTCTTCTTATTCTTATTTTTCTTATTCTTTTTTGTCTTCTTCTTATTCTCCTTCTTCTTCATCTCTTCTTCTCCTTCTTCTCCCCTTCTTCTCCTTCTCCTTATTCTTCTTCGTCTTCTTTTTTCTCCTTCTTCTTATTCTTCTTCTTATTCTTCTCATTCATTTCCTCCTGCTTCTCCATCTTATTCTTCTCCTTTCTTATTCTCCTTCTCCTTATTCTTCTCCTTCATTTCCTCCTGCTTCTCCATCTTATTCTTCTCCTTCTTTCTTATTCTCCTTCTTATTATTCTTCTCCTTCATTTCCTCCTGCTTCTCCATCTTATTCTTCTCCTTTCTTATTCTCCTTCTCCTTATTCTTCTCCTTCATTTCCTCTGCTTCTCCATCTTATTCTTCTCCTTTTTTCTTATTCTCCTTCTTCTTCTTCTTGAACCCAATGGCAAACACAACCCTTTGTAACCAAGACCATTTTTTTCCCTCCTCTCGTCCTGTCCGCCAAGAAAGCAAATAAAGTCTCCCTCTCAAAGGCTTTTATCTTCTTTAGCCTTGTTTGAACTCGGAAATTTATCTTTCGTGGCGTATATATGTGTATAACAACATACACATATATACATGTTTATAAACACATATATACATATATTATGCATTAATTTACTTTCTTTAGGGTTCTCGCTTTTTGGAAGATTCGTGGTTCCATTCTGGGAAATTTTGCCTTGAAAGTCGATGGTTCCTTAGATTTGGTTCACTTAAATATTTGCTTGTTTTGAATGATAATAATAATAATAATAATAATAATAATAATAATAATAATAATAATAATAATAATAATAATAATAATATGAAGAGAGTCGAAAAGAAAATGTGTAATAAATGTTATTACATTATAAACAAAAGCAACCACAATAATAATAATAATAATAATAATAATAATAATAATAATAATAATAATAATAATAATAATAATAAAGAATCCCCTACTAAGCCTAAGATGAAGATGAACTGCACAATAAACTCGCAGCATCCCTCCTCCCGTTACGGTTCTTATCAACGTTAAGCCAACGCGTCGAAGGATTCATCACGGTTTTCCCTGTGATGTCGAGATTAAGCAGCAGCAGAGACTCAAGGATATGGAGGAAGAAGACTCCTTTAAGCCTTTCAATGTACATACTCAGTTGTGCCCGAGGCCCCTCTCTCTCTCTCTGTCTCTCTCTCTCTATCCAGCTGGTGCTGCAGCGGTATGGGTTCTTCTCCATAGACGCCGAGAGATTTCAAGTTAAGATTTAAGCCCCGCCCCCTTTCTACAGGGAGTCTCGCAGCTGTGTTCTGTAAGATATCTTCCATTCTTTGTATCTCTCTTTCTCTGTATATATATATATATATATATATATATATATATATATATATATATATATATATATATATATATGTATGTATATATATATGCAAATGTCATAAGGAAATATGAAACAGGGTATGGTCATTTTAAGCCAAGATTTAAGCCCTGCCCCCTTTCTACAGGGTGTTTCTTAACTGTGGTCTGTAAGATAACTTCTATTCTCTCTCTCTCTCTCTCTATCGCTCTCTCTCGTTATATACAGCATATATATATATATATATATATATATATATATATATATATATATATATATATATATATATATATATATATATATATATATATATATATATTGCTAACAGGACCCTCATTCAAACTGGACAGATATTTGATAATGAGGACTGTTTGCCCAAGAAAGCTTGTAACTTTTTCTGAATAAATACTCCATTAGATACCACCCAGTTTGAATGAGGTCCTGTTAGCAATTCTACTAATGCACAGAATAATTGTGTATGTGATAAAGTTGATATATATATATATATATATATATATACTATATTTATATATATATATATATATATATATATATATATATATATATATATATATATATATAATATATATATATGTATATGTATGCAAATGTCATAAAGAAAAATGAAACAGGGTATGGTACTTTTAAGCCAAGATTTAAGCCACGCCCCCTTTCTACAGGGTGTTTCTCACCTATGTTTCCATTCTATTGCTGACTTTCTCCAGCCCACTTGTGATCGCGCCTCCCGGCAGGCTGTCATTTTGTTGCACTCAATCCCGGACGATTTTTCTAAAGATCTAATAATCTGCCTACTCTTCATCCCAATTAATCTATTCAACGACGTCTGCTCTCAGATTTCTAGTACAAGGACTGATATCATTCTAATTAACAGATCTTCACGGAAGCGGTACTTGTTCAGTGCTCTGATCCTAGTTCTTATCGCGTTACTTCTCTCATACCTTAGTTTTTATTCCAGTTATTGAAATCTCGTAGGTTTTCATATTCTACGGCTTCAGTGCCTCACCTGCACATTACCACGGTTTTGCTATAAATCGTCCTATTTCTAAGTGAAAGATTACTTTGTTTTTGTAGCCACCGTTTGTATCGTCGTTCCAGTAAATCTTAGAATCGGGTTTCACAGCCGCCGGCTGTCCGAGGGAAAATCCTTCAAAGCATCATCTTACAAGAATAATTGTCAGCTCTTCGTGGAAATGAATCCTTCTTGGGTCATAGCTTTTCTACGCCTGTCTGTTTTGTTTTAATCATTTCTCTTCTCTGGAAGACTGAATCAAAGAGAGAATGAATCCAAGGAAGACTGAATCCAAGGAAGACTGAATCAAAGAAAGACTGAGTTCAAGGAAGACTGAACCAAAGAAAGAGTGAATTCAAGGAAGACTGAATCCAAGGGAGACTGAATCAAAGAAAGACTGAATTCAAGGAAGACTGAACCAAAGAAAGAATGAATTCAAGGAAGACTGAATCCAAGGAAGACTGAATCTACGGAAGACTGAAATCAAAGAAAGACTGAATCCAAGGAACACTGAATCCAAGGAAGACTGAACCCAAAGAAGACTGAATCAAAGAAAGACTGAATTCAAGGAAGACTGAACCAAAGAAAGAATGAATTCAAGGAAGACTGAATCCAAGGGAGACTGAATCAAAGAAAGACTGAATTCAAGGAAGACTGAATCAAGAAAGAATGAATCCAAGAAAGACTGAAATCAAAGACTGAATCCAAGGAAGACTGAATCCAAGAAGGAATGAATCCAAGGAAGACTGAATCCAAGGAAGACTGAATCCAAGGGATTATACTTAAATTCATGCCTGCAGACATCACTTACATTATTATTATTATTATTATTATTATTATTATTATTATTATTATTATTATTACGATCTTTTCGGCGTGCGCTACGCGCCCTGGATCTCGGCGCTGCTCTCCTACCTTACTCGTTTCCCTACCTAGCCCGCCCCCACACGGGGCGGACAAACAGGTTTGCAGGAGGAGGGTGGATGCGTCATGTCTCCCCTACCCTCCCGATCCCCTACCTACCTAGCCACCCCCCGGGGCGAACAAACATGTCTGCAGGAGGAGGGTGGCTGTGTCATGTCTCCCTTACTGTCACCCGGGGAGGACAGACAAGATCCACTCGGATATTATTATTACATTATTATTATTATAATTATTATTAATATTCAGAAGATGAACCCTATTCATATGGAACAAGCCCACCCAAGGGGTCACTGACTCGAAATTCAAGCTTCCAAAGAATATTATGGCGTTCATTCGAAAGAAGTCATTATTCTCACAGAATATTCCCAACAGTCTCGTGAAAACTACCTGGAAAAAGTTAACACTACTTTTGACGGCTGGTTTAGAGAACCTCTCTCTCTCTCTCTCTCTCTCTCTCTCTCTCTCTCTCTCTCTCTCTCTCTCTCTCTCTCTCTCTCAAATAATAAGGCCTTTTAGTTGATTGGTTGCCGTTTTTGTTTTCTCCGAGTCTCTTAATCTCGTTTCGTCGAAGAGCTGGGTAATTGTGCCATTTTTGGAGACATATCTGCCCCCCTTTTTTAGTTTTCTGTTAAAGAAATCTATTGTGCCGGCTTCGTCTGTCCGTCCGCACTTTTTCTGTCCGCCCTCAGAACTTGAGAACCACTGAGGCTAGAGGGCTGTAAATTGGGATGTTGATCATCCAACCTCCAGTCATTAAACACACCAAATTGCAGCCCTCTAGCCTCAGTAGTTTTTATTTCATTTAAGGTTAAAGTTAGCCATAATCGTGCTTCTGGCAACGATATAGGATAGCCCACCACCAGGCCTTTGATAAAGTTTCATGGCCCGCGCCTTATACAGAGACCACCGAAAGATAGATCTATTTTCGGTGGCCTTGATTGTACGCTGTACAGATAACTCGATTGCGCCGAAGAAACTTTGGGCGCATATTTTACTTGTTCTTTCTCATTCATAATCAGTTTTTCCTTATTCTCTTTTTAAATAATAACTGATCGAGACTGAACAGGATATTAGGACTGATACCCAAGAAACTTTGATATACACAAACAAAATATCTTAAATTACATCAAATTGTAACCCAGTATAATGATAAGGTACAGACCAGAATTAAATGAAAAGTAAACGTACGTTAAATTTACAGTTATGTAAACGAACATAAAAAAAAAATCAGAGCAGAAAAGGTGATTTGACAACTGGAAAAGAAAGATAAGACGATAAGGATAGGTACTAGAATGTTCTCCGTCACTTACGTGTTTTTTTTACTTTTTTTTTTTTTTTTTTTTTTAGAATTCAAAGGCAATTAGCTTGGCTATTACGAACAGTTGGAAAGTGTCCTTTCCCCTAAAAAACGAAACGTAACAAGAAATAGCTCGACTGCTAGCAAACGGATCAGGAATTTACTTCGGGGAAGTCAGAACAATTTGAATCTAAACTTTTTTTTTCAGCGTATTTATTGATATTCCATTACAGATCTTTAGCAAATCTATCAATTTTTTTCCATGTATTTTTTAAAAATTTTTACGTTGTTTTTTTCGAATAGTTTCTGCGATAGCACCGACTAATCTGGTAAGTGAGTCGGATTCAGAATCGGAATTTTAGGAGCGCAGAAATAAACAGTAAATTACGTTTACCTTTATAATTAAACGAAGAGAGGAGCAACCAAATGGGGCTAATTTAATTCACTGAGGTTTTCTATTTTTTATTTAACCTCCCGAGGATCAGGTTAATGTGATAAGTGTGTTGAATTGGCGGCCATCTATCACTTTTCTCATGGCTTCGGAGAACGAAATGAAGAGAAATTTGTATGCTTGTGCGTGTGTGTGTGTGTGTGTGTGTGTGAGAGAGAGAGAGAGAGAGAGAGAGAGAGAGAGAGAGAGAGAGAGAGAGAGAGAGAGAAAATCAGACGCCTGAGCGCGATAAAAACCCGGCAAGACGCGGAACAAATGAACAAATATTTCTCGGAAGACTCGTCAGGTAATGGCGCACGTACGATACAGGAGAAAAGCCCATTAAAAAGAAGAAAAAAAAAAAAAAACTAATGACCCATAATGAATCCTTTTCGTGTTCCGCCGACGAGGTTTTATCGGCGAAAAGAACGGGGCTTCATCGAATCGGGAAACGATTAGCGTATTGTCGCCGTTTCGTGAAACGGGAAAAAGTCTGGGCAGATACCTTCGCGGAATCAACAGTATCGTTAATTGAGTTTTTTTTTTTTATTTATTTCTCTCTGGTTGAGTCATTATCGAGGATTTTGAGCTTCAGAGTCGAGGCAGAGATCGAGCAGAGCAAAGGACTCGTCAGGTGCAGGGAGGATGCAAGGATATTGTTTTGGCTAAACGATCGCTCGTGGGGAAGTGCGTACCCTTCTTTGCTAATGATTTTCCTTGCGCTTTCTTGTGACTCTCTCTCTCTCTCTCGTAATAGTAAACAAGATTTCAGATTCATTTCAGTAATATCTAAATCTTTCTTTCTCTCTCTCTCTCTCTGTCATCATTCTAAACATGATATAAGTTTCCTGTCAGTAATATTTAAATCTCTCTCTCTCTCGTAAAAGTTAACACGATTTCAGATTCATTTCAATAATATCCAAATCTTTCTCTCTCTCTCTGTCATCATTCTAAACATGATTTCAGTTTCCTTTCATTAATATTTAAATCGCTCTCTCATTCTCTCTCTCTCTCTCGTAATAGTAAACATGATTTCAGATTCATTTCAATAATATCTAAATCTTTCTTTCTCTCTCTCTCTATCATCATTCTAAACATGATTTCAGTTTCCTTTCATTAATATTTAAATCTCTCTCTCTCTCTCTCTCTCTCTCTCTCTCTCTGTCGTCTGGTAAGCGACCTTGGCCCTACCTCTTTCTGTCTCCTTTGTTCTATCCTAAGTAGAATTCTCTGCAACTTCTCTACAGGTTCTATTTCAGACAGTCCTTCAATAAGCTCACGACAAAAACACCCAATATAAAAGATAATAGTATCTAGGTCTGATAAAATAAGATAATTTTTCTACTGAATGTCGAAAAAGCTAAACAGCTCTTGAAATCATGTCCCCAGAGAAGCTGACATCCAGTAAGGACTGGTTTAACTTCACGAATGTATAATTCCTGGAAGGAAAGTACTTGGATATGGGGATACAAGAGTGAAACCTTGAACATGACGAGATCTGGGATACAACAAGGAATTAGACAAGAGGGAAAAAGGTACATGCAGATAAATTTCAGGGAGAAGAAGAACGTTAATTAGAACGTGCTAAATAATCAATTCTAGATGGCGAAGTTAAACGACGATCAGGAACAGAAAAGAGGAAAATACTGGAACAAATTATCTGATGAAGTTATCGAAGCCTTGTGTTCTGGGAGTGGCATTGGCGCTAGGGTAGCCCATAGAAATATTAATGAAACGGATGAAAAGGGAGAGGAAAATACCAGTGAAAGGAAGGGATAGGAGAGGGATAGGGTAATAATAACACCAAAAAAAAAAAGGATGAAAACACTGGGTGGATTATTTTTGTGAGGTCATGAATAAGAGATATGAGGGAGATACGTATAAAAGCATTTTGTCGATTTGAAAACAAAGCTTTTAGACGAATGTTAGAAAAAGATGGTGAGACGGAATTAGAGATGAAGCCATAAAGGAGATTACGGAATTACGGCGATGTGTGTAGATGAAATATTGATGAAAATGGGGATGGCTTGGACGTGTCTTCATACACACACACACACATATATATATATATATATATATAAATATATATATATATATATATATATATATATATATATATATATATATATATATATATATATATATAATATGTAGAATCTACTGGTCACTTTTTACCAGATACATATTTGATTGTGGCTATTACAATTACACACACTGACATATATATATATATATATATATATATATATATATATATATATATATATAATTATATATATATATATATATATATATATATATATATATATATATATATATGTATGTATAAATATATACATACATACATATATGTATATATATACTGTATATAAATATAGATATACAAACATGTATACATATATACATATATGTATATACACATATAACATGCACATACACACACACATATACATACACCCCTTAACACACCCAAAAGAGAACTGAATACCCAGTCACCCAATAAACAGCAAACAGCGCACGCAGCAACTATCTGCAAGGTAGAGCCAAGAGTGAGAACGAGCGAGCGAACTCGGCCTCATACTAATCCTGTCAACATGGACCGCCGTTGGATTGACTGATTGATTTATGACTGCTAAAACCGGCGTCACAACACGGACCGCCGTTTTAAATATGCAAGGAACCCGACCGGGTCCTTGTCGACTCCCCTAGATCATCCTACGTGACACAGCTCCGGTGGAAAATTAATCAATGGGGCGAATGTATTGATACACTCATCAATGGGACGAATATATTGATACACTTAGAGGATGACGAATGGATGGCTGGAGGCGCCAAGCTTCGGATGTCATTTGATATAAAGTTCAATGTTAAGTATCCTGGTCGTGAAATTTAAGGTTCTTTTGATCTTCGATTCCTCAAAAAAATATGTATATATATACTAGATATATATATAATGTGTACACAAATATATATGTATATATATATATATATTTGTGTATAAATATATCTACTATATATACACAAAGCGATATATCTGTTATATATTTACTCACATTATCTGTTATTGTTGGGAGAGGATGGAAAGTAAGCCGGAAGAAAGAATATGAACAGAGGTACAGTAAAAGGAATGAAAGGGATTGCAGCTAGGGGGCCGAAGGGACGCTGCAAAGAACCTTAAGGAATGCCTACAGTGCACCGCATGAGGTGCACTGACGGCAGTACCCCTCATATTATTATGTAGGAGAAACATATGTTGGTTATGCATGCAAAAAACACATCGTTTATGGTGAATTGATGTAAAACATGTATTTATGTATGAATGTATTTACACATACCATACTTTGTATTGTTCTCGAATTGATTTTTCTTTTTATTCCATTTCATCTTGATGCTATCATCACCAACCTGCAAATCTATATATAATTTTAATTTTGCAATTTTTATTTTTAAAATTTTTTTTCAGGGAGGAGCAAACTATAATTACAAATACAGCTTTCAATCTTAATTCTTCCTGCATTATAATACAAAATAAATTAAATCAAGTAGTTTACAATGACATGACGAAACTGTCAACCGGGAAGCATTACAATGAAAAACTTTAGATACCATTCTGATAAAAGCATTCAATTACATCTCACCGTTAGTCGACAGTACCAGGAACCTCACTCAAACGAAATTTTTGGAAACGCCCCCTAACCGACAGTACCAGAAACCTAACTAAAAAAAATCTGGAAACGCCCCTAATTAGAGTCTACCATTTCCCCGACATTATTAGATCGAAAATCGAAAGACCTAGTTTACTAATTGGGCGCTGCGGCTATTAATACTCTCAGCGGAAGTAGGCGCGGAAGGGCTACCCAATACGGCCGCCGCAGCATTCGCAGTATGTACGTACCTGTAGGGTTAATTGACATGGAAGCCGTGTAAGGGGGGAGAGGGAAGGGGAAGTGGAGAGAGGGGGAGAGAGGGGAGGGGGAGAAGGAGAGGGGGGAGAGGGTGGGGGGTGGGAAGGAGTTTGAAGTATATTCGGTAGATTGGTGGATGGTGAATAGGCTTGGCTCTCTCAAAGAGAGTAATGGGCGTGCCTCGTAGTTTATATATAGTACGTGTCCCTCTAATTTATCTCTCTCTATCTGTCTATCCATATATGTATATGTATGTATATATACATATATATATATAAATATATATATATATGTAAGTATATATATATATATATATAAATATATATATATATATATATATATATATATGTATATATATATTTATATATATATATATATATATATATATATATATATATATATATATATATATATATATATATATATATATATATATGTAAGTCTATATATATATGTGTGTGTGTATAGTGTGTGTGTGTGTATGTATATATATATATATTTATAGTGAGTGTGTGTGTGTGTGTGTGTGTGTGTGTGTGAAACGTGCCGAGGGTCAACTTTTAAAATCAACTTTCCTAGGACAACATCGCGATGTTCTGTCATCAACTTTTCTCCCTTTAGTTCTTACACAACTAAAACGTCAAAATAAAATCATATTTAACTTAATCTTTCGTTGCAAGTTATTTTTCCCTTTACTGACCAACTGTCAACATCGGTAAATTCTTTCCATGAAACATTTAACATGCATAAAAATGTGCTTCAGTAATCTTACATTCAAATCAAACCATTTGAAGAGCCTGACTGACTGATTCATTTGGTGTCATCTGGCGTCACAACGTTTGAATAGTGAACGTTTTCGTCACAGTCGATCAAAGGCTGAATATTTAATGAGATTCTATTTTCGGTGATACTGGGTTTATATATATATATATATATATATATATATATATATATATTATACTGTATATATATATATATGCATATCTATATGGGTAGGTTATGAATGCTTTGTGTTATTCTCTACGGCGTATAATGCTGTATGAAACTCTCAGCCGCGGCCCATGAAACTTTCAGCCACGGTCCGGTGGTGGCCTGTGTCGTTGGTAACTACAGCTGTGCCAGACGCACGATCCTGGCTAGCTTTGACCTTAAATAAAATCAAAACTACTGAGGCTACAGGGCTGCAAGCTGGTATGCTTGATGATTGGAGGGTGGATGATCAACATACCAATTTGCAGCCCTCTAGCCTCAGTAGTTTTCAAGATCTGAGGGTGGACAGAAAAAGTGCGGACGGACAGACAAAGCCGGCACAATAGTTTTCTTTTACAGAAAACTAAAACAGTGGTTAAAATAGTTAGAGGCTTGCTGCTGTGGTCAAAAGCCAAACGAATTAGTCAATAAACTTTCTTGAAAAACAGAACCAGTCAAATTGTATCCCAGCCGTAAACAAACCAATTGTTTTTGTTGTCACTTGTCGAATCATCTTTGACCCATCTACTGCGCCCAGGCCTTTCAGCAATGCAGAGTTAAAAAAAGAAAATAAAAACACTCACACACTTTTTATTCAAACAGAAAACATCAACAAAAACGTAGGCGTTACAGTGGACCAGAACCTCTCTCTCTCTCTCTCTCTCTCTCTCTCTTTCTCTCTCTCTCTCTCTCTCCCCGGGAGTATACACTGTCCGAATATATTAGCAATTCGGTCCAAAATGTTTTAAACGGGTGAAAAATAAAATGTTTAAAATATTGGCATCAACAAACTTCCGTTTCGAAAACAGTTAACGCCAACAAAACTGGGGTTGGTGAAACAGAACCGCAACCTCTCTCTCTCTCTCTCTCTCTCTCTCTCTCTCTCTCTCTCTCTCTCTCTCTCTCTCTCGCTCTCTCTCTCTCTCTCTCGTCTCTTCTCTGGGTATATGCGCTGGCCAACTATATCTCCATTTTAGCCGAAAACGCTTTAAAAGGGAGAACGTTTCAATCACTGTCGTGCGAAGCCGAATACAAAATGGGATTTTATTTTGACAGCCACGAGATTCCTGCCCTACTGTGTGAATACTGAATGGAAATTGTATGGGCGTTGTATGAATATTGTATGTGTTGTTCAGTAGATGAAGGGGGGGGGGGCCGTTGCGGTAGATATCTTGTTATTGTATATTATCCGATATAGAGTCCACAATTTCCATTTTCCCTTGAGGTGAAGCCGTTGTGTTTGTTTCAAAGCGTCGGAGCTCTTTCGCGAATAAGCATAATTTCACTGTTTTCGTTTTCCCACTCAGCTAAAACGCCGTATTTATTCCAAAGCGTTTTATTTTCGTATTTTAAACTGATGCATGTAAATGCCTCTCGCTTAAGTAATGAGTAATCGCATACCAACATGCGCAGAAAAGAATAAGGTAATATTCGTAAAAAATTTAGATTATGGTTCTGAATTTACTACAGAATTGAATAAACAAATTTTTAATCCCATGGAAAACGGTATTTCGTCCTTCATTCTTAGATTCTTCTCCTTCTTTCATAATAAATCATAATCGAGTATCATACGATTATTGGGTGAAAAAAAGGGGTTATCAAAGATGCGTTGGCTCATCGATTAAAGTGAGCAAATATTATTTTTATGGAAAAGTTGATGATCAGAGATATTCCAGAAAGGATGGGAAAGAAAATATTCGTCAAATTTATTTGTAAATTGAACTTAAAAGCTGCTGGTCTAGATTTAGGAAATTTATTTCTTTGATCACTACAACACTACCTTGAAAACAGAGAAAATTGTTGCCTAAGACAAAGATGATACACAAAAGCAGAACTTACATCTAAAATTGATAGAAAATTATTGTCCAAAAACAAAGATTATACAGAAGCCAGACGGCATATTACAAATTACTTTTTAAACTGATAACAATTTTATAAATACCAAACGCCTATAAAATGAAATAATCTCTCTGAAACTAAAAAAAAAAAATCATTGTAAATTATTGTCCAAAAACAAAGATTATACAGACACCAGACGGCACATTAGAAATTACTTTAAATTACTTTCCAAATTAATAGAAAATTTCAGAAAGACACCAAACGACAAAAAAAAAAAAAAAAAAAAAAAAATCTCACTGACTCCCAAAAAAGTCATTGTAAATTATTGTTAAAAAACAAAGATTATACAGGCACCAGACGGGACATTAGAAATTAGTTTAAATTACTTTCCAAATTAATGGAAAATTTCAGAAAGACACACACCAAGAAAAAAACAATAAAGTCTCACTGAATGACAAAAAATTGATTGCAAATTATTATCCAAAAAACAAAGATTATACCGACACCAAACGGCACATTAGAAATTACTTTCAAAATTAATAGAACATCTCAGAAAGACACCAAACGGGCCTCCCCGCCACAAAAAAAAAAAAAAAAAAAAAAAAAAAAAAAAAATCATCTCCCTGAATGCCAAAGAGTTTAATATCCAAAATCGACCTCAGCCCTCGGAATAACAATAACACTTCGTTGAAATTCATGGAATTTTCTATGCTGTACCTGCATGCAGAACAAAAGTCTACATTTTTGTTTCAGAAGCAATTGCCAAGGGATCAGAGAATTCATGGAAGAAATAAACACGGGAGAAAAAAAAAAGTGGGGGGCGGGGGGGGGGGGGCGCTCTTCTCCTTTGTATAAATCGGTGCAGTTTTCCGAGTCTGAATTTTCAATGGAAAACCCCCCAGCTTCGTGGAATGTTTGCTTCTCAAATTCTGTGGGATTTATGCATATATAATTTTCTTCTGCTTTCTTAGACTGGAAGCTGGTTTCCTATACAGAAAATTCATGTGTAAGTTTGTTAACGAGGAGAGTTTGGTTTGATGTTGCGGGAGAATTAATCACCAGTGGTTCTCAATCCCCCCTACGGGAGGATTTTCAGAATTTCTTGGGGGGGGGGGGAAACTGTGACCACAGATTGGCAGGCTCAAACTGGCTCTAGGACCGCACAAAACTCAGTGTGCATCGGTCCAAACTACTGAGAGGTCGCGCTGCGTTTTCTCTCCGCTAGCTTGCGTGTTTGTGTTAGTATTTTGTTGCATATTTGAAATGCACTTTTCGAGGCAGACGATTTTGGAAAGGGGGTGTGGGCGGGGGGATGACATTCTGACATATGGTGAAATGATGCATGGGACATAAAAGGTTGAGAGCCCCTGGGCTAGATTGGACAGAAAAATCTAGTAAAGTCATTTCACTACAGTGAGTATCATAATATTCCATTCATGAAGATTTACAATATACATATGTTGGAATGGTTTATAACAGACGGAAAGTGAAAATTGTTTTCGGTTCACAAGGTAAAGGCAAAAAACCTAATTTAAAGAGTTTGTGAAATAATAATACTTAGCCTATTGAATTTCTCTCTCTCTTTCTCCCTCTCCCTCTCTCTCTCTCTCTGTCTGTCTCTCGGATACATCTATCTATCTATACATGTATAGATAGATATATCTATTATGTATATATATACATAATGTATATATATACATTATTTATATATACATAATGTATATGCTCTATATATATACATTATGTATATATATATATATATATATATATATATATATATATATATATATATTAACTTTATCACATACACAATTGTTCTGTGCATTAGTAGAATTACTAAAAGGACCTCATTCAAACTGAATAAAAAACTCTGCTAGATACCATCCAGTTTGAATGAGGTCCTTTTAGTAATATATATATATATATATAATATATAATATATATATATATATATATATATATATATATATATATATATATATATATATATATATATATATATATATATATTAATAATGTATGCGTGGAATGTAAAATGGGCCAAGTAACCTACAATGTATGTAAGAATAGCGACTGAACTTTGACCTTCAAATATGCAAAGTCAAAGCAATTTCTTTCTGGTCTTAATTTTAATAAATGCTACTTCTTTCTGACCTAAATATACTTAAAATAAATGCACCATTTCTTGAAACCAATCATGCCAAGGGAACGCAATCGCAAAAACACCAAAACGTAAAAAAATCTGTAAAACCGCAAAAAATAAAATTGCATGAATTGTGCAAACTGAGCATATGCACTGCTGCTCAGGAGTCAGATGCACAGATGATGCAATTTTACCGAGAATGTCCGATGCGCGAAACATATGTAACCTTCCCGTGGACATCAGTCGAGGCAAGAGTACATTCTCCCAGAACATGAAATTTCCACGGCTTACTATCAGAGCTGGGTGTATCCAACGAATGCAACCATTCCCCGGATGCAACATATATACGTGATCTGTCTGCAGTCACAACGGTATTAGAGGAACGGAGAGGAATATCAAAATTTAGGCTACATCTAAGCGCCGGGAACTACGAGGTCATCCAGCGCTGGAAATACTGTTGAGATAATTGTTAAGAGAGGGTGCAAGTAAGATGGAAGAGAGAGAATATGAACGGAGGTATAGTGAAAATGAATGAAAGGGGTTGCAGCCAAGGGCCGACGGGACGCTGCAAAGAACCTTGAGTGATTCCTGCAGGGCACCGTGTGAGGTGCACTGACGGAATTACCTCCTAAGGGGACTACAGAATTAGTATATGTACGAAAGGAAAACAGTCACAGAAGGAAAGTCTCTTTGCACCAATCAAACGCATCGGGTCCGAATATTTCCTTTAAGTATGCTGTGACGTCATTTCTAGGGTCTGAAAAAGAGAAAACTCAAAATGCCTCCATAGACGCTTAGGAATATTTAAGAAAAAACTCCGACAGCCCGAGACGATCGTAAAACATTCAAATGAATCTTCATCACAAAACCTGAGAAGATAGATAGATAGAGAGAGAGAGAGAGAGAGAGAGAGAGAGAGAGAGAGAGAGAGAGAGAGAGAGAGAGAGAGAGAGAGTTGCCTAAAGGAGATATTCTAGTACTTGTTACCATACCTCTCACACGAATATGTTCAGGTATTACCCTACATATTTAATTTTTCTATTTATAATTTTTGAGAGGAGAGAACGTTACACATTCTCTTCGAGTTTTACTTAGGAGTTTTCTTTACAGGATTGGCGCCAAACTGTGCTACACAGGTGTGGCAGAATTTATGTAAATAGTTACTGTTGACAAGAAAGTAAGAGCCACAGTGCATATAGTTTCAGTCTGACCTCTTGGTATTATAAAGAAAACGGGAATCAGGAGAATGTAAGCAATAACTGATAAACATATATACAAGCACACACGAATATATATGTTTATATATACACACACACACACACACACACACACACACACACACACACACACATATATATATATATATATATATATATATATATATATATATATATATATATATATATATATATATATATATATACGCAATTTCTTTGTCATAAAAAAAGTGAGAGAAAAAATCACCTGCTTCGCACGTGGATCTAAACTCCTGATTGCGTGCGCCTGCGCGCACGCAAATCAGTGGGATCCTTCGCGTGAACGAATTCGTTAAAAGCGTGGGAATTCGTGCCCTTATACCGAAGGAAAAATCCGGTCCGAGACTTACTAAATCCCTGAATATTTTTCCGGAGTCCTGAAGGACTAGTTTGTGACTTGTTTATCTTTGTGGCATAGCGCCTCGGGATATAGGACCCACCCCCCCCCTCTCTCTCTCTCTCTCTCTCTGACAAACCTACGAAAATAACATTAGCATATTGTTTATACAAGGAAGGAGAGTGAGAGGGGGGGGGGGAGGTAGGGAAAGAAAGACGAGAGTGGAAAGAGGAGGAGGAGGAGGAGGAGGAAGAGGAAAGAAGGAAAGGGGGGGTTGGGGGTGGGGGGTAGGGGAGGTTGAAAGTAAGAGGTGGATGACTGGTCATTTCTCAGTTGAAATCGTTTCCTTCTATCTTTCTCCTTTGTGCAAAATATTGTTTTCTGCTGTTGGCTTCTCTCTCTCTCTCTCTCTCTCTCTCTCTCTCTACTGAAAGGGAATTCAGAAAGGCACTGGCAAGGCCAGTTAATGGCGCGTCAATATTCATGATTTTTTTTTTTTTAAATCTCTTTCGGCTTTCCATCTCTTGAACAGAAGTCAATGATAAGAATATATGAAGTAACGATGTTTACCATCCGACGTATTGATAATTATTGCTGCAACTACTACTACTACTACTACTACTACTACTACTACTACTACTAATAATAATAATAATAATATATAGGTAGTACACCTTTCAAACATGTGTTGCATGTAATCCAGCTGATGCAATAATAATAATAATAATAATAATAATAATAATAATAATAATAATAATAATAATAACAATAACTTCTTCGTTTCTGGCCTTAACAAAAAGAAAAAACCTTGGAAGGTATACCATCTAAATTTGAGATAAAAAAAAAAACAAAAAAGTTTTGGGTGACCGGAACAAATTTTCCTCCTTCAAAATACTCAGGATAAATCCTCTCTTGCCTGAGGCGAGATCCTTCAGATTTTCCTAAAATTCAGCGTCAGGATCTTTCTCCTCTCCTCCAGGATATTCAGGACAGAGCCTTACCGACCTATTTTTCTTTCTAACTGACCTTAAAGGAAAACTTCAATATTTTTTTATTTAAAAACATCTCAGATAAGTTTGGTGATGTTTGCAGGCATTGCTGACATCAGTTACAGGTTTTTAATTCCTTTTTCTTTTATATTAAAAAATATGTTTTGAAAATATTTAGCGGTTCTGAACTTGCAATGATGAGTTTGCGAGATTCACCGTCGGAAAGAATTAGGGTAAATCTTATCAAGCTTACGTACATGGCCAATGGTGAATGTAATATTTTCATATTAGTTTCTATACGCCTCGAAAGAATCAATTTTATCAGGCTTACGTACTTGGCCAATAGCGAATGTAATATTTTCATATTAGTTTTCTATATGTCTTGGAAAAATATTATAAAAAACGACTCGATCAAAAAAATATTATAACAAAAAACTATTCGATCAAAATAAACTACTCAATCAAAAATATATTATAAAAAAAACTACTCGATAAAAAAAACTGCTCGATCAAAAAATATTATAAAAAAACTACTCGATAAAAAAAACGCTCGATCAAAAAATATTATAAAAACTACTCGATCAAAAACTTATAAAAGAAAACTACTCGATCAAAAATTTATAAAAAAAACTACTTGATCAAAAAAATATCATAACAAAAAAACTATTCGGTCAAAAAAATATTATAACAAAAAACTACTCGATCAAAAAACCATTATAAAAAAACTAATCGATAAAAAAAAAATATTATAAAAAAGAACTACTCGTATCAAACAAGTTTGACATTCCGAGCGCGCGAGAGCCCACTGTCAAAATCTCTTATCTTTTTTTTTTTTTTTTTTTACTTCCTCCCAACAAATTAAAAATGAATTCCCACCGACACACGTCCGTCGCCTGTAGCAAACAGCAGCTTTGAAAAAAAAAAAAAAAAAAAAAAAAAAAAAAAAAAAAAAAAAAAAAAACACTCACGGCCAATAAATTTCAATAAATTTTTCCTCGGGAAACATTCATAACCAACAAAAGTGCAGTGACGGAATTGAGTGACGATCTCGGTGGGAATATGCATTCTCTCTCCTCTCTCTCTCTCTCTCTCTCTCTCTCTCTCTCTCTCTCTCTCTCTCTCTCTCTCTCAGGGTCTGCGACGTTTTAAAACGCAATCTCTCAATCAATGTCGATCGGAGCTGAATACAGAATCGGGGCTTTTATTTTGACTGACCGAAACTGTCTGCCTTGCCGTATGAATATTGAGTGGGGATTGTATGGATATTGCCTGGGTGCTCTGTGTGTGTGTGTGTGTGTTTGGTTGTCTGGAAATGGATGACCTGTGCATTTAGTCTTCGTGTTGTCATTCCTAAAGCGTTTGTAGTTGGCAATGTATAAATACATGTATCATACCTCGTGTCTACATACATAGATGCATACCTACTTACATACATACAGGAGAGGTTATCTTTCCCGTTTGTAGTTGTCAATGCATAAATACATGTATCGTACCTCGTGTCTACATACATACATGCATACATACATACATACACACATAAAGGAGAGGTTATCTTTCCCGCTTTTAATTGGGCATGTTGGCATGAAGTTAGTAGCACCATATTCTCTCCCTGGCAGCCTACCACCACAGTCTACTAACTACCAGATTACATACATATATGGAGGCTTACTCGCTTTCATCATTATCTTCATCATCCACGTCATTATAGGTATATGTTTATCTAAAAAGGACGTATAACAAGTAAAAAATGCAATTGAGATTTCTGTACATCGTATAATCAAGGCCACCGAGAACAGATCTATCATTCGGTTGTCTCGGTATAATGCTGTATGAGCCGCGGCCCACGAAACTTAACCACGGCCCGGTGGTGGCCAGGGCCTATATCGTTGCCAGAAGCACGATTATGGCTAACTTTAACCTTAAATAAAATCAAAACTACTCAGGCTAGAGGGCTGTAATTTGGTATGTTTAATGAATGGAGGGGTGGATGATCAACATACCAATCCGCAGCCCTCTAGCCTCAGTAGTTTTTAAGATCTGAGGGCGGACCGAAAAAGTGCGGACAGAGAGAAGTGCGGACGGACAGACAAAGCCGGCACAATAGTTTCCTTTTCAGAAAACTGAAATATATATAAAATCCGCAAAACATAGTCCTTATACCTCATACCCTCCAAAGGTGTTGAAGCGATCTGCACGTAACCCAGCGGCCTCAAACGACAGGTAGAACAACTCCATAATTTTTCCATTCTCTATTATTATATTATTATATTCTCGAAGGAAGGAAAAAAGGAAGTGTGTGGCAGAGGTGTAGAGTGTTTGTACCTGTGTGTGTGTGTGTGTGTGTTTGTGTCAGTGTATGTGAGGGTGTTCGTGTGTGACAAAGGATTTAGTTAAGAATTCTTGGGAATGTCAGGTGGGATCATCTTATTTTTCTACGGGAGTTTGAGGGGGACTTTTCCAGGAAGATTTTTTTGTTTTTTATTTTTATATTATCCCCTTTTTTTTGTCCAAAGGAGTTTGGTGAAACTTACCAAATCTTTCCCCGGACACCTGCGAAGGACGACATTAGAATAGTAACATGTTGGGATACGGAAATAAAAAAGGAAGTTGTGGAAAACATAACAAATAAATGAAGGAGTAATGAGATCTGTCAGAATTTTGCTAATTTGGGGGAGATCGGTCACCTTTCCATTGCGAGGACTTCTGGCGCCTTCGGGAGACTGAAAGTGCTTTAAATTGTTATGAGATGTCTGTCCAATGGTCTTTTAATCTAATTCCTCAACATTCGTCCTGATTTCTCACCTTCA
>JANJGK010000046.1:23920686-23925686 GCA_039081455.1 Macrobrachium rosenbergii
ACAGAATAGAACCCACTTGAACCACTCGACGTGGGTCCGAAAAAAGAACCCACTCGGCGTGGTTCCAAAATAAAAGAAAAAAAAAAATGTAAAGTTAACATAGATTGTTCTCATATCAGTGAAATAAATAAATAAATAAATAAATAAATATAAAATGGCCCGAAGTTTCTTCGGCGCAACCGAGTTTTCTGTACAGTGATGGCCTGTCCTATAGCGTTGCCAGACGCACGATAATGGCTAACTTTAACTTCAAATAAAATAAAAACTATTGAAGAGGCTAGAGGGCTGCAGTTTGGCATGTTTGATGACTGGAGGGTGGATGAATCAACATACCAATTTGCAGCCCTCTAGCCTCGGTCAGTTTTTTAAGATCTGAGGTCGGACAGAAAAAAGCTCGGACAGAAAAAGTGCGGACAGAAAAAAAGTGCTGACAGAAAAAAGTGCGGACAGAACAAGTGTTGACAGAAAAAAGTGCGGACAAAAAAGTTCGGACAGAAAAAAGTGCGGACAGGAAAAAGTTCGGGCAGAAAAAGTGCGGACAGAAAATAGTGCGGACAGAAAAAAGTGCGGACAGAAAAAGTGAGAACAGAAAAAAGTGCGGACAGAAATAGTGCGGACAGAAAAAAGTGCGGACAGAAAAAAGTTCGGACAGAAAAAAGTGCGGGCAGAAAAAAGTGCGGACAGAATAAAGTGCGGACTGACAGACAAAGCCGTCTCAATAGTTTCTTTCACAAAAAACTAATAAGAATTCTGCAAGAAGAAATTCTTATAATAAGGGAGGCCATTTTGGTCCAGCAGGAGCGGAGGAGACCAAGGAAAAGGAAAGAGATAGGAAGAAGGAAGAATAAAAAGAGGAAAAAATGGAAAAATTTTCCTCTGCAAGAATGAAGTCCTTCAGGTTAATGAACGGGAAAGCGATTTGAAAAAACCCTTGAGAAAGAGTGGGAAAGAAGACGCTGAGGAGATGAGAGAGAGAGAGAGAGAGAGAGAGAGAGAGAGGAGAGAGAGAGAAACCTAAGAAAACCTTCCTATAGTTCTCCACCGGGAATCTAAATACTCAGAATTATCGTGCCTTAAATCTTCGGCCGCAAATCCACGTAGATTATCTGCATTAACTGGGAAGATGCCGTTTGTAACCAGATTTTTGCTTTGCCGTCGCCCGGATACGCTTCCCACAATAACCCAGTATGATGCAATGCCTTGTAAAGGAGACTGTTTCCCGGTGTCTGAATGTCTGAGTGTCTGAATGTCTGAACGTATTGTACTGGTATGTCTTCAGAGCTGACGTACCGTCCTGTTTATTCTGGGGAGGAGAGTATTTATGAGATGCTGTTGACACTTGGGGGTAAATCTTCCCTCTCTCTCTCTCTCTCTCTCTCTCTCTCTCTCTCTCTCTCTCTCTCTCTCTCTCTCTCTCTCTCTGTGTGTTTGTCTTGGCGCATTTGTTTGAACGAGCAAAGTTTACGGCCGAAAGTTTATCTCAAAATGGTCAACTTTTGACCCCCAAAAAGACCAAAGTTCCGTCAAAACGTTTCTGAAACTTTTGAAGTTATAGAATGTAGCAATTATGGAACTCTTGACATTTTACTTTTCAGATGATTAAATAAGGCTGAATTCGTCATTATTATTATTATTATTATTATTATTATTATTATTATTATTATTATTATTATTATTATTATTATTATTATATAAAAGACGAACCCTATTCATATGGAACAGCCCACCAAAGGGGCCACTGACTTGACATTCAAGCTTCCAAAGAATATTATGGTGTTCATTTGAAAGAAGTAACAGAAGGGAATGGGAAATACAGAAAGAAGAGATCACTTATAAAAGAATAATAATAATAATAATAATAACAATAACAATAATAATAATAAATAATAATAATAATAATTCTCTTCTTTTGGTGGGCGTGTTCCATATGAATAGGGTCCATCTTCTGATTAATAATAATAATAATAATAATAATAATAATAATAATAATAATAATAATAATTAAGCTTTTACGTCAACACCGGTTGAGATATCAAGATAAATAGCACTACATTAGACCACTAGGCTATGCCCCGTCTTTGTTAAAAACAAAAACAAATGGATAATTAGGCCCTGCTCTAAATTTAAACACCAGGAATGAAAAAAAAATAAAGGAACAAAGAATTGACGATAAAAAACAAAAGCGAAAAACTCTGCCACTGAAACCTGGAAATAGCAGCTAATGAAGTCGGGAATCTGAATAATGCAAATTATCGTACGCGGAACCTCGCAAGCGAATGTTGTGGATTATCGTGCATTAATTGGAAGATGTCGGTTATTGCCGGAATTTTTGCTTCTGATGATGGACGCGTTCTCCGATAATCCGATGCAAGAGCAGTGACCGGCAATGACTCTCTCTTTGAATGTCTGGATATCTGAATGTATGAATGTCTGATTGTCTGGATATCTGTCTGATTGTCTGAATATCTGATTGTCTGGATGTATGATTGTTTGAATGTTTGATTTCCTGAATGCCTGATTGTCTGAATATCTAATTGTTTGAACGTCTGATTTTCTGATTGTCTGAACGTCTGATCTGAATATCTGATTGTCTGATTATCTTAATATCTGAATGTCTGATTATCTTAATATCTAAATGTCTGAACGTCCGATTGTCTGAATACCTGTGTCCGAATGTCTGGTTGTCTGCCATGTCTGAATATCTGATTGTCTGAAGGTCTGATTGTCTGAATATCTGATTGTCTGAACGTCTAAAGGTAATGGGTTTGTTCCGTATTCAGTGAATATTGTGAATGTAGATCCAGCCTCATGTTATTCAATGAAGAAAGAGTCTTTTCATGAGATACGATTCGCGCCCGGGTTGTTTATTCTTTTTTTTTTTTTTTTTTTTTGCAAGGGTATTTTTGGTGGGGGTATTTTTGTTTGGTGGTATTTTTTTGTCTGGGATATTTTGGGAGTATTTTTTGCTTTTTTGGATATTTTTACTTTTCGTGGTATTTTTATGGGTGTATGTTTATTTTTTAGGTTATTTCTTTGTTTTTTGGAGTTTTTTTTTGGGGGGGGTATTTTTTATTATGGGGGTATTTTTTGTTTGAGGGAATTTTTTGTTATTTGGGTATTTTTTATTTTTGGGAGGAATTTTTTGTTTATATGGGTATTGGGTATTTCTTTGTTTCTGGGGGGTTATTTTTTTGTTTTTGGGCTATTTCTTTCGTTTTGGGGGGTATTTTCTTGTTTTGGGGGATATTTGTTTGTTTTTGGGGGCTATTTTTATGTTTTTGGGTATTTATTTTGTTTTGGGGATATTTTTACCTCGGGCTATTTTATGTTTTTGGGGGTATTTTTTGTTTTTGTTTTTTTTTTTTGTTCTTGGGGTATTTTTTGTTTTTTGGGGTATTTCTTTGTTTTGTGGGTAATTTTCGTTTTTTGGGGTATTTTTGTTTTTTTGGGGCTATTTCTTCGTTTTTTGGGGGTATTCTTTGTCTATGGGGTATTTTTTTTTGCTTTTGGTGCATTTTCGTGTTTACTGGGTGACAGGTTGGACAGGGAAATATTCGATGAAGAGGAGAAACGGAGGAAAGAAGAAAAGGGGGAAAACGTAATAAGAAGAAGGGACTGATAGAAGGAAACTTAGGAAAATTCAGTCAACCCAACAAACCGACACAAAAAGAAAAAATAAGTAAATTGAGTAGAATCTCAATAAAGGGGAAAATAAACGAAGGAAATAGGAAAATCATCATAGCAGAAACGGAAAAATGAGAAGGATGAGAAGGACTAGAAGGGGAGAGAGGAGGAGATATGAACATGAGAAATTAAAACAGGAAATAAAGAAGTAAGAGGGAAGGATGAAAGGAAACAAGAAAGATAAGCAAATTGAGTAGAATCTCAATAAAGGGGAAAATAAACGAAGGAAATAGGAAAATCATCATAGCAGAAACGGAAAAATGAAAAGGATGAGAAGGATTAGAAGGGAGAGAGGAGCAGATATGAACATGAGAAATTAAAACCGGAATTAAAGAAGTAAGAGGGAAGGATGAAAGGAAACAAAACAAGTGTAGAAAAAAAAGGAGCAAGAATCAAGAAGAATCACAAGGAAACATCAAGAATCAATAAAGGCAACAACAAAAGGCAAATAAAAACGGACAGTAGGAAGGAATGACAAAGAAAGTAGAAAGGAATGATGCGATCATTCCCCCCTACCCGAGAGTCGATGGACGCGGCGAAGCTGTGGATTCCATCTCATTTACTCGCAAATGTTGCCAAAAACGAGCGACGCAGGACCGCCCTCATGGGGTCATATCCTCGCGATATTGCAAAGGGTCACAGGTGGTCGAAGCTGCTGCTTCTGATATTCGTTGTTCGTTGCAAGATGTTGTTGCAAAGTTTTTTTTGATTGTGGAAGAATAAAAGGAATGTTGTTATTATTATTATTATTATTATTATTATTATTATTATTATTATTATTATTATTATTATTATGTAGGCTTTGGGATTTATATATTGAGGGAAATCAAAAGACTTATTAGTATTATTATTATTATTATTATTATTATTATTATTATTATTATTATTATTATTATTATTATTATTATTATTATTATTTAGCTTTGGTATTTATTATATGATTCACTTCGGGTGTAGGTATTCTCAGGGTGAAGTGAATTCGATTGAAAGGGTAGTTGTTGCTTGATATTTTAGTGTATATGAATGTACAAATATATGTGTGTATGTATGTGTATGCTCCCACACACATACATTATGTATATAGGCTATTATATGTATATATACATATATATGTATATATAAATATGTACATATATATACATATATGTACACGCACACACACACACACACACACACACCACATATATATATATATATATATATATATATATATATATACATACATACATACATACATACATACATACATACACACACACACACACACACACACACACACACACGTTTGTGTAATTAATAAATTCCCATTCAAAAAC
>JANJGK010000046.1:23928186-23935686 GCA_039081455.1 Macrobrachium rosenbergii
TGCCTGCGAGCGTTTTCCTGCATCCATTCAGGGAAAACTTCTCTCTCTCTCTCTCTCTCTCTCTCTCTCTCTCGTTTCTTTTTCCGCGGAGCCATTCCTGTTTTATCTCCACAGGTCATTACGTTTTCCTTTCCTGGTTTTTCTTTTGTTTTTTATCCTGACTCTCTCTCTCTCTCTCTCTCTCTCTCTCTCTCTCTCTCTCTCTCTCTCTCTCTCTCTCTCTCTCTCTCTCTCTCTCTCTCTCTCTCTCATTTCGGTCTTACAGTGTCCTACCGGTCTATTACAGTGCCTTTAGCCGTCTATTACAGTGTCCACATTGGTCCATTAAAGTGCGCATATCAGTCAATTACAGTGCACATATTGGTCTATTACAGTGCACATATCGGTCTATTAAAGTACTCATATCGTTCTTATACCGTGCACATATTGGTCTATTAAGTGCCTATATCGTTCTATTACAATGTCCATGTTGGTCTATTAAAGTGCACGTGTCGGTCTATTACAGTGTCCATATTGGTCTATTAAAGTGCACATAACACTATTACATTGCACGTATTGGTCTGGTACAGTGCGTATATCGGTCTATTACAGTGCACATATCGGTCTTACAATGCCCATATTGGTCTATTACAGTGCCGATATTATATGATAGTTCACATATCGGTCTGTTACAGTGCCCTTATTGGTCTATTACGGTCCCCAAATCGGTCTATTACAGTGCACATATTGGTCTAGTACAGTGCCCATTATTAGTCTATGATCGTCCACATATCGGTCTGTTATAGTCCACATATTGGTCTATTACAGTGCCCATGTTGGTTTAGTTCAGTTCCCTTATCAGTCTATGATAGTCCACATATCAGTCTATTATAGTCCATATATTGGTCTATTACAATGCCCATATCGGTCTATTACAGTGTCTATATCTGTCTCTTATAGTCCACATATTGGTCTATTACAGTGCCTATATCGGTCTATAACAGCACCCATATTCTATTAAAGTGCACATACCGGTCTCAAGCGAAAAACTCCTTCAGAACTGTTTTGGTTTAACGTAATACAAATTAAAGTTGATATCATCTCGTCACGAAAACAACAAATCGACATTTCCTTACGTACAAAAAATAAAATAAAATAAAATAAATCTCTTTTATTGTAGTTCATAGAAATTCCGATGTGACTCTCCATTCGTTCATTTATTCATCGAACTAAAACAATTTAAAATAAAAAGGAAGATAAAATTGGGCTTCGAGATTTGGGCGTGGCTTAATACTCGGCGTGTCTAAAGCTCTTTCAACTTTTGGCAGTATTACCGAATTACCTAAAAAAGAAAAAATTATATATTTTTGTGGCCCCTTTTTCTCTGAGCGGGAAAATAACTGGAGATTAAAAATCAGAATATTGGGGACGAACTTTGCTAAATACCTATGTCTTTCGCTCTGAGAAAGAATGTTTTTTAAAAACGGCATTAAAAAGATTGGTAAAGTTCGTGCTTAAGTGTATAAGACGCTTATGCAATATACTTTGAAAAATATTAAAATATCACAGGATAAAAGATGTGGAATAAGGCAAAAATACATAGGAAATTTAAGATTTTAACAAAGGGGAAGTTTTACTGTATCTAAGTAAATAGGACGAAAGTAAAAATAGTTTCCCTAATATATTAAAATGTTCATAAGAAATAGAGAACCTTTTACCCAGTAAAGCAATTAAAATATTCATGTAAGGTATCAAAATATCGATAAGATTAACGAACCTTTTGCCCCGGAAAGCAGTTAAAAGATTCAAGTGAAATCTCTGACACAGGACAACAAATAAAGCATTTTGCCAGATCTAATATGAATATCGAGGCCTTGTCATTGAAATGAACACGTTAAAAGATAGAGTGCTCCGCGTAGCTTTGGAAAACCACATTTAAGAGCCTTTACCTTTCATAGCGGATAGATACCGCGCAGTGGCGGGAATCTTTGAAACACCCTGATGAAGTTTACAAGAAGAAGAAGGAAAGAGGTAAACACGAAGCTCAATGAGAGAATGCCAGACGGAAGAGAGTGAAGAAAGCATTGGACGCAGAGAAAGGAAGAAGGAGAAAGAGGTAAACACGAACTCAGAAAGAGAACGCCAGAGAGAAAGGAATAAAGAAAGCGTAGAACACAGAGAAAGGAACAAGGAAAATTATCCACTTGCTAAAAGATAGAAGCACGGAAGAGGAGGAATGACAAAAGGAAAAATGATGAAGAGACATAGAAAGCGAGGGACAAAGAGAAAGGCAACGGTGAAAATGAGTCACAGGCCAAAGGAAAGGAGATTAGAAAGAATTGGAAAAGATAAAGAACAAAGCCACGTGGAAAGGGAAGATAAATAAAACAGAATGAATAATGCAATTGCTACGGGAAAGAGACTAAGAGAAAAGGAATGAAAAAGAGATATGTTAAACATTAAACAAAATGTATACAACACTTTTTGTAGGCACATTTCTAGCCTGAATGAAGTAAAACCTGTTTCTCTTTCATAGGCCAAAAGTTCTTTCATAAAAGCTGACGAATTCGTGGACATGTTGTAAACAAATCAGGCACTTCTGGAACGAGTCGTTAGCTACCAGAAATATTATCCTGATTTGAATAATTAAATAACTGATTTAGTTTAAACAGTTACAAGTGATAACAAGTAAAAAATGCGCCGAAGTTTCCTCGGCGCAGTCGAGTTTTCTGTACAGCCGCTACAGCGTGTAATCAAGGCCACCTAAAATAGATCTAACTTTCGGTGGTCTCGGTATAATGCTGTATGAGCCGCGGCCCATGAAACTTTAACCACGGCCCATTGGTGACCTATCCTATATCGTTGCCAGAAGCACGACTATGGATAACTTTAATCTTAAATAAATTAAAAACTACTGAAGCTAGAAGGCTGCAATTTGGTGTGTTTGCTGATTGGAGGGTGGATGATCAACATACTAATTTGCAGCCCTCTAGCCTGAATAGTTTTTAAGATCTGAGGGCGGACAGAAAAAGTGCGGACGGACAGATAAAGCCGGCACAATAGTGTTCTTTTCAGAAAACTAAAAACTGAAATTTATTACTGTCATTTAGGAAAATGGCCATTGAAAATATCCTCATGTCAATTATTTAACAATAACTTGAAGAAATGGGCAAATATTTCATTTAAAATAGACAGAAAACACTCCTTATATACTGCCTACCCTTTCCAAATCCATGGCCAACCGAGGAGTGACTCCTTCAATAAATGTTTGTTAACAACTACCGCGTAGAGTAGTAAGCGGAAACTGAATTCAAGGAGATATACCAATGTAAGTGTAGTACGGAGATTCCGTCAACTTCCCTCCCTTACCCTGGGGCCCTAAGTTGTCAAGTCAATAACCTCTCAAGCGTATTCCACTAACAACTAGGGACACATACATCATCGTCGCGATCTAGAGTACCCCACGAGGCATTACTCTAATGGCTATAGGATGACTTCAGGCAAAGGAGGTACGACTAACTCTCCTATAACGCTCAAGAGAAGGCGGGGAACGCCTACTGTTAGAGAAGAGAGCCGTGGGCTCCTTAGCATAAGTTATCCTGCCTTCTTTGGTAATGGCGTCCGGGATTGATAGATGGCCACTGAATAAATTTACATAAGGGATTTCTTCCGGGTCGGGAGGTTTTTTTTTTTAAGGTTTCGTAAGGCGGAAAAATATTTGCCTCTTAACTTTTTCTGGTGGGACGAATTGACAAATAAAAAACTTTATTTTTTTTAAGGTTTGTGGTCTTTTAATAGATAAATGGAGGGTTGAAAGGTGTTAGTGTGCTGTTTACTTAGAGCTGGGTTATATTTTTTTTTACATGTTACCTGTCAGTTTAATTACTGCTTTTCATGGGTTTAGTGATATTCATTGCTAGGAATCTAAAGACCTGTAGGTAATAATTATCGTATATAGAATAGTTACAAATATCTTATATAGATATATATATATGTAAATGAGATATGTAATTTTATGTTAAAATACACATGTATATATATATATTTATATATGCCTGTGTATTTCTGTATTTATATATATGTATGTATGTATGTATATATATATATATATATATATATATATATATATATATATATATATATATATATATATATATATATATATATATATATATATATTTCTATATATGTCTATGTCTGTGTGTGTAACCATGCACAGTCACTGTAACCATCACTTCTAATGAAAATAGCAGTAGTCAAATGAATGAAATCGAATGTTTCCTATTTCATAGAGAGAGAGAGAGAGAGAGAGAGAGAGAGAGAGAGAGAGAGAGAGAGAGAGAGAGAGAGAGAGAGAGAGAGAGAGTAAAGTTCGAAAACCCAACTCAGGTCAGCTCTTCGCGAACGTGACACCTGACAAACAATCTCTTCACAAACAACGATAAATATATTTGAACACTTATGTATTCAAAAGTAATATGTATTTAAAATTATATTTTAAAAAAAATCTAGAATTATTTTTAAATAATATTAAAAAATAACACGCATTTAAATATATATTTAAAAATAATTATATTATTTTCAGATATATTTTGTACCCATACATAACTATGGATTAGTTTCTCCATTTGAAAACTCGTGCATATAACGAAGGTAATTATTAGCGCACCTGTCGGGGGCATTTTATCCCTAATTACACCCAGGTGAGTGAGAGAGTGATGGGGGAGGCGGTGGGGGCGGGGGGGGGGGGGGGAAGTTGAAGAGCCCACACCGAGAAAATAAAGGTAACCAATGTGAGCAGTCTCACTGAATGGGCCTCAGTTCTTTACCAGCCGTCGAGCTGGTCGGACGTGGATGCGCCGCGCTCTGTGAACAGTGAGAGAACTTGACAGACGCTTCTCGTGAGAGAGTTACGCAGGAAAACTTTAGCAAATGTAGATTTTGACGGATTTCTGTTTGTTTCGACGGTGAGTTTAGAGTCATCCTTTGCTTGTTAAAGAATTGGATGTTAGATATTTGTAAAAGTTTTAATTTTTTAGCTTTTCATGTAATAGTGCAGTGATTCATCGATATTTGATACTTGAGAAATTATGCCGATATTTTCTAGTGAAATTTTTAAATTGTTACGATTGTAATAATGTAAATAGAATAATATTTGTGTAATATATATATTATATAATATACATATATATACTTGTGTAAAATATATATTATATAATATACATATATATATATATATACTTTATGTATATAATATATATATGTATATATATATCTGTGTGATTATGTAGATTTAAATACTTAGTAATAAGAATTTTTATGTATATATTTATAAATGCATAAGGCTAATGGGTGTGGTATGTTTATAATTTAAGTTTTATGACGAATTAACTTTTCCTTATAACTTAAGAATTCTTCGTAACAAAATTATGTACGGTCATTACTTAAATAATTAAACTACAGGATATTAAAAAAGTTATGAAATCTCAAGTACCAGTAATTTAAACAAGAGAAATTTATGGTCAACCATGACGAGGCAATAAATAGATATTTTTAGACAGATATAGTTTCTTATTGGTAAAGAAGATTTTAGGAGTAAGTGAAATATGGGGTTGTACAACCCGTAGACTTTCTTAGGTTAGATTTGTGACTGATCGAAATTTGTAAACCCAATGTTTCTAGATGAACATTCAGTAACTGAAAAAAGTTATTATTATTATTATTATTATTATTATTATTATTATTATTATTATTATTATTATTATTATTATTATTACAGGTAGCAAGCTCAGGGATGCAACTGAGATGATAACTAGCGTAAAATTTTTAATAAGGCTGTATAATTGCAATTACTTATCCATGAGCCGAAAATTATTGTCTTTTGACAAGATCATTTGCATTCATAATCTGATTGCAAATACAAACGTGATAAAGAACTACAGATTTTTATTATTATTATTATTATTATTATTATTATTATTATTATTATTATTATTATTATTATTATTATTATTATTATGACTGTCCACAATTTTCTGAGTCGGCTTTAAAAAATTCACAAACATCACAAGAAACATTCTGCACCATAAAATATCCATTTACTGTTTTTGTTAATATTATTATTATTATTATTATTATTATTATTATTATTATTATTATTATAGTCCATAAAATTTCTGAAACACCTTTAAATAATCACAAACACCACATGAGACTTTCTGCGTAATATATTATCCATCTATTATTATTATTATTATTATTATTATTATTATTATTATTATTATTATTACGGTCCACAAATTTCTGAGAAAGTTTTGAAAAATCACAAACATCGCGAAAAAAAATTCTGCATAATAAAATATCCGTTTATAGAAGACCGAGATAAAAAAAAATTAATAAAATACAATAAATTTTATATAAACTCCAAAGGCAATAAACTAAAATGCATTTTTGCAAAGGATAATCAAAGAACGCACAAAGAAAGTGTTGGTTGTATTGAATTAGGTATATGGGCCACAGCTGTCATAAGAAAGATAATTTTGGCATATAAAAAGATTATTTATTGCTTATGAATGTTTTGTGATAATAAAATCAGTCGCCAAAAATAACTGATTAGGGTGTAGATTCCTCACAAGTGTGCCAGGCTTTGTATGCATGTATGTGTATATATGTATGTATATATGTATGTTGGAGCTATTCACATAAATGTTGTTCATGAGTGTGTGTGTGTATATATATATATATATATATACATACATATATATATATATATATATATATATATATATATATATATATATAATTATATATATATATATTTGTGTATATGCATGTATGTATGTGTGTATACATATGTATATATATAATACATATATATTTATATATATTATAAATACCAGGAACTTAAAGAAATAAAACCACGACACAAAGCAATCGAAAAATATTTATTCCGCAGAACTGAGACACACCTCATAGACATGAGAGCACTTTCCCAAAAATGAATTGAGCAGAAAGGGTTTTCCTGCGTTGTCGCCCTGTCCGAAAAAAAAAATTATTCTTTTTATTTTTATTTTTTTTCGGTAAAGGAGAGGTTGCATGTAATCTTGCAAATGACAGGGTATGTTTTTTTTTAGAAAAACTTTTTTTTTTAGGGTCCTCGTTTTTGTTTTTTTTTTTACATGAGGGAGAGGAACAATCTTCCATATCAAATTTTTGGTTATATATTACTTCAGTATTATGAATATAAATACTATAGCCTACATGCTTAATAATTAATTTTTACTTTAACATTTGATCTTTAGTAAATTAAAGAGTTCAAGATTTTTTTATTTAAATTTCTGTGAAATGGCGCAACTTAGATATTTTTTCAACTGAGAAATATTATAATTCTTTTGCATTTAGTAACATTTTATTTATTAGGCTCTAATCATTATTTTCCATTTTTAGTTTTCTGAAAAGAAAACCATTGTGCCGGCTTTTTCTGTCCACCCTCACATCTTAAACACTACTGAGGATAGAGGG
>JANJGK010000046.1:23940686-23948477 GCA_039081455.1 Macrobrachium rosenbergii
AATTTACACATGCACATCAAAACAATTATACACAATACCAAAACCCTTAAAAAAAAAAGAAAGAAACGAACGCTTCCTCGTTGCTCCAAATCGAAACCGAAGCCGAAGCCGGAAAGAAATCCGAGAGAAGGAATCGGAGGCGGGCCGAGTGCTCCAGGCTGAGAGAAGGGACTTATGAATCTCTCCCCCCTTCTATTCCATATGTAAAAGGAAAGGCGAAACCTCCTTCCCGGAGGGCGTGTGTCTTTCAACGCCTGATGGAACGGAAGGTCGACGTCAGGATTCAGAGTAATATTTTTTATTTGAAGGCCTATGATGTTCTTTCTCCCCGTGCCTCTATTTTTCAGCAATATTTCTTATTCAGGGGAATGACGGACTGAGGTGTTTAAAATATTCTAGAGAGAGAGAGAGAGAGAGAGAGAGAATGTCTTATGGAAGAAGGTTGCCTTAAGGTGAGAGAGAGAGAGACTCAGTTGTTTAATTTAAAAAAGAGAGAGAATGAGGTGTAGAAATATTCCAGTGTTTGAGAAGAGAGAGAGAGAGACAGACTCAGTTGTTTAATTTAAAAGAGAGAGAAAATGAGGTATGGAAATATTCCAGTGTTTGAGAGAGAGAGAGCGAGAGAGAGTTTAATTTAAAAGAAAGAGACAATGAGGTGTCTAAATATTCCAGTGTATGAGAGAGAGAGAGACTGAGTTGTTTGATTTAAAAGAAAGAGAGAATGAGATGTCGAAATATCCCAGTGTTTGAGAGGGAGAAACTCAACGTTTTATTAGAAGATTGACAGACTAAGATGTCGAAATATTCCAGTATCTGAGAGAGAGAGAGAGAGAGAGAGAGAGAGAGAGAGAAATTATTTTTTTTAAGCATTTTGCATCAATTTTAGGTAGAGTAAGGTACACAAAGTTAATTTTAATATCAAAGCAAGAAATGAGATTTTAATTCAGAGTTAATAACTTCTATGTGGCAACATAATTATTTGTATTTTAAAGCAGTCTTGACCTAATTGAAGCAGAGTAAGAAATACATGGCAGATTCTCTTGACGGACAGACAAAGCCGGCACAATAATTTTCTTTCACCGAAAACTAAAAGCCCAGTTGTTCATTTTGCACAAAACCCAGGCTTTGATCCTCTCTTTGTTCCATTAAAAATAAATACAAAAAAAAAGAGAACCCCCGTAATCAACCGTCCCTTTTGACTCTATATATGAAGTGTGGCTAATTTTCTCTTCTGAAAGGACACGGTTGATAATTGCAGGACAAACAGAACTCTCCCCTGTGAAGTTTTTTTTTTTTTTTCTACGTCATAGAGTTGGCAGTGCTTATTATTCTAACTTTGGGGTGTTCAGGTTTTTAGTGGTCATTTATTATTATTATTATTATTATTATTATAATTATTATTATTATTATTATTATTATTATTATTATTATACATAACTTACTCTCCTGTTTATAAAAACTGAAAGGCTACGGTATTAATAAATCCAGTATAATACATTATTTATTCCTCTGTAAATAATTGAAATTATATTCATCGTTACTAACTCCCACGGTTTTATTAAAAAAATAAAAAAAAAAATTCCTCTCATTTAAGAATTCCAAGATACAAACTAACCCCCTCTTCAAGCGGGAAGCATTTTTAGATAATATTCCTTTTCAGCAAAGGGAACGGAAAATTTTAAATTGCTTCTAGACCATTTTTACAATTTTTCTAAAGTTTCAGTCTTCGAAGAGAAAAAATAAAGAAAAAAATACTTCCTCTTCATGAATTCTGTGATACCAAACCACCTCCTTTTTCAAGTGGGATGCATTTTTTAGATAATATTCCTTTCTCAGTAAAGCAACGGATAATTCTGAATTGCTTCTAGACGATTTTTAGATATATTTTTTTAAAGTTTCAGTTTTCGAAGAGAAAAAAATAAAGAAAAAATACTTCCTCTTAAACCTTACCATTCCTGACAATGCTATTTCTTCACCGGGAACATTCATTAGACACAAACACGAAGAAATGTATAAATAGATTCACCCAGTAATGTTGAAAAAAGCCTTCCAGTCATCACCCAGTAGAAATTAATAGAAATAGATAGAAAGTAACTCTTCGATTTTCCCCCCCACTTATCTGTAGGGCTCTCAGTAATGAAACGCCTCTCTCTCTTTTTTTTTTTGGGGGGGGGAGAAGGTTCAAGTGAGGAGCCCTTCCTCACGTAGGGGAAGGGAAACTCATTAAATGTTCACATGCGAGTGAAACCTTAATGCAGTGAACTCAATCGAGGGCCCTCGGGAGCCATGAAAAGTCTTGTAGGGTCTTCACGAACTCTCTCTCTCTCTCTCTCTTCTCTCTCTCTCTCTCTCTCTCTCCTCTCTCTCTCTCTCTCTCTCTCTCATTTTTACGGTCTAATGATCTGTGACTGTTTGTCTGGCGTAATGAACGCATCTCATTTTTTTTTTTTTTTTTTTTTCTGAGAATTGAAGGTACCGTCTAACCTCGTGTATTTCTTTGAGTCTGTTACTGCTACTCTCTCTCTCTCTCTCTCTCTCTCTCTCTCTCTCTCTCCTCTCTCTCTCTCTCTCTCTCTCATCTCTCTCTCTCTCTCTCTCTCTCCATAGAAAAACCACCGAATGTAATAGCACAGAGTACATGCCCATTGATTTTGAAAACTTGAATTGTCTATAGGATCGAAAAGCTATAAAATTCTGGGAGTAACGTCCACAGCACTACATGTAGAATCAACCCAGGGCAGTGACCTCATGACGTAGATGAAGTGAATCCAATAATAGATTA
This sequence comes from Macrobrachium rosenbergii, assembly GCA_039081455.1. Classification (NCBI taxonomy): domain Eukaryota; kingdom Metazoa; phylum Arthropoda; class Malacostraca; order Decapoda; family Palaemonidae; genus Macrobrachium; species Macrobrachium rosenbergii. The sequence goes on from JANJGK010000046.1 coordinate 23,943,469, forward strand.
AAATTAGGGATTATTAATTCTTCCTTATTCAGAAGGGCCTCTCCAATATGAGGACAGTGCTTCATTGAAAGATGGCTCAAACCAACATGAATCTGAAGGAATTGTGAAAATTAAGTGAAAGAGAGAGAGAGAGAGAGAGAGAGGTGAGTCCTGTTTTCCCAGGCAAAGAAATCAATATCCCAGGAAATTGGTTATCAGGTGCATCCTAAAAAATGTCCCTCCTGTCTAAAATCTATTTCCCCTCTCCCATTCCAGATCGTCCCTAGATGGAACGAGCGGCTTCAACAGTCTGGGGGGAAATGAGAACGAAATCTCCCTAGAAACCTCCCCAGAAATTTCCCTAGAAATCTCCCCAGAAATCTCCCTAGGAACCTCCCCAGACACCACACATTGGAACCACATGCAGGAAACACAAATCGTCGAAAGGAGCTTCGTGTCGCCACATTTTCACATGAATCCCGACGCCAGTGATGATGATGATGATGCTACTTGATGGAAACTCTCGTGCAGGGAAGGAAAAAGGAAGTCGCATAAGAGTCCCGTTGGATTTATGTGAAAGAAAGAATGATTTTCGCTTCGATATTTGTTCCGTTTTGTGCCTGTCATGAACGCAAGAGGTTTCCAATTTTTATTTCTATGTTTATTTATTCTTATAGAGTTCCTGGTGGATCAAATTAGCAATAGTAATAAAGGACACTCATTAAAGAAATATAAATATGAGAAACATCACTTAGATTTCTGATCACGTCAATAATCGTCTTAAAAATTACTATGAAAATTTCAAGAAGATCCAAGCCTGTGACTTTTCCAAGATGGCTGCCGTGATTCACGTCAGAGGAAATGAGAGAACATCTCTATAGATTATTCTCTATGAGGACTCTGATGCCGAACATGAAAATTAAGAGACTGCTGTCATTTTTTTCTAAAGTGAGTCTAGGTTCAAAATGGAGGGAAAATGAGAAAAAGACAGTCTCTGAAATTTTTATGGTTTGTGAGACTCTGATGCAACAGTATGGCTAAGAAAAGTACATTATATTGACTTTTTTGTTCTCGTGCATTCAAGATGGCGGTTTTTTCTAAAATGGAGGGTATTTCTCGAGCTGTATGTTAGCTTTCTACTCTTGACTTCTGTGGAATCCAATGACGAAGGTAAGATTTTCATATAATGATCTATTTTATGTAATTTTGATGTAAGTTCTTCGCGTTTAAACGTATACTTCCTTAGGATAGATTTGCATGAACTTGTGTAAAACAATCACTATTGAATACCTGAAAATATTTTGGTTTTAAGTACTTTTATTGGGGAGTGCTTCTGTATAACACTGAATTTGAATGATCTCTCTCTCTCTCTCTCCTCTCTCTCTCTCTCTCTCTCTCTCTCTCTCTCTCTCTCTCTCTCTCTCTCTCTCTCTCTCTCTCTCTCTCTCTCTCTCGCAGCGACCAGTATGCATATTGTAATTTTAAATACAGAGGAGCTCTATGAGGTGTCCTTTCTCTCTCTCTCTCTCTCTCTCTCTCTCTCTCTTCTCTCTCTCTCAGTGACCAGTATGCTTATTGTAATTTAAATTCAGAGGGCCTGTCTCTCTCTCTCTCTCTCTCTCTCTCTCTCTCTCTCTCTCTCTCTCTCTCTCTCTCTCTCTCTCTCTCTCTCTCTCTCTCTCACCGGTATGCTTATTGTAATTTAAATGCTGAGGCATCATATATGAGGTCTCTCTCTCTCTCTCTCTCTCTCTCAAAATCGAACCTCGAAGACCTCAGCAGTTATTTTCTAATGGAAAAAGAATATATCCTGCCACTCCTAAGATCTCCAGAGATCTGATGTGAAAATAAGACCTACGTACCACAGAGGGTAAAAGCCAGACAGCAAATAACTTGAATATTTCATAAGTGAAATAATCTGAATAATATGAGGCGAAAGAAATTCTCTTCTTACGCCTTCTTTTTTTTTTGTAGATCCCTCAGGAATGAGACTGGCAGGAATTTATGAGAATACGATTCCAGAATCCAAGATAATTTGGTGGTGTTCTTTTTTTTTTTATGAATGAAAGAACAAGTAGTCACAGTGGATGATGAAAGTGAAGGGAAACCTTTTAGATTTTCTATGAATGAAGGAGTAAAGTAGAAGGAGTGGATAATATGTTGATGATGTAAATATATATATATATATATATATATATATATATATATATATATATATATATATATATATATATATATATAATATACATATACATATATATATATATATATATATATATATATACATACATATATATATATATATCATGAAAGATTTTCTTCACTATTATCCAACGAAAATTGAAGAGTAAGTGAGTGAATATCTTTGTTATACAAACATGAAAAAGGAAATTATTTATGATTATTAGCCATATCAACATCCACAGATTGTTGATAAAAATGTATAATATTATTCACGTGCAAACAGAGTTGATGGAAGCTTTTTCTGATCAATACCCCAGATCATTATTCACGGGTCCTTTGATAAAAAAATGCATAATACCACTCAGGCCAAATCAGCAGTCCCTGAATTGTCCCTGTTTGGTATCAACAGATCACTTCTGCAACCAAGACTTCGAAGAATTCTCTTCCATACCTTAGTATCTTCCTCCCGTAGGCGGGGAGTAGTGCCTTCAGTGCATCTTACATGGTACACTGTAGGCATTACTTGAGGTTCTTTGCAGTGTCCCTTCGGCACCTTCTTTACCCTCAATTTCCTTTTCAGCACTGAATGACCTCAAAGGTCCCAGCGCTCGACCTTTGGCCAAAATCCTACGTTCCATAGCTTCCTTCCTTCCTCTTCCTGCAAAACTGTATAGGAATCCTGCTCTCACATCTCAGACCAACGTAGGAAAGTATCAGCATCCTCCCTCTCTCCCTTCTTCTCTCCCTCCCTCCCTCCCTTCCTCCCTTCGTGGGAATCCTTTCAGGATGGCTCCTTCCATCACGAGCCAAAAGACCCGCATTATGGCATCCTACGCCATCAAAGGATGTCTGAGAATGATGTCATCACCGAACGCCTGGTTCCATTTACGCCCAAAATGCAACTCGTGACTGCAAAGAAAGGGCAAGAAGGACCTAAGTGGGGTATAGGTATGACTCGATTGCCCTCCGTGCGAGAGGGGATTAACGGCGGGTGCTTGGTCGTAAGGGCGATTGGATTTAGGGTGTTTAGGGCTGTCCAGCCAAGCCCTTAGGGAGGCGAAGAGGTCCTGAAAATGAAGGAGATGAAGTACGTGGATAACGGTGGAATTGGGAGAAAACTCCACCACAGTTGCACTTAGAAGTAATAGTCAGAGAGGTTGGAAAGCCAGGGCTGAAGAAAGCAAGCTGAAATGGAAGTAAAAGGGTAAAATGTGAATTATTATTATTATTATTATTATTATTATTATTATTATTATTATTATTATTATTATTATTATTATTATAGAATACTCACAGCAGCTTCAGTCTTGAAATGGAGAAACGAATCCACAGGTCAGTTATGGGTACATATATTTAAAATAAATCTCTGTAGAGATTTATTTTTAAATATATGTACCCAGACATAACTGTGGATTTGTTCCATTATTATTATTATTATTATTATTATTATTATTATTATTATTATTATTATTATTATTATTATTATTATTACCCAAAAACCACTCCTTCTCTTCCTAATGAGACTTCCTTATCCTTCTGGAAGCCCTTAAAGCCTCTCACGAAAATTAAAGAAAAAACAAAAACGAAAAAAAAAGCATCGAGACCAAACAAAGGGGGACAATTTATTACCATGCCTGACTCGTTGTTTTCAGCCCGGCTTCAACCAGCCACATCACCCCTTTCCTTTGACTTTCGCTCAGACACGCCAAAGGCATCGTTCACTTCAGAGGGAGGGTAAGTCGAGGGGTGCCTTTTCGAACACGCCAGTACTGCGCCGAGGTTTATGTCGAGTTTTCGTGTTTCGATTTCTGCTGCTTTCTGCTTTTTTCTTTTTATTTTTTCTTTTTTTCTTTTTGTGGTTCTGTTCTGTTGTTCTTTTTTCTATTGGAGAGGTTGTTTTTCTGTTTGTGACTCTGTGTCTGTTAACTTTCCATTCACTTTCTTGAGAGATCTCTTTCAGGTCTTCAGTCAGTTGTCACAGAGGTTACGTGAAATGAAAGGAGTGTGTTTTAGTTCTATAATTTAAATGAACAGACAACAATATAAAAAAGAAGAATTTTTGTATGTATGTAATATATATACATATATTTATATATGTATATATATATATTTATTTATTTATATATAATTATATATATATATATATATATATATATATATATATATATATATATAGTATATATATATATATATATATATATATATATATATATTCACAGAATTCCCCACACACAAACAAAATAAAATTAACACATCCTCAGGGAATGATACAAATCCCACCCGAGTCCTTCATCCTTCCCCTACGGGCGACCATAACACCCTGGAAAGTAGCCCCCTGAAGGACCCTCTCGAAGGAATATGGCACGAGGGGGATGAAGGATGAAGTCGAGAGTCCTTCGGAAGGACCCTAGGAGTCCAACTCCAGGATTCACTCGAGAGGCGAATCGTGACGCGAAGGACCAAAATAAACATTTCGTCTTTTCCCTCGTTTTTTAGTGTTTTGATTTTGGTTGGGGTTCTGTCGCTTCTTTTGAGAGAGAGAGAGAGAGAGAGAGAGAAGAGAGAGAGAGAGAGAGAGATAGATTGAGAGAGAGACAGACAGACAGACAGACAGATAGAGAGGGGGACACAGAGAGAGCGACAGAGACAGAGATAGAGACAAGGACAGAGAGAGACAGACCTGACAGATAGAGAGAGAGAGAGATTTCAGGGAGAGAAAGAGAGAGAGAGTGAGAGACAAGGACACAGAGAGAGACAGACAGATAGAGAGAGAGAGAGAGAGAGAGCGAGATATACAGACAGACAGATAGAGACAAGGCCAAAGAGAGAGAGACACACAGATTGAG
>JANJGK010000046.1:23948577-23956077 GCA_039081455.1 Macrobrachium rosenbergii
AAACAAATAGGTCAGGCCACAAAGATCTTTGTTTCCCGCGTCTGGTTCCTGGCTATTGTCCGCAGGCCACCAGATAACATCATTAAAATCCTAAGTGGATGCTCTCTCTCTCTCTCTCTCTCTCTCTCTCTCTCTCTCTCTCTCTCTCTCTCTCTCTCTCTCTCTCTCTCTCTCTCTCGTTGGGATAATTCTTTTATTTTTGTCTTGGGTTTTTCGTCTGCCAGGCCTCATCTTCGAGGTTGGGGGAGGGGTGGGAGTTCTTGAAGTTGCTTTTTATATCCTTGGCTTCTGCTGTTTCACAGCAAATATAATATTTCTTAATGCTCTTTGTATCGTCTTTTGTTTGGGTGTTGTGGACCGTTCAAGTTGCATGCTGCAATGTTTTCCAAAAAATATTTATTCTTTATGTTTTTCAAAAATATTTACTCTTTATGTTTTCCAAAAATATTGGTCCTCTTTATGTTTTTCAAAAGTATTTACTCTTCTCTACGTTTTCCAAAAAAAATTTATGTTTTCTGTATGCTTTTCAAAAATATTTATCCTCTATAAGTTTTTCAAAAATATTGATCCTCTTCTTAATTTAAACTAAACATAAACAACAAGACATTAGTACTTGATTGTGTAAAATTTGGTGAAAGGACATTGAACTACAGGTATGCTGTTTAAAATCATAATCATTTTCTGTTTTTACTCTAGACTAAACTTTGCTTACGCACAGGTATAACTAGATTATGTACTATGTGGTGAAAGGACACCGAACTATAGTGATGCTACTTAAAATGAAAATCATTTTTCCGTCTCCAGACATCGGAAAAAATGCTAATCCTGTTAATCATTAATATTTACCTTTCTTGAATGCTATTCAGTTCTTGTCTTGGGGCCTCTGGTCTAAGTCTGAGCTTTGCAAAGAGTGAAATTACAGTCATTCGCCTTTATCAGTACATATTTTATAGTTGTGTGGTGTTTTTAAAAGATAAAAATTGAGGCAGACAGAAAATTTCAATTCCCGAAATAGTTAATATCTTTATACCATCGAAGGCATGAGTATGAAGATTGTAATCTGGTAATCTGGTTTTAGAAAAAGTTATAAAATCCCCCAAAATGAAGCTGTTATAACCACTAATAAAATCCAGAAATTTAATAACTAAAGTAACTTTTGATTGCAGTGCTGTGGAATTATTTAAGAGAGAGAGAGAGAGATGGATATATAAATATTCCACGAGGCACTTCAGCTATGTAAATACCCTGCATAAATTTCAAGTCTTGTCTCGAGAGAGGAGATAAGTCGGTGCGTGTCAGTGAGAGAGAGAGAGAGAGAGAGAGAGAGAGAGAGAGAGAGGAGAGGAGAGACAGGAGTGTGTATCTGTCTGGGAAGTGTGGGCAGTGTACCAGACATCATTTTACACGAACATACCTCTCATTTCTGGTGTACCCAGAAAAGTCATTATATGAAGTCCACGAGTAAAATCCCTCTGGATGAAGCTAGCGAACGAACTCCAGTAGACAGGAGTCTTGGAAGAGGAATCTAGCATGCAGACGACTCCAGCAGACAGGGAGTCTTGGAAGTGAAGCTAGCAGACAGACGACTCCAGCAGACAGGAGTCTTGGAAGTGAATCTAGCAGACAGACAACTCCAGCAGACAGGAGTCTTGGAAGTGAATCTAGCAGACAGAGAACTCCAGCAGACAGGAGTCTTGGAATTCAAACCTAGCAGACAGAGAACTCCAGCAGACAGGAGTCTTTGAAGTCAAACTAGCAAACAAACAAACTATGCCAGACAATTCGGCAACGCGCTGGGAGGGGAATAATGAAGAGGCAGAAGATAAACTGTGGTCATTGCAATAGAAGGAAAAAAAACGTAGAAGCCATTGCTTCATAAGTTATGAAAAAAAAAACTCTCAAAGGAGGTTTTCATGACAATTTTTATGATTTTTTTTTTATTTAGTGCAATTGTGTATGTACGAGTATGTGTATGTACGAGTATAATCGCTTTCAAAAGCCAGTTGAGATTTTAACTCTGTGTTAACCAAATGAACGATTTCAGCTGCTGGTATTTTTTTTTAGTTTAAACAACAATGTTTTTTTCCCAAATAAATTTAAATAAAAAAACTGCGTCACTATTTCTAATCATCATTTAAAATATAATGAAAGGTCCCTGAACCGTAATAGACCCATTTTTATACGGTAAGTAATCTCGCAAAAACACCAAGAGAAAAAAAAAAAATAATAATTAGACCTAACCCCAAAACAAACTCTTTCTCTTCTTCTTCTTCTTCTCCTTCTACAGGAGAACCTGACGATGAGGCCCAGCAGTTCGCCGTGGTTCCCGAGAGCGTCGAAGTGAACGCTGGGGACGACGTCTTCCTCAGGTGCGTCGTTCTGAACCAGCAGGGGAAGGCGCAGTGGACGAAGGATGGCTTCGCCCTTGGTGAGTCTACTGACGAGAGAGAGAGAGAGAGAGAGATGGAGAAAGAGTCCTTTTTAGTGTAGTGGTTTAAGCCATTACTAACAGCTTTCACTTGAAGATGTCTTGAAATTGGAACTTCAAGACTTCGGGCGAAGGTGCAGTGCATGACTAACTTATTGCTGTACCCCTTGCAATTTAGTACATTTATATCTGTTTATTAATTTGCTGATTTTTTTTTTCTTTTGAATAAGTGAGATCTCTTTCTTCACTTCCCTTTACCTTCGCTTACTTCCTGTTGAACACCATTTTCTTTAGAAGCTTGAATTTCAAGTCAGTGGCCCCTTTGGTGGGCTTGTTCCATATGAATAGGGTTCATCTTCTGAACAATAATAATAATAATAATAAATTCTATAATCCAATTCCATGAATAACCTAATTCCAATATTTATTAGTTAAATTTCGTCAGTTTATATAAAAAACAATGCTACAAATTCCATCGCTCAGTTCCATACATAACCGTTCAAACTTCCTAATTTTTCGGCCGCTCGGAAGGGTCAAGTTCCCCTGGAAACAAACCACTCTTAACGACCTAAAAAAAAAAAAAAAAAAGTTCGGATACTAATTTCAGAAGCACTTCGAAGCAGAACCAATGTAAATGCTAAACTCATTTCCACTTACCAAATGAAGCACACCACCCAATATGAAAATGAATCCAGCGGAATAGAATTTAGACTAATTATATTAAAGAGAATTGAATTAAAAGGGTTATTTGCCCGGTGAATACACCGCATTTAATTTTCCTGATAGTCAGTTAGTAATGTTTGGTTATAATCGAGAGCCAATGTAAAATTATGATTGCACTGAATGTAGGATTTAGGACAGAAGGCCAGGCACTGGGACCTATGAGGTCATTCAGCGCTGAAACGGAAATTGAGAGTAAAGAAGGGTTGAAATATGTAACAGGAGGGAAGCCTCGCAGTTTCACTATGAATCAATTGTCAGGAGAAGGTTGAGGAAAGTAAGCTGGGAGAGAGAATATGAAAGAGGTACAGTAAAAGCACTGACGGCACTATATATATATGTATTATATATATATATATATATATATATATATATATATATATATATATATATATATATATATATATATATATATATAATCCTTCCACAAACAAATCCTTTCCTCTGAATCCTCATCCCCCCCCCTAGGCTTCGAGAGGGACGTCCCAGGATACCCTCGGTACTCCTACTCGGGAGATCCTTCGAAGGGCGAGCACCACCTGGTGATAAACGGCACGACCCTGGAGGACGACGGGGAGTACCAGTGCCAAGTGGGACCCACCGCCACCACCAGCGCTCTCTGGGCAGCTGCTAACGTCACCGTTATGGGTTAGTGTTGTGGGTGAATGAATGAATGAATAATATAATGAATGAATGAATAATAATACAATGAATGAATTATATAATGAGTGAATTATATAATGAGTGAATAACAGTATAATGAATGAATAATACAATGAATGAATGAATTATATGAATGAATGATAATATAATGAATGAATGAATAACAGTATAATGAATGAATCATAATACAATGAATGAATGAATGGTAATATAATGAATGAGTGAATTATAATATAATGAATGAATGAACCAATAAGGTAAAAAGGCTGGGAATGAATGATACCAGTATAATGAATGAATGAATACTATAATGAACGATCGAATGAATAAATGGGGAAGAGTGAAGCAACGAATGAACCAGTACGATAAGAAGGCTAGGAATGAATGACTGAATTGCATGGGAATAGCAAGGTATTAAATGAACCAAGAAAATGAATAAGATTTAGGGAATGAATAAAATAATGAATGAAAATTACCGTGAGGTATGGAATGAGTCAAAAAAAATTAATAAGATTTATGAAAAATGAATGAATGAAAGGAGACCTTAGCACTGAATGAGTCACCAAAATGAGTAAGATCCAGGAATGAATAAAAGGTGAATAACGATATATCGTATAAAACCACAAATGAATGAGATTCAGTGAATGAAAGAACTTTGCAGAAGCATGTATGATGTATGATGTTCTTCAAATGTATTCATACACCAACAGGCATGATCACCCTTTTGGGAAAATCTATTGGAAAATAAAATATTAAGAACGTTGCATTTCTGAAACTTCGGCATCGAATATTTCAGCATAAACCAAGTGAAGTTATATTGTTTATCTTCTATTGAAATTTCCTCACGACTTATGCATAGCGAATGGCTCCTCGCATACCCGTCAGAATACTTTGGCATGTTTGTTGTCGTTTAAGCTTTCAAATGATTTTTCTGTTTGGTTTTGTTGGGCTTCCCGAGGTTTTTTGTTTGTCTTCTTTAATGACGTCATTTCGCGAGTATAAACAATTCCTTGTTAAAATACAAAATTAACTTTTTGTAGGAGAATTGAGGCGCTCAAAAAAACATTTTTTTATAAGCCATCAAAGTTTTGGACATTCAATCTGCTCTAATTTATTTTTCAAGATACAAAGTTGAATTTTGTATGAATTGAAGTATTTGCGATCAGGAATAGAATATTATGCATAAAAAAAGTATAGTTCAACCCCATCTCCTTTTTCTGGAAAAAAGTGGGATTATTTTAAAGCTGATCAGGCGAAAAACGCCATTTTCAAAAGTATTATCCTACTCTTCAGTTTCCAGTTTAATGTTTAAAAAAAAATTCTGGGTTACAGAATACGCAGAAAGTATTTTAAAGTCCTAATCTCTTTCCAATTAGAATTTCGACGACAAAAATTGCTTAGATAAACAGGCGATTTCATTTTGCATATTTTTTTGTTGTTAAGCATTCTAATTTGAACTCTTAGGATGTAATTAGTGTTTTAAAGCTTACTAAATGCTTAGGATGCAATTAGTGTTCTAAAGCTTACTAATTGCTTTTTTTTTTTATCTCTTTTTGTAGTTTTATATTTTGTGTATTTCGTATGAACGACTGAACCAACAGATTTATCCGAATGAGAAATTTTTAAAGGGTAGAACATGAAAGAAAAAGAAATTGAGGACTAGATTATAAAGCTATTCGTTCATAAAAACAAAAGCTACAAGAAAAGAAGAGAAGAAAAAAGCCATATGAAAGAGAAGAACAGACATGAGACAAAGACATAAGCGAAAAGAAAAAAGACATAAGACATCGTCCATAAAATAAACAGCAAACGAAAGAGACAAATATTAATGAATAATAAAAAACGGAACTTCATTCTTCATTTCCATCTCTCGCAACCAGTCAGAAACAAGCTAGAGTACAACAGCAGAACAGCAAATGAATGGGACAAGTATCAATGCATAATCCAAAGTAGAACTTCTCTCTTCATTTCCAATCAGAAAATATCGAAAAATGCCACCTTTCCGAATCCCAGATGAGGTTCCGACCCACAAAAACTGCAGAAAACGCCAAAAAATGAATTCTCGCCTCAAAGCGTTTTAGCGCCTTTCAGACGGGACAAAAACGCCAAAAATAAAAAAAAAAATCCTCTGTTACACACCTCGGAAACTGTTTAAGCCTTTTATTTCCTGTTTGCGGAGGTCCGAGCCTGAAATCCTACTTTTATTTACAGGATCGGCGTCGCTGACGAAAGCGGTAAAATGCTAGAGACTTTAAAAACTGTGAAAAGTTGCGGGGAAAAACTTGGTTCTTAACAACGAGGGGATTCTGGACTAAAGGCGCCGTGATTTGTGAACTTTTTTTTCCCTGTCTTTCCGTTTTTAATTACGATGCAAAATTACTCGACCTTTTTATCTGGACGTTGTTGTGGCAGCAATTATTATTTTGACGAGAGGAAGAATTCTTAAAAAGGAAAGTTTGGGGATATCAATGTAAACTCAACCTGGCTTATTTGTATGCATGTTTTCACAAGAATATGCTAAACTGTAGGAAATGGCCTCTGAAGAATACTGTATACAGAGCTATGTTGTACTGCTCTGTGCTACCCAGTGCTGCAATAAACATTGTTTTACTATAGTATATTAAGCTATAGTGATCTACTATACTAAATTGTTCTTACTAGCGCCATGCACTGTACTACACTATATATTCGAGTACAACACTTCCCTACGACTATACTTTATTAAAGTACACTATAGCTTAGCACAGAACAACCCAGTTCCAGAATCCACTGACTAACATGGAACACGAATCTACCTCTCTCCACCAGTGCCTCCGTCGAGCATCAGCGTTACGGGAGACAATGAAGGGAAGACGGTTGAGGGGATTACGGGGCAGACCCTCCAGTTGGAGTGCGTCGTCAAGGACGGAAGGCCAGCCCCTTCAGTCGCCTGGTACAGAAACGGATTTATGCTGGATCAAGGTATGAGGATGAGATGTGTGTTGTGGGTTCAGTAGTTTCGAGGTGGCTTGTGTCATAAACATGTCGGTAATTATGGCACACATGTCGGCAACTTGTTGCAAACATGCTGGTAACTTATTGGAAACATGTCGGCGACTTATCGCCTACATGTTGGCAAACTTAATGCAAACATGTCGGCGACTTATCGAAAACATGCCACAAACATGTTGAATACATGTCAACAACTTACTGGTAGTCCTGAAAAATGCTTCATATGATTATCTGGTGTTTTCCAACGATTTTTTTTTTCACCCCTTATGGTTATTTACTTGTTCTCAATGTCTTTGTGGCATGTGTGCAATAAGTTTCCAATGTGTATTTAGTCAGGTGAAGAGAAATTGAAAGCAAAGTGGTGAAGGTTTTCACTCAAAACAAACTGCTAAAGATGTCGACAAGTGAACAGCAGGCCTGTTCGAGTTCACGGATCGCAGTAGCAACATTGGAGGATTAGGTTTTTATTCATATTATATGAGTATTCTTGCATTATTCAGTCTAGGAGTGATCTAGGTTATAATTCGTTTCCATATGACGTGAAAGTCTCTCAGAAAAAGTGCCTGAAAAACTCTGAATTTCAGAATGAAACAACTTTTGCAAACGCCGGATAATCGTATGAAGCTCTGGTCAGAACTACCAGTAAGTGGTTGACTTGTATTCAACATGTTTGTGACGTGTGTGCGATAAGTCTCTGG
>JANJGK010000046.1:23961077-23991077 GCA_039081455.1 Macrobrachium rosenbergii
CCTCCCCCTTTCCCCCTTTCCCTGCCCCAACAGACAGTCCAAAACGGGTCATGGTCAAAGGTCCCTCTGTCGTGGCAGCTGGGCAGACCTTCACTCTGACCTGCATCACATCCAGGGCCAATCCTTCAGCGTCAATCAACTGGCTGGTTCACGGTGAGTGAAAATTGATTTCTCAGCCTTAAAATTGATTGGGGCCAGACTTTGCTGAGTCCAGAAATGACGATAGAGTGAGTGAAAATTGATTTCTCAGCCTTAAAATTGATTGGGGTCAGACTTTGCTGAGTCAGAAATGAGATAGAGTAGTTGGTTTGCAGAGTGAAAATTAGTTTCTCAGTCCTAAAATTGATTAGGGTCAGACTTTGCTGAGTCAGAAATGAGATAGAGTAGTTGGTTTGCAGAGTGAAAATTAGTTTCTCAGTCCTAAAATTGATTAGGGTCGGACTTTGCTGAGTCAGAAATGAGATAGAGTAGTTGATTTGCAGAGTGAAAATTAGTTTCTCAGTCCTAAAATTGATTAGGGTCAGACTTTGCTGAGTCAGAAATGAGATAGAGTAGTTGATTTGCAGAGTGAAAATTAGTTTCTCAGTCCTAAAATTGATTAGGGTCAGACTTTGCTGAGTCAGAAATGAGATAGAGTAGTTGATTTGCAGAGTGAAAATTAGTTTCTCAGTCCTAAAATTGATTAGGGTCAGACTTTGCTGAGTCAGAAATGAGATAGAATAGTAGATCTGCCGAGTGAAAGCAGTTTTGTAGCCCTAAAATTGGTTAAGGTCAGATTTTGCTGTGTCTGAGGTGAGATAAAATGGCAGGTTTGCCAAAGTGTTACTTTGTTTTGTGCAGTTTCGTTAGGTCAGTTTTTCTGAGGTCAAAATGTCAAATTTCTCAACGCTTCAATTTCAGGTATCTATGATCCAGAAATGAATATTAGTAATATTAATGCAATCTGAAGATGAAAATATAACAACAGAATGAAACAGAGGGAAACATAGATCTAGTGGCCAACATCCAACATTTTCCCCTAAAATCTGGTAATAGCAAGATTCTCTGAACTAAATCCTACCTGACATTCCCCCAACTTTATCACAACTTTCTCCCTTATTCTACCTCCCTAAGGAGTCGAGGTGGCAACTGTGTCTTCTCTCGTGAGCGAGGGAGAAGGGGGAGGCTGGGTGACCTCGTCTGAACTGAATTACAGCCTGGAGAGGTCAATGAGTCTGGCTGAGATCAGCGTCGAATGCAGAGCCTACAATTCTGCCAGCGACGAGGTAGCCAGGGAGACTCGCCTTATCAGTGTTATAAGTAAGTTGAGACTGAATTTTTAAACCTTTTGGTTTTGAGTGAATGGTGCTGGAATGGTTCATGCTGAAATCAATTTGGGAAAGATTTCAGCTTCGCCCTTGTCAGTGTTACAAGTAAGATGGGACTGAATTCTTTAACCTTTTGGTTTTAACTGAATGGTGCTGAGATATATATATATATATATATATATATATATATATATATATATATATATATATATATATATTTTTTTTTTTTTTTTTTTTTTTTTTTTTTTGGCTGAAATCAATTTAGGAAACATAATATATAGCATCTAAATTTATTCTGAAAATTTTACAAAAAATATTTCATGTAGAGCCTTAAACTTTATCTCACATTTTTATTGGAACTTTAAAACTGTAATACCCCCAGAATGTTAAAATAGAACATTACATCCTATAAAGTTTTTCCAACAATTCCTGTTAAAATGAATTACTTTAGTTTTTTTTTTTTTTTTTTTTTTTTTTTTTTTTTTTTGCTCATTTCGAAATTGATATTTTTATAAAAATGGAAAATTTAGTAATTTTAGAAATCCACGCCTGAAGTGGGATAATTGCAGTTTCATACATATTAAAATATACGAAAAGGGCATTTATAGCTAAAAGGGATCATTTGTATATCATTTAGTTAATTCAACGAACCATTACTCGTATTACCATGAGCTTTCCAAAAGGATTTATTTCCATTTTAGATTACTATATATAAGTGTATGTGTATATTATGTATATATATATACACATACGAATTTATATAAACGGGAAAGACGAGAGAGAGAGAGAGAGAAAATGACTGTCAGGATAATAGATAGATACACCACTGCAACTTCAAGAAAGATGAGGGGACAATCATCCCAGACGTGAAAGACCCGGTTATCATATAATTTTTCTGGAGCCAAAAGGAATCCGGTCGTCAGGGAGAACGAGAGAGGTCCTGTCGCCTGTCAGGGAAATCAAGAAGAAGAAGAGGAGGAGGAGGAGGATGAGGAGGAAGAAGAAAAAAGATTACAGGCTGAAATCTTATGTTCAATAAATTCCTCAGAGGTCTCAGTTCAATAGATTCCTCCGAGGCCTCGGTTCAGTGGATTCCTCCGAGGCCTCGGTTCAATGGATTCCTCCGAGGCTTCTGTGCAATAGATTCCTCCGAGGCCTCGGTTCAGTGGATTCCTCCGAGGCTTCGGTTCAATGGATTCCTCCGAGGCTTCTGTTCAATAGATTCCTCCGAGGCCTTGGTTCAATAGATTCCTCCGAGGCCTCGGTTCAATGGATTCCTCCGAGGTCTCGCTTCAATGGATTCCTCCGAGGCCTTGGTTCAATAGATTCCTAAGAGGACTCAGCTCACTACATTCCTCCGAGGCCTCGGGTGACAGCAGCGTCTTCTTTACCCTTCTCCTTCTCTCTCTTTTTCTTAGTGCCAATTATTCTTCAATCCTCCTCCTCCTCCTCCTCCTCCTCCTCCTCCCCCCTCATAGTCACTTTATCTGTTTCCTTCATCCCCTCTTCACACACGCCATCTCCTTCCTCGTCTTCTCCTCCTCCTTTACTTCTTCCAGCCTGTAATCTTTCTCTTCTTCTTCTTCTTCTTCTTCTTGACTTCCCTAACAGGAGACAGGACCTCTCGCGATCTCCGTGACGACCGGATTCCGTTTGGCTCCCGAAAAATATGATACGATAACTGGGTCTTTTATGTCTGGGATGATATTCCTTCTTCTTTCTTGATGTTGCAGTGGTGTATCTATCTATCTATCTATCTATCTATCTATCTGTCCATCCAATCAGTCATTCTCTCTCTCGTTCATATCAAATTGTATATGTATATATATATATATATATATATATATATATATATATATATATATATATATATATATATATATATAGAGAGAGAGAGAGAGAGAGAGAGGAGAGAGAGAGAGAGAGAGAAAGAGAGAGCGTAATCATTATCAGTGCATGATATTCTTTCCGCGTTCTTAAATATTATTCTAAAATAAACCCTCCTCTTGATATCATTCTTATTATCAGTTATTATTCCTGTTCTCATTAGGCCTGTATTCTTCTTCTTCTTCCTCTTCTTCTTCTTTTTCTTCCTCTTCTCTTCATCCCTTAAATGAAACAGGACGCGTTTACAGAAAGTAGTCCCCACGTTTTTAAATTCATCTTTTTCTCACTCTCTCATATTTACCTTCTTTTCCCTCTACACACACAAATTTAAGATCTCCCCTCCCTTTGAAAATTCCCATTCCATTTCCAACAGAGCCCCCGGGGCGTCCCAGCCTGCAGGTGGAGGGGGTGGGCGACGTGGTGGCAGGAGGACAGCTTGTGGTCAAATGTAGCAGCGCCGGAGGGAACCCACATCCGGGCGTCACGTGGGTACTTAATCAGAGGACACCTTTTTGAATTTTGGGGAGATGTCGAAACCTTGTCAGGGGAAACCTTTTTGTCTTTTGAGAAAAAGTGAAAAATCTTGTCTTTTGAGCAAATTTTAATGTCTTGTCAGGGAATATGTTTTGACCTTTAGGTCAAATGTCATATTTGATCTTAGAACACCTTTGTGCTTTTTGGGAAAAAGTAAAAAATCTTGTCTTTTGGACAAATTTTAATATCTTGTCAGGGAATATGTTTTGACCTTTAGGTCAAATGCCAAATTTGATCTCAGAACACCTTTTTACCTTTTGAGCAAAACTCAAAATCTTGTCAGAGATAACATTTCACTTGCTGGGTAAATTATCTAAATCTTGTGTAGAGTAGAATAATATTTCAGGGATTTATTTCACAGAAAAAAAAATTGGATATTCATATATTTCTATATTTTTGAAAGCAGACAATCTTGATTTCCTTCTGTGGTCACAATTCACTTCCACATTCATCGAACATAACATTAAAAAATAACGACGGGAGCAGCCCTCTCCTCCCGCAGAATCTACAAAGGGCACGAGAAGCTCCTGACCGAGGTGATCGTCGACGGGAGGGTGACCATCGCGAGAGCCGTTACAGAGGTCTCGGCCTCCGACAACGGAGCCAAGGTGTCCTGTCACGTGTCGAACCCGGCCACTGATGTTCCTCTCGTGGCTAATACGGCGATCGAGTTGTTTTGTGAGTTTTTTTTCCGGTTAATTTCGTTGTTGTGGTGGGGTTGTTTTTCTTAGTTGTTAGTGTAATTGTTGTTCTTGTTATTTTTAGTTTTCTGTAAAAGAAAACTATTGTGCCGGCTTGTCAGTCCGTCCACACTTTATTGTGTCCATCCTCAGATCTTCAAAACTACTGAGGCTAGAGGGCTGCAAATTGGTATGTTGATCATCCACCCTCCAGTCATCAAACATACCAAATTGCAGCCCTCTAGCCTCAGTAGTTTTTATTTGATTTAAGGTTAAAGTTAGCCATAATCGTGCTTCTGGCAACGATATAGTATAGGCCACCACAGGACCGTGGTTAAAGTTTCATGGGCCGCGGCTCATACAGCATTATACCGAGACCACCGAGAGATAGATTCATATTCGATGGCCTTGATTATACGCTGTACGGAAAACTCGATTGCGCCGAAACTATTATGGATTTGTGATAGTAGTAGCTGTTAGGATTTATTATGATAGTAACTGTTATGGATTTGCAATAGTCGTAACTACTGTATTGTGGATTTGTGACAGTATTACCTATTATGGATTTGTGACAGTATTAACTATTATGGATTTGTGACAGTATTAACTATTATGGATTTGTGACAGTAGTAACTATTATGGATTTGTGATAGTAGTAACCATTATGGATTTATGACAGTAGTAGCTATTATGGATTTATGACAGTAGTAACTATTGTGGATTTGTAATAGTAGTAACTATTATGGATTTGTAACAGTAGTAAATATTAGGGATTTTTATAGTTGTACTATCATTGGCATTTTTACTATTATTTATTGGTATTAATGGTAATAATTGGCTCAGCAGTAGTAAGGGTAGAAATAATATCAGAAATGATAACATGTTGTATTAATGATAATAATAATAATAATAATAATAATAATAATAATAATAATAATAATAAGAGTGGCATTTACCATGAGCAGTGAAATATTTATTATTATTATTATTATTATTATTATTATTATTATTATTATTATTGGTAATAATAATAATAGTTTCCATGAGCTATGACACTTTTAGTATTTATTATTATTATTATTATTATTATTATTATTATTATTATTATTATTATTATTATTATTATTATTATTATTTCATGAAACACGAAACTATTTCCACACTAAATAACATACACTAAGACAAACAAACAAACAAACATAGATAGATAGCTAAACGAATAAACTGACATCCTTCAAAACCCTCTCTCTCTCTCTCTCTCTCTCTCTCTCTCTCTCTCTCTCTCTCTCTCTCTCTCTCTCTCTCTCTCTCTCTCTCTCTCTCTCTCTCTCTCAAACCTCACCCTCCAAACGCTCCCCTCCCCCCGCAGTTCCCCCTTGGGAAGTGAAGGCGTGGGTGTCCCCGACCAACGTCTCGGCAGGTCAAGTGGCCAAGCTGATTTGCGAGTCGTCCTCGAGTCTACCCGCTTCGGGTATCACCTGGAGGTCGGGTTCAGTCACCAACCACGGAGCCGCTTCGATGAGTAGGCCGGGGCTCTACGGAGGTCAGGTCACCAGGTGAGAGGTCTAAGAAGGTTTTTTTTTTTTAAAGGCCAGGGTGCCATAGAGTGCCACTGGGGACCACTGAGTGCCATAGAGTGTTTTTAGGAGGTCAGGTCACCAGGTGAGAGATTTGAATAGGGTTTTAAAAATAGAGGGCCACTGAGTGCCATAGAGTGTTTTAAGGAGGTCAGGTCACCAGGTGAGAGATTTGAATAGGATTTTAAAAATAGAGGGCCACTGAGTGCCATAGAGTGTTTTAAGGAGGTCAGGTCACCAGGTGAGAGATTTGAATATGATTTTAAAAACTGAGTGCAATAGAATATATATATATATATATATATATATATATATATATATATATATATTATATAATTATATATATATTTTGTGTGTGTACGTAGTGTTTACATATATATATATATATATATATATATATATATATATATATATATATATATATATATATATATATATATATATACATATACATATACATAGCATTACCTATGTATAATACATACATGAATGCGAGCATGTGTATGTGTGTGTGTGTGTGTGTGTGTTCATACAACATTCATATACAACCTAGACGCACTACAAGCCTCTAAAAAAAAAAGGTGGTCATTACTTATTCAACACACAAAAAAAAAAAAAACATTAAAGTAAGCCTTCTGTATTCAGCTTCAGCAGAGAAAAAACATTACCACCTTTCACGGAAACATCCGCGTCTCTCCACTGACAAAAGTATAAATATTTTCTATATAGATTTGGAAAAGGGCAGAGGAATACCAAGGCTTCCCTATAAGTCCGTATGAGGGGCTCGCATATAAAATATTCAGTGGTAAAGTATCGAGTGTTTTAAAGTGTCAAGGATTTCTTAAAGTGCTGGGACAATACAGAAAGTTGCATTGACTTCCGCTTTGAAAAGCAGATGCAATTATAGGTACAGTGTTCTTAAATAAGGGGATTACACTGGGATTTACGGAAAATTTAAATCCTGTTGAATTGTTCTGGTGTAACTTTCTATTATTATGACTTTTTTTGTCTCGTATTTCTTAATTCATGTATTGTATTTTTATTGAACGTGTCTGCCACTGCATATGGCCCTGAGCTGATATTATTATTATTATTATTATTATTATTATTATTATTATTATTATTGTTATTATTATTATTATTATTGCTAGGTAATTCACAATGTCGAGATAGCTGTTATGTAAATAAAAATTCAAAATTATATAAATGAATTGTATTAATATGCAAAAGATAAAACATATTAATACATTCATTTATATTATTATTATTATTATTATTATTATTATTATTATTATTATTATTAATCTCAGTGGATTTCTGAACTGGTCACTTGAAGCTGATTTTCATAATTTATTAATTTTCCCTTTATTATCGAGGATAATAATTATCATA
Source organism: Macrobrachium rosenbergii (assembly GCA_039081455.1). Lineage (NCBI taxonomy): Eukaryota > Metazoa > Arthropoda > Malacostraca > Decapoda > Palaemonidae > Macrobrachium > Macrobrachium rosenbergii. The sequence continues at coordinate 23,968,455 of JANJGK010000046.1, forward strand.
ATTATCACACTTCCTTTGTTATCTTTATCATGTATTTGTTTCGAACTGTTTTTGTTTTGCCTCTTTGTTTCATCACAGACGAGACTGGAAGACTGAGGATTGAATACTCTAGTTATATATAATAGATAACTAATTATATCATTCATGGACTCTGGCGATAATGAGGGGAGTATGTTTATTGCATATAAATAATACTTATTTGCCAAATAAGATTGAATGACTTATACATTTTAAAGGGAATTGAATATTTTTTTATTAAAATCTTCATATCAAGTTTGGGGGTCCATTATTGCTTGTGGAAGTGTAGCTATGTGGTTTTATTTGCTTAAAAATATATTCTGTATGCATTAGTGTTTGGACATTTTCTCTTAATTTTAATTTGATTTTTAGTTTTCTGTAAAAGGAAACTATTGTGCCGGCTTTGTCTGTCCGTTCGCACTTTTTTCTGTCCGCACTTTTTCTGTCCGCCCTCAGATCTCAAAAACTAATGAGGCAAGAGGTCTGCAAATTGGTATGTTGATCATCCACCCTACAATCATCAAACATATCAAATTGCAGCCCTCTAGCCTCAGTAGTTTTCATTTTATTTAAGGTTAAAATAAGCCATAATCGTGCTTCTGGCAGATACTTGCCAGGCCACCACCGGCCTGTGGTTAAAGTTTCACGGGCCGCGGCTCATACAGCATTACACCGAGACCACCTAAAGGTAGAGCTATTTTCGGTGGCATTGATCATACGCTGTACATATTCTTGTCACGTATAGTGTCTTCTTCCCTTCTTCTTCTTCTTCTTCTTCTTCTTCTCTGTAGATCCGAGCTGGAAGTCAGGGCCCTTATAGAGGACAACCAACGCACGTACATCTGTGACGCCACAAACGGTCTGGGCGTCACCGTAACGACCAACGTTACTCTGAACGTGTTACGTGAGTGTTCCTGAGAGGAAGTTCTGTGAAATTCACCTTCTAAGCGAATCTGCCTGGGAGGACTGAGTGGAATTTCTGCTGACTTGATTGTCTACTGACTGGAAAGTTTGCTGACTGGAATGTGTACTGACTGGAATGTCTACTGACTGGAATGTCTACTGACTGGGGTGTCTGCTGACTGGAATGTCTGCTGACTGGAATATCCGTTGAATGGAACGTCTACTGACTGGAATGTATGCTAACTGGAATGTCTACTGACTGGACTGTCTGCTGACTGGAACGCCTACTATAATGTCTGCTGAGTGGAATGTATGCTAACTGGAATGTGTTCTGACTGGAATGTCTACTGACTGGACTGTCTGCTGACTGGAACGCCTGCTATAATGTCTGCTGAGTGGAATGTACTGTATGCTAACTGAAATGTCTGCTGAATGGAATGTGCACTGACTGGAACATCTACTGACTGGAATGTCTGCTGATTGGAATATCTATTGACTGGAACATCTTGTGTTTTTCCAGATGAACCCGTATGGAAAGACGTGCCCAGCGGGGTAGTGGAGGTCAGGGAGAAAGACGACCTCTTCCTCAGGGCAGTAGCCGATGCCAACCCACCTCCCGTGACGTGAGTTCCTTTTGAAAAATCCGAGGTTTTGTAATAGTCGATGATTTCCATTAATTTTATTTTAATAGAGATCTTTCACATTCCCAATTGCTCCCTGATCCCCTTCTCCTACCGAGAGTAACCAGATTTGGTATCTATTTATTAATGTATTAATATATTGTTTCTTTTTTGATAAGCGAGATCACTTATTTCTGGGTTTCCCTTCACCTTCTCTACTTTCTAATGAATAACCTTCCCCCTTCCTGCACTGTCCCAGTTACAAGTGGTGGAGAGGCCCCGTCCTGATTCAGGAGGACCTGGAGGAGGAGGGGGGATTGCTGGAGATGAAGAGGGTACACCGCCAGGAGGCAGGGGGTTACTCCGTGACCGCCGAAAGTCCCAGGGGCGTCGCCAATGCCTCCTTCGTCATCAATGTTCTCTGTAAGTTTGAGGTCGTGGGGCGTTCATGGGGAGTTTGTTTGCAGCTTAGTCTGAACAAAATTCTCTCTCTCTCTCTCTCTCTCTCTCTCTCTCTCTCTCTCTCTCTCTCTCTCTCTCTCTCTCTCTCTCTGAAGCTTAACAGATGTCATGTAAACAGACAAAATTTTTTGGGGTGCCTTGTTCATGGGCCAAGATTTCTTTACGATTAAAAAGCCAGACACACTTAATATTACTGTTTACATTTCTTAAAAGCGTGATTATGTTCATATTTCCTAAAAGCATCATTGTGTTTACATTCCTAAAAGCATCATTGTGTTTACCTTTCCTAAAAGCATCATTATCTTCACACTTCCTAAAAGCATCATTTTTGTTTACATTTCCTTAAGAGCATCATTATGTTTACATTTCCTAAAACATCATTATGTTCACATTTCCTTAAAGCATAATTGTATTCACATTTCCTAGAAGCATCATTATGTTCACATTTCCCAAAAGCATCATTATGTTTTACACTTCCTAAAAGCACCATTGTGTTCAAATTTCCTAAAAGCATCATTATGTTTACATCGTTATGTTTACATTTCCTAAAAGCACGATTCTTCTCCTTCTTCTTCTTCTTCTGCCTCCCACAAGACGGACCGGAGAGCATCATGGCGCCGAAGAGGGTCACGGTAGACGAAGACGGTTCGACCGTCATCACCTGCTCGGCCATTGGGAACCCCACCCCGAACATCACCTGGTTCACCCAGGATAATGACTCGAGGTAAGATTTCACCTGCGTTCGATTTCGAAGCATCATGTTTGCAGTCTGTTATCTTGAGTATATTTTATCTTGAGTGTATTTTATATAATGAGATTTCGTTTGAGTGATTGAGAGGATATATATATAAATATATAATCTTCACTAAATCTTCCTTTGAAGCATCCGCGAGGTACTGTCTTGGGGGATAAGCGAGGCCAGACTCCTGATCGACTTCGTCACCAGAGCTGACACCGGCTTCTACAAGTGCCTGGCCTCGAACGTAGTCGAGACCGCTAGGCCTATCAGGACAGCTGTGGTCGTCACTCGTAGGTTTAAAATACATTCTGTTTTTGTATGTATGTATGTATGTAAGTTTGTGCCTGTGTATGTGTGTTTATAAACAAAAGAGTTCATTTGTACGTCGAGACCTGTAGACCTCTAGGCCTATGAAAACTGCAGTGGTCTTAAGTCATAAGTTTCGCTATACGTTACTTGTCTGTATGTGTGTGGCTGCGTGTGTGTTTATATCTGTATATATATATATATATATATATATATATATATATATATATATATATATATATATATATATATATATATCTTGCTAGACCTATCACCGGAAGGGTCTATATAACGCAAAGCTACCTTCCAGAGGCACCAGAACCGCTGGAAGAGGAAGCCTCTAGGGAGGACGCCCCGAGCAGGCCGTGGGCGAAGGTGGGCGGGACGGGACGCCTGGAGTGCTTCGTGAAGGCGGCGCCGGCGCCCAATTTTCGGTGGACCATCAACGAGGACCGGGTCCTGTTCAACAGCCGGAAGTACTTCGTCAGGGGACCGCATGTAAGGAAATGAAATCTTAGCTGTTAATAATAATAATAACAATATCTTAGTTTTGTTGTACTGTCATCTTTTAATTAAGAGTTTCAGCCGTCTTACAACCCACCACAACATATATGAAATTCACAAGAGTATTTAGTTAATTAATTCAAAAATATGAAAATTCAAAAAACATTAAGTCAAAATTATAATATATATATATATATATATATATATATATATATATATATATATATATACATATATATATATATATATATATATATATATATATATATATATATATATATATATATATATATATATGTAACTCCTTCCAGATTCCTGGAATGTCACGTTTATGTAACTCCCTCCAAAGTCCTGGAATGTTAACTCCTTTCAAAGTCCTGGAATGTCATTTTTATGTAACTCCTTCCGAAGTCATGGAATGTCACATTTGTGTAGCTCCTTCCAGAGTCCTGGAATGTCATTTTTATGTAACTCCTTCCTGAGTCCTGGAACGTTAACTATTTTCAAAGTCCTGTAATCCCACATTTGTGTGTAACTCCCAGAGTCCTGGAATGTTAACTCCTTTCAAAGCCCTGGAATGTCACGTTTGTATAACTCCTTCCAGAGTCCTGGAATATTAACTCATTTCAAAGTCCTGGAATGTCACATTTGTGTAACTCCTTCCAAAGTCCTGGAATGTCACATTTGTGTAACTCTTTCCAGAGTCCTGGAATGTTAACTCCATTCAAAGCCCTGTAATGTCCTGTTTATGTAACTCCTTCTAGAGTCCTGGAATTTCACTTTTGTTTACCTTCCTCTCTCTAAGCTGATGGACGGTCTGGCAGAGTGGTCCTCAGTTCTGGAGATCAGGAGCGTCACGTCGAGGGACTACACGACCTATACGTGTACGGCATCCAATTACAAGGGAAGTTACACCTCCAACCACACCCTGGGGCCTCCGATACCCCCACACCAGCCTTATAACCTCAGCGTGAGTAATCCTAGATCTAGGAGTTTCAGTGTTAGAAGCATTTAAGTTAATTTACCAATGTCATAAAGTCCTCTTTCACAAGCTTGCCTCAGGTCCTCTAGACAAAGAATCTAAAAATTTAATTCTGGTACCCCCTCCAACAGGTAGCCAATGTCATAGGCAGCACAGCCATCCTTACCTGGATTCCACCTAGCCATGGGACCACGCCTTCAGGATACACAATTCGTTATCGACCATTGCATGATGAGGAATACTTAGTAAGTTGTATCTATAAATACTTGTATATATGTATCTTTACATCTCTTGACAGCCCAGTGGTAAAGGTACAGTCACTAAAGTGGGAGGTTCTCACTGTCGGGAGTTCGAATCTCCAAGGTGACGAATCACTTACAGATTATACTCCCCTTTGGTGTTATTGGCGAAGTAGGACGGATTTGGATATTAAACGACATTTGTAGCTGAACGTTTGTGAAAATATATATATAAAATATATATATGTCTAATCCACAAGCCGGACTTTCTTTCCCCAGCGCCAAAACGCCGCTGGACGCGGAGCAACGACTGCCAAAATCCAAGGACTGTCTCCCGGAGCCACGTACGAGTTCGCAGTCCAGACTTACAACTCCCAGGGCACTTCGGACTTCACGTCCCCCTCGACGAAAGTCGCCATACCAGGTTAGGCTTTTTTTTTTTTTTTTTTTTTTTTTTTTTTTTTTTTTTTTTTTCAGTTGGCTCAGTCTAGACGAATGCCGTGAACGAGAGTTCGAACAGAGATTGTGAATTATGCAGGGAATTATTTTAATGTTATTTTGGTCTTGGCAAACGCTTTTAGATATGAGGATTACATTCTGGAAAGAGCACTAATAATAATAATAATAATAATATGAGGATTACAGTCTGAAAAGAGCACTAATATTAATAATAATAATAATAATAATAATAATAATAATAATAATAAGTTTCAGGAACAAAAAACTAATTTTGAACTGAACCCAACAAGTATGTTTGAAAATGAAACTGAAACATCATAAATAATTATATAGTTCTTCTAAAATCAGAAACATTTCTCATTTATTATGATTCACAAATGATAAAAGGTTCCGGAAACTAAACACTAATTTTAATTTGAACTCAACAGGTAAGAAGTTAAAAATGTTAAAAACGAAGCTGAAACATATAAAAAATTAAATAGTTCTTCTCCCATCCGGTTTAAAAACCAGAAACATTTCTCATTTACATGTATCAAGAGTCCCTGGTTATCGCAGAAATCGCAAATTACCAAATAAAATTTTCAAAAGGGCTGTATATATATATATATATATATATATATATATATATATATATATATATATATATATATATATATATATATATATATATATATATATATATATACATACGCCTCTCACGACATGCCCACTTTCCTGCGCAGGCGTGGTGGAAGAGGTAGCGAGCAGCAGCAGTCAACCTCGCGTGCCACGTCTGACTCTACTACTGATGTCCTTGACCGGGGCAGCTCTGTTGGTCTTGAACATTTCCATCATTATCTGCTTCATCAGACGCTTCGCAATGAGCAGGAATACCCCAGGTACTGTTTTTGGGTCCTTCACTTTTCTTACAATGTATACCCCAGGCACTGTTTTTGGGTCCTTCAGTTTTCTTAAAATGTATACCCTAGGGCTTTTGGGTCCTTTTATAGAATGTATGCCCCCCGGTACTGCTTTTGGGTCCTCCACTTTTCTTAAAATGTGTACCCCAGGGGCTGCTTTTAGGCCCTCCACTTTTCATAAAACGTATACCCCGAGTACTGCTTTTGGGTCCTTCATTTTTATAGAATGTATACCCCAGGGTGATAATGAGTCGATAACATTGAATAAAACAGAATATAAAACAGAATATAATCAAATATTTTTCATTGTCTCGTCCTTGCCAGCAGCCTCGTCTTATAAAACCGCCATTTCCGAGACGTACACACCTGCGTCAACACCTGCCATGATCACAGATGACGACGAGGAGGAGAAAACTGGTGGGCCTGAGATTGTCACCTCCACTTCCCAATACCAGGTATTTAGATACCCTTGACTTCACTCAGAAGCTTTGAAACAGCTCCATTAATTGTCACCTCCGCTTCCCAATACCAGGTACTGTATTTAGATACCCTTAGCTTCACTCAGAAGCTTTGAAACAGCTCCACTGGAAGAAGTATTTAAGCAGATACATGATGATGTAAATATGCTTCTCTCAGCGACTCCTTTTTCTTACCCTCAGGTAACTCGGCAGTCATCGATAAGAAAAGAAGATAGGTTGGGCAGTCCAGGGATAACTCAAATAGTCCACCACTACAGCACAGATATCGTAGAGACTTCTAAACCAAAAGACAGCTTACTACCAACGATCCTGCCTTCTCCTCAGTTCATCACCATCGACAGCCCCACCAACCAGAGCAAAAGTGCCTTAATGAACGGCGGTCTGAACGTACGAAGCCCCGCGCCTTCAAACCCAAAGACTGAGCTGGCAAAATACAATGACTTTGGCCAGGACCAAGGACGCCATTTGGATGACAACATATCGAAGCGCATGAAGGCCGATGCCCAGGACATCCCGGACGTGTGTCCCAAAAGCTCAGGCTCAGGTGGGTCTCTCCTTCGCCAGGAGAGCCAAGAAGGTCCTTGCCAGGAAGATGACAGGGTTTCCTTGGCGTCCCACCACAGCAACACTTCCTACGTCAATCTTCCTGATCACGGGCACGGCCTAGGAAGGCAAACGCCAGTGGGCATACGTCGTCAGGGTAGTCTCAGTCCCACCCCAGTAGGCCTGCGAAGGCAGGGCAGCATGAGTCCTACGCCCAGAGGCTTACGCAACAAGGACCGCATGAGTCCCACCCCGATGGGCCTTCGTAGGCAAGACAGCCTCAGCCCAACTCCTTCTTTGCCTCCCATTCCTTCATCTCCGAATATCCACAGGAATTCCATTCCTGACCATTCTCAGGAACCACATGTTCCTTCTCCATCGACATTCTGCCCTAATAAAACGTCCCCGCGCGCTATGCATCAGGGACATTTGCATCCTGGGGTTCTAGGGTGCTTACACCATCGCGGATACCATCAACATCATCATCATCACCATGGCTTCGAAAAACCGCAACAGGAGCACCATCACCAAAGTCTAGAACAGCAGGGACACTTGGAGTTTCACCAAGGTCTGCCAATACAGGAGACAGAGAGAGGGACCACACAGTACTGTGAGTCAGAGCCCAGAGAGTTTCACCAAGTTCATGAAGCAGGTCCGTACTGCCACCAGGGGCACTACGGAAACCATCAACAAAATCAACAAATAGCTTCGAATCAAATGAACTTTCAAGGGTGCCAAGGGAGATCTTACCCACAGCGGAACGGCGTCCAGAACGCCCCTCTGACAAACCCGTCGTATGGCTACCCATCTCCAGAGTACCACTTACCAGGCCAGCATCATTACCATCAGCCTGTAGAGGAGTCACCGCATTTAGAACACCCTGCGAAAGTTGGAAGTGACCCTCCTCTTCCTAACACAAGAAACAGCCCCGTTCCCCATACCCAGAGGGAGTACCAGTACACAATACCCTTCACAGAAGAGGGCTGGCGCGGAGGATACCCACAGCACTCTTCGGCGGAGCAACACCAATTGCAGTGCATTAGGGAGGAGCCAAGCAGTGATCCCGCCGGATTAGATGCTAAATCCTGTACGGTAGAAACCGCCTGTAATGTAGAAGGGAGAAATGCGCATGACCAAACTTCTCAAGGTAAGTCAGAATCTTGAGATCAGTTAAATTAGAAAGAAATACAGATGGGGCATGAAAGATTTGGTTATTACCTTTCACAAATAGACATTAAAGTGAATTAGATATAAGGGGTATACGGTTTGAAGTAAGCTTTCCATGGGTGGGACAAAATGGGGTGTTTTATTGTCCGATTGAAATTATCAGACAGTTTATGTGAATGAAATTTTCAACAATTCGTTCACATACGTACAGGTAATCTGACACATTTGTTCTAAAAAAAAACGCTAAAACTGAATAATGATTTATCCATATTTTTGATCAGATGTGTCAAGGGTCAAGTTGATGGTAAGAATCTGTAAAATAGGAAAAATCCTCAGTAGCTTAATGACTTCTTTCTCATTTTTGTACCGCATCATAAAAGTACCAACATAGATTTTACTGAAGATAATAGTTTTAACTACACTGTGTGTGTGTTCGTATGGATGAAATATATGATTCTATTTTAAGCGTTGTTGTTTTCATTCCCTCCGGATCAGTAAATGAAAATTGTATTTATTACCTAGATGTTCAGTAGGCATATTAATAATATAAGTTGAGTGATGATATGATTTCGTAATAAAGAACAAAAAATTCCATGATACAGTTATATATATATATATATATATATATATATATATATATATATATATATATATATATATATATATATATATATATATATATATATTTATATACATACACACACAACTCCCTCATTCCCGATTCCATTCAATCGAAATGAGAGAACATGGTCAGAATTCCTGCATAACCCTGAGGAAGAAGAAGAAGAAGAACGAAAACATAGGGAAGGTAAAAATGTAAAAAAAAAAAAAAAAAAAAAAAATCACCTGGAATGAAAAGAAAGGGACCCTTCCCAAAGCGTTCATTCCGTTTCCTCGCAATAATATCTCTCACCTGTCTGATTCTCGAGTTCCCAAACATTCTTACGGAAGAGATATTCGTTCCAGGAATTCTCTGTCGGTGTAAAATTGACTTATGAATGGAATCGAGGTCCGAAAGAATGGCAAACTTTTCATTTATGCAGCGGACGGCGGCTGGGAAAACCACTATTGTTACGCATACAGGCAGACAACCACTATTGTTAGAGGGATAGAGAGCCACTACTGTAAGAGAGAGAGAGAAACTTTACAGTTAGAGAGAGAGAGAAAGAGAGTTACTACTGTTAGAGAGAGAAAGGGAACTACCGCTGTTGGAGAGAGCGAGAATGAGAGAGAGAGAACTACCACTGCTGAAGAGAGAGAACCACTACTCTCAGAGAGAGAGAACCATTATGTTGGAGATAGGACAGGGAAAGAAATGAGAGAGAGAGAGAACCACTACTGTTAGAAAGAGGGAGGGAGAGAGAGAGAGAAAGGAATAGAGAGAACCACTACCATTAGAAAGAGAGATGAAAAAAAACACTACTTTCAGAAAATGTGAGTCAAAGAGGGAAAGGAAAAGAGAGACCCACTACAGTGAGAGAGAGAGAGAGAGAGAGAATTCCCATTTCTAGAGGCATTCCCAGCAAACCAGATGAGCTTAGCACCAACGTCACGTCCGGCGGCGGAAACGAATGTCGACAGATCCGATAATTCCAGTCGGAGAAACAGAGGAAAAATTTATGGGTTATGTCCTCGCTGATGAACGGACTGGCAGACGCACAGACACACAGACAGACAGACAAAGAAGCTTAAGAACAGCCATTAATAAATTCTCTCTCTCTCTCTCTCTCTCTCTCTCTCTCTCTCTCTCTCTCTCTCTCTTTTCCTTTGAATTGAGGATACATTTTGGTAATTTTACAATCATTTCACATAATTCTTTTCTCTTAACTTCCTTATTCTCTCTCTCTCTCTCTCTCTCTCTCTCTCTCTCTCTCTCTCTCTCTCTCTCTCTCTCTCTTCCTTTGGATTAAAGATACATTTTGGTATATTTACAATCATTTTCACCATTTCACATAATTCTTTTCTCTTAACGTCCTTATTTTCTCTCTCTCTCTCTCTCTCTCTCTCTCTCTCTCTCTCTCTCTCTCTCTCTCTCTCTCTCCATTTAATTAATGGATAAATTATGGAATTTTAACAATTAGTTCACATACTTCTTTTCCCTTAGTCTTCCTTTTGTAATCTCTCTCTCTCTCTCTCTCTCTCTCTCTCTCTCTCTCTCTCTCTCTCTCTCTCTCTCTCTCTCTCTCTCAAGCTATAAAGTTGGTCATTAGGCCGGAGCAACACTTGAACACGCGCCCTGACACTTTGCATTCACTTTTCTTTCAACTAACAACTTTAGTTTCGTTTGATGTGACCAAAAATACAGAGACGAGAATTAATTCCCCCACCTGAAGTCCCGTTTGGGAAAGTGTCTCTGAATTAATATAAGCTTTGTCTGTCCGTCCGCACTTTTTCTTTCCGCCCTCAGATCTGAAAAACTACTGAGGCTAGAGGGCTGCAAATTGGTATGTTGATCATCCGCCCTCCAATCATCAAACATACCAAATTACAGCCCTCTAGCCTCAGTAATTTTTATTTTATTTAAGGTTAAAGTTTGCCATAATCGTGCGTCTGGGAACGAAATAGGACACGCCACCACCGGGCCGTGGTTAAAGTTTCATACGTCGCGGTTCTTACAGCATTATACCGAGACCACCTAAAAATAGATCTGTTTTCGGTGGCCTTCATTATACGCTGTACAGAAAACTCGACTGCACCGAAGAAACTTCGGCGTATATTTTTTTTTATTTTAAAGCTTATTATATTTTTTTGTGAAGTTGTCTCTGAATTAATATAGTGTTTTTTATAATATTTTTCCGGTAAAAGTGTCAAGACTTTGCTACTTTGTGTTGAAATTTTAAAACTTGTTATACTCTCACATGACAGCCCGTCATTTATCTGGTAAATAAAATGGACAGAATCATTTTGGCTTTCGTCCTCTGTCTCGATGTGATGTCTGTCAGTCCTTCTGTCACTTATACGCATCAGACATCACGGTAATAATCACTTGTATATTATAAAACATAGATACGAACTTTGCGCTCTTTATTTAGTATAAAACATCATTTACAGTAACTAAAATCTAAAAGTTCTTCCGTAGGGAGGTATTGCCGTCAGTGCACCTCATGCGGCGCACTGTAGGCATTACTTAAGGTTCTTTCCAGCCTGCTGCTGCGACCCCTTTCGTTCCTTTTACTGTACCTCCTTTCATATTCTCTTTCTTCCATCTTGCTATCCACCTTCTCCTGACAGTTGATTCACGGTGCAACTGCTTTGAGGTTTTCCTCCTGTTACACCTTTCAAATCTTTTCCTCTCAATTTCCGTTTCAGCGCTGAATGACCTCGTAGGTCCCAGTGATTGGCCTCTGGCCTAAATTCTATATTCAATCGTATATTCAGTTCAAAATCTAAAATGTCTTTCAATTTTCCAGGAAAACGCCGGAAATAACTTGAGGTATGAAAAATAATCAGCCAATGACTAAAGGAAAATTCTCTCCGCTCCGCCAACCCGTGACCCTCATTAACCGAGGTCAAGAAAGGTCATGTCGAAAACAATGAGGTTTTTGCGAGGTCGTTTTTAACCTCAGGCACGTGGGAGGTAACCTGTTTCGTGAAGTGGTAAATATTCTTTATTTTGCGAAGGATTTTATCATTCCTCTCTCTCTCTCTCTCTCTCTCTCTCTCTCTCTCTCTCTCTCTCTCTCTCTCTCTCTCTCTCTCTCTCTCTCTCTCTCTCTCTCTCGTGCATTTTTTGTTCCACACATAGACGCGACGCCAAGTTCTGCAATTGTGGATGCGGTCAGTACTTGGTGCGGTGACCAGCAGTAAATGTCAAAGGCTTTTACATTATATATTTGTGTGTGTGTGTGTGTATAATGCATGTATGAATGTATATATATATATATCTATATATCAAAGCCTCCAATACTCTGGCTGTAACCCTTCGCCAAACATTTAAAACCTGTAATTCCCTGGAGGAGACGAGTCGAGTACCTGTCCCTCCTCCAGGTATGTCAAGCCGGAGGGCGCCGACACCCCGACCCAAGAGGAGGCGGGTGAATTATCTATTAGCGATGATTTTAAAGAAGAGGGAATCAATCTTGGCGCTTGAGAGATGAGCCGTTACAAAGCCCCTTGTTCGAATCGGTCGGTTTAGCGAGCTGTTGTTGTGTGGCAACAGCGAATGATGAAAAGAACAGGTTTTATTTTATTCCTTTTGCTAGATACTGAGTGGAAGTGTTGATTACTTCTATATATATTTATATGTACGTATGTATATATGTATATATATATATATATATATATATATATATATATATATATATATATATATTTATATATATATACACATATATATACAGTATATATTTATGTTATATATACATATATATGTATATATACGAATATATAAGTAAATAAATATATATATTGTATATATACATGCGTATAATACGGCATATATATATATACATACATACATATATATATATATATATATATATATATATATATATATATATATATATATATATATGTATGTATGTATATATATATATATATATATATATATATATATATATATATATATATATATATATATATATATATATATAATGTACGTGCTTGTATGTATACGTGTGTGTGCGAATGTTTATCTACATATCATTTCATAACACATTTTCAATTACAATTTCAAATGACATATTAAAAAAAAACAAATCACAAAAAATAATTAAACCTCATCTCCCAAGCAGAAACGAAGTAACCAAAGCCCCAACAATAAAAGAAAAATATCCCCCAACTTAATAACATTAAAAAAAAAAAGAGAAAAACTTTATAAATAACTCTTCAACACTTCCGAACAACGTGGGAAGTAATAGGCATCGCCTCTCGGAATATTAATTAATATTAAATATTCCTTTGCCTTCAGATAACTTCCGGAGACTTCGGTAACAAAACTCGCACACTCTTTCGAATGTGAAGAATCTGCTTTGAAAAGCTTTTTTTTTTTTTTTTTTTTTTTTTTTTTTTTTTTTTTTTTTTTTTTTTTGGGGGGGGGAAGGAGTGGATATTAATATTGAAAAAAAAAAAAACTTAAAGTTCCCGATGAGAGTTTTCGTACCTGTGTTTCGCGTCGATGCTTTGACTTATGATGATGGTGATAATAATAATAATAATAGTAATGATAATAATAGTATTTTAAGGTCAGATATTATTTTTATTATTTATAAAAAATCATTTTAGTGGCATGAGTCACTAAAATTATGAAAAAAAATCTACATTATTATTATTATTATTATTATTATTATTATTATTATTATTATTATTATTATCATTATTATTATTTATAAAGAATCACTTATGAGTCACTAAAATGAATTAAAAAATCTACACTTCTATCCTTTATTATTATTATTATTATTATTATTATTATTATTATTATTATTATTATTATTATCATAACTTCTCTTAAATATAACCACCACTGCCTTTCAAACTCTTCCCCATTCCTCCACTAATTTCAATTCAGCAAAAAAAACTTTGTGAAGGCACCCTTCAAGCTTTATTTACCAAAGAAAGAAAAGAAAAAAAAATACAATGTCCTATTCACTCAGGCAAATTCTTAAATTCCCAGGAACAAGACTCCGGTTTCTTAATTAGCAAACAAGAGGACCACTTTCTGTACAGGTAGGTTTACCCGCGGGATTATTATTCGTGAAACTTTGTGTCAACAATACGCCTCTGGGAAAAGTCCCGTTTCTATTAATGTTGACTCATACGCGAGAATTAACTATTCTTTTATATCTGCGCTTTTGAAAAACGGCCCACAGTTCTTTTTTAGGTTTGGGGGGAGGGGGGGGCGGGGGTTTGAGAAGGCAGTGTTGATATTGTGCAGTGTTTTATTAAAACTACAAATTTTTTTTTTTTTAGTTCTTATATTTTTCTTTTCAGTGTGAACTGTCAACGAAAAAATCATTTATTTTACAATTTTTTTCTAAACTTTATTTATTTTTCTTCTCAGTGTAAACTGTCAATGACAAAATCATTTATTTAAGTTTTTTCAATAATTTTTTTCTTTTCAGTGCAAACTGTCAACGACAAAATCATTTATTTTACAGTTTTTTAATATTTTTTTTTTTCAGTGTAAACTGTAAACGACAATACAAAACCTTTTTTTTTTATAATTGTTTGTTCTCTTTTTGCTGCATTTTCAAGTAGGCAATAAACTTCCGAGCTCGGAGGCTTCATAAAATGGTATCTTTATGTGTGCATTTGTGTGTGTAACCTATGCATGTGTGTGTGTGGATTTGCGTGCAACCATGTGCACAAGGGTCCACTGACTTGAAATTCAAGCTTCCAAAGATTATTATGGTGTTCATTATGAAGAAGTAAGAGGAAGTAAAGGGAAATAGAGAAAGAAGAGATCCCACTTACCAAAAAAGAAAAAAATAAATTAATAAATAGATGAAAATGTAATAAACTGCAAGAAGAATATCATTAGGGTACCAATCCACTGCATTTTCGCTTGAACTTCTGAAAACTTAACGAAAACTAACCCCTTAAAAAAATGTTCGATTCTTGTTGCTTTTAAATCACCGTCAGTTTCAATCAATGTCTGTGTTCCGGTCACTGGCGATGCACAGACGTCATAAATTCCTGACGAGGAAAACGGTAAAGGGAAAAGAACCTTCCGTAGTCAGAGTGACGTCGAGGAAGACGAGAATCCAGCCCGACTTGACCAGGGGATCGGAAGGTCTCCTGCAGAAGTCACTGAAGGGGAAAAAAAAAGTTTCTCTCTGTCAAGTCTAGCAGAGAATAATATTTCTTCGCAACAGGTCAAAAAGAATGGTTTTAGTTTTCTGTGAAAGAAAACTATTGCGCCGGCTTTGTCTGTCCGTCCGCACTTTTTCTGTCCGCCCTCAGATCTTAAAAGCTAATGAGGCTAGAGGACTGTAAATTGGTATGTTGGTCATCCACCCTCCAGTCTTCAAACATACCAAATTGCAGCCCTCTAGCCTCAGTAGTTTTTATTTTTATTTAAGGTTAAAGTTAGCCATAATTATGCTTCTGGCATAATATAGGACAGGCCACCACCTGACGGTGGTTAAAATTTCACGGACCGCGTCTCATACAGCGTTATACCGAGACCACCGAAATATAGATCTATTTTCGGTGGCCTTGATTTAACGCTGTAGTGGCTGTACAGAAAACTCGATTGCGCCGAAGAGACTTCGGCGCATTTTTTACTTTTTTAATTTTTTTTTATACCGAGCTTAGAAAGAGAAATGAACTTAGGTATCTAGTTCAACAAACGAAGGATATGATTCTTCCTTCATAGATGTCGATGATTAAACTGAATCACGACTAAATAATCGCAAATCCTTAAAAATTTTACAAGAAGAATCGCTCTTTTTCCTGATTAATTAAGACATCTTTAACAAAATTCTGTTAACAAGTTATGACCACTTGTCTTGGAGCAAGAGCCCGTGCTGGTATAAGGCCGACTTATATATATATATATATATATATATATATATATAGATAGATAGATAGATAGACAGATATATGAACGTAACTTCGTGTTAATTTATTAATTATTTCTTTCTTATTTTTATCCCTATCAAAGTGTACTCACCTTCTCCAGCTGTTTAACTGCATACATACATACATAATTCTCTGTAAACTCTTCATGTACTCATTGAAATATTCACCTCGCTCTAAACATGCCCCCCGCTTCCAGCTACCTAACCAGACCACTTCCACAAGAAAGGACCTTCACAAAATTAAATAAATAAACCCTATGTTGGTGTAACATGAATGCCTCTTCCTCCTCCTCCTCCTCCTCCTCCTACTCTTCCAACTCCTCCTCCGCCTCCTCCTCCTCTCCTCATCCTCTCCTCCTCCAACTCCCTCCTACTCCTCCTCCTCCTCCTCCTCCTCATCTCCTCCTCCTCCTTCCCCTCCTCCAATTCCTCCCCCTGCTCCTCCACCGCCAACTCCTCCTCCTCCTCCTCTCCTCCTCCAACTCCCTCCTCCTCCTACTCCTCCTCCTCCTCCTACTCCTCCTCCTCCTCCTCCAATTCCTCCTCCTCCTCCTCCTCCTCGCCTAGGCCTAATTTACCGCATTTAACCACCTAAGCGAAATTACGAGGAACATTAACCGCGAAAGTAGATCCCCAAAAGTAGGCTCATTACCGAATTCTTTGGGAGAGGCCCTCTGTCTCTCGTAATGAGGTCCCCAGGGGTGTTGGGACAGAAAGCTGAGGGAGATTGTGAGTGGGTGTTGGTTTTATTTATAAGTCTTGGTTTGTATTTGTTAATTTTTATAGCTTTGGTTGAGGAGTGAGTGGAGAGAGAGAGAGAGAGAGAGAGCATAACGTAGCTGTCTATAGGTTGATACCACACTCTCGCTTGGATAGGTAGGTAAAAGAAGAAGAAGAAGGAGGAGGAGGAAGAAGAATAAGAAGAGGAAGGAGAATAAGAAGAGGAAGAAGAAGAAGAAGAGGAAAAAGCAGGAGGAGAAGAAGAAACAGAGGAATGAGAAGAAGAAGAGGAAGAATAAGAAAGAAAAAAACCTAGGTGACAAACACCCCAACGTCACTCACATACCTCAGAAGAGGAAGAAAAAAAAAAAGTTCCCCCCAAAAAAACTAAACTCAGGAGGATTATGTCAAAGTAATGCTTTTAGCTCCGGCAAACACCCAACTATATATTTTTACACCAAAGGGCTTAAGTAATGCTCTTACGTCACACGCCGCGCCTCGACGAGGGAAGGAAAAAAACTTTTGAAGTGAAATGGGGTTTTTTATATGAATACACAAATATGTATATATACATATATGTATGCCTATGTTTATATTCAGTATTGCATACGTATATATAAAATATTTTATACATACGTATATGTATGTATGTTTGTATATAAATATAAAGTATTATACATATATATAAATATAGCTATATGTACGTATAACATATACATACACATGTATATAAACTCCTTGCCTTTCCTAGCCTTTGCCGATAAAACATAACGAGCCAGCTTAATGTTCAGATATACAACTAAATCCCTCTGTATTCCCATTCAAGGAGGAAACAGATTACTTCCCGAGATAAAAACTTTTCTCTGTAGAGAGATGAAAAAGGTCTCTCTTTTTTCATGGGAGCTAATTACCAGTGTGCATCTGTCTTCTACCACAATCCGTACTTTAAGTAGGCTGGAAGAGGGAATTTAAAAGATTAATAACAAGTATCTTGGCAAATAAATTACGTGGGATTATTTTGAAAAGTATGCTATGGAGATTTGGGTTTCTTATATATACTTAGATATAAAAAACTCATAAGAGTTGATTTTTACTTTACGTAGGTTGGAAGAGGGAATTTTCAAGATTATGATAAGTATCTTAGCAAATATATTACAAGGGATTATTTTGAAAAGTATGCTATGAAGATTTGGGGTTTTTATATACTTATGAAACTCATAAGTTTATTTTTGCTTTAAGTAGGTTGGAAGAGGGAATTTTAAAGATTATAATACGTTGGTATATACATTACAAGGGATTATTTTGAACAAGAAGCAATGAAGGTTTGGGTTTCTTATACACTTTGATGCGTGAAGGGAAAGCGTTTATCTTTCAAAAGTGTTTATTTGATTTTTGGTATTAATGGAAATTCATTCAATAAAACAACAGGTATTCATTTCAAATTATAAAAAGAGAATCATTTCTAACATATTTCTGCACCAATCTAATTCTGGAAACAATCACGAAAGACAAAACAACGCTTTTCTGAAAACGCAACTTACGAGGGGCTACGAACGTTACACTGTTGCCAGGTGTCTCTTGCGAGCCATCTCACCGACTATCTGACGATACCAAACGACCTTGTTATCTCACGCGTCTCCCAGGAAACGAGGCTGTTTGTTCTTCGTCATTTCCCCGTAGGGAAACACGCAGTTTCACGGTGTTTCCAACTTTCCATCCTAGAAGGCTCGCAGCAGGTGAGAGAGGGGCAAAAAACTTAAAATTTCTCCGGAGGTGTTCCACCTGATGACCAGGGGTTTAAGAGGATCTGACAGGGAAGAAGAAGAGCCCGGTTTGTTTACATTAAAGCCGGGGCTTAAGAGACCGGCGTCGGGTCAGTGGACGGTGATAGCTCTAGATGACGTGAGATATTTTCAGTGTCTTCTTTTGAATGAAAATACGATACCACGCTGTTTATGCTCTTCAGCTGGTGAGTAAAGGAGGACTGACAAGTTTGTTTTTAAATAGTGAGAATGTACGGTGCTGGCTTGCCGTTATCTACGCGTCGTCCACTCCGAGGTGCTTGTACTAAACACCGTATGGTAGATGTAAAGTAGACGGCCACACGAAGATGTTTATTAATATAATTTCTCGACCACACAATAAAGAACCCCGTAGGCGGGTAATGCCGTTAGTGCACCTCATGCGGTGCACTGTAGGCATTACTTAAGGTTCTTTGCAGCGTGCCCTCGGTCCCCCGCATTCCTTTTACTGTACCCCCTTTCATATTCTCTTTCTTCCATCTTACTTTCCTCAACCCTCTCCTAACAATTGATTCATAGTGCAACTGCTTTGAGGTTTTCCTCCTGTTACAACTTTCAAAACTTTTTACTGTAAGTTTCCATTTCAGCGCTGAATGACCTCATAGGTCCCAGTGCTTGGTCTTTGGCCTAAATTCTATACTGAGTTCAGTTCAATTCACACAATATCGAAATGGGTGTATATAATACTTTGATTCCCGAAGGGCTAGTACTGAACACGCCATGTTTAGTACTTGTGCCTGTAAAACCAGGCAACGACTCGAATCCTGCCGGAGACGAAGCACTTATCGGTTGTAATTCCTCTAGGTTGTGAGTTGTTATGAAGGTATAGTGGATTTTTTAATTCCCCTTCGTCGTAAGTTATTACAGAGGTATAGTGGATTGGATATTAAACGATATTTGTGGTTTAATGTTAGTGAAGATAGGAAAGTACGCGTGTGCAATATATATATATATGTATGTGTATATATATATATATATATATAATATATATATATATATATATATATTTAGTATATATATACTGTATATATATGTATATGTGTTTCCATACTTAACATATACATATACCACTATAACAAATACAAATAACAACTTCACCACCACCATAACAAACTAACAGCACAAAAAACAACGCCAACAATAAAAAAAAAACAAAGCCAAAACGATCATGACAATTAAAACAACACACACCAGATAATATCTCGCTGACCCTCTCAGGATAATACCTTCATTACGAACGAAGGAAAAGAAGGAATATCCTGGCGTCCGTTTCAGGAGAACTGGGAGATAATCTCTCGGCGTTCACCGCATAATTCTCGAGTTCAATTAAAACTGGGGGAATAAATGATGTTTGAATTCAGACGGAAAATAATGTTTTTGCTAATCTTCTTATACACGGAGGCTTTATGTTGCGTCGTAGAGTGTAATAACGAACGCTTTCCGCGGAGAAGAAATGTCAGATGTAGTATAGCAAATACGGGTGTAGGAAGCTTTTGTGTAATGTACACTGGCCTAAAATGAAAGTGCAGTATCTGCAAAATTTTCGAAATTGAGACATGCCGCCATTTTTGCCATTTTTTAGATATTTTTATAATTTTCATACATTTTGTTTTTCCTAATTTTGTTTTTAGAAATTTTATGTTTTTTTATATTTTTGTCTTTATTTTTTATTATTCCTATGTTTGGTTATAAATATATTTATGTATGTATGTATATGTATGTACATGTATTATGAAAATATATATACATATATGGATGTGTGTTTATATATGCATACATACTGTACATACATACATACATACATATATATATATATATATATATATATATATATATATATATATATATATATATATATATATATATATATATATACATACATCTAGAATCCCTTTGCCCACACCAAAACAAAATGCATACGTCTGAATATTCAAAAGCTAGATAAAAAGCACCCGCATAGTTACCAGATAATCTACATCAGAAAATTCCAACAAAGGACAGACATGGGCATTTTATTCCATCCACCTTCAATCTTTAACGAGAAGAAATTCCACTAGGGGAAGTTTATGGCAAAAAAAAAAAAATAAAAAAGACTTTTATAACCAAGAGTAAAAAAATTAAAATTGAAAATTAACTTGGGAAAACTGAATGAGAACAAAACAGATATATTTTCGCACCCTCACCTGAGGGTCGTTTCCCTCTAATCCGGCGACTTTGTCAGTTTTTCTTTTGGAATGAGAGAGAGAGAGAGAGAGAGAGAGAGACAGAGGGGATGGGGGAAAGGAGGAACGAACCGACAGACACAGACAGAGAGACAGAGAGAGAGAGAGAGAGAGATGGATGGATGGAAGGAGAGAGAGAGAGAGAGAGACAGATAGATATAGAGAGCGAGACAGACAGGGAAGGGGTTTGGGGGAAGGAGAGAGAGAGAGAGAGAGGAGAGAGACTGACTCTCCATTAAAGGGAATATAACCCTTATAATTCTCCAGCACACGAAACCCCCGAAATGACGTTTGTTTCTCCCACGAAATTCGAAGCTGCCGAAAAATCATTTGAGTAATTTAGATTTTCGTTCTTAACCGAAGAATCTCTCATAATTTTTTTACCCTGAGTTGTCCGTTTTTCAATATTTCGTAAAAAAAAATCCAAATCCTTTGTGTAAAATGAAGAAAAAATTTAGTAATCAGTTATTTTGATTTTTCATTTTAATGATTATTATTAAATGAATAGTTATTCATTTTCTGTTTGCACAAATAAATTTTATAAATTTTCTTTATAAAATATTTTATATTCTTGTCACTGTTCTTATTGTTCTTAATAGTCTTAGAATTTTGTTATTTATATTTTCATAGATATACTTAATTGTGATCATTTTATTCTCTGCCGCTGCATTCCTAAGAAGGATAATAACGCTTCCTTTGTCATCCTTCTTCGTATCAATTTCCGAGGCGTTATTTGTCTCACATCAGTGACACAAATAACGCTGAAATAATGAGGCCCATTCACGAAAACGCTAGTAATACTCTATGCGTAATATTGTGAAGAATCACCATTGCTCAACCATATGCAAATAACCCTCTTTTACCGGAAAACCATTCTGCAACTCTTAACCTAAATCTTTCTTCTTTCTAAGCAAACCCACTCTTATTAACCTCTGGGTATCACGTCACGACCCAAAAGGAATTCTGCAACCTCATCTTTTTCCCCAAGACGGGATTTTGAGAAGGGTATTTTTTCAGGGCTCGGGAACGATCAGACGCGTCTTAACTCTGGCCTAAGATGGGATCTTATTCTCCTCTGTTTATATGGCTGATGAGAAGCGAGGATATACTGGGATTATTATTATGCTCTTGGTTTCTGGGTTGGAGAGTTATCGGAAGGCGCGTTTGGAGTACTTGTGTGGGAGCCTCTGAGAGGGAATCGTATGGTTACGTTATGGCCGTTCTTTTAGCATTTTTCGTTCTTTTAGCATTTTTCGTTCTTTTAAAAAAAACTGGCTTCGTTGCACATTTTTTCACGATATATGACGCAGGTCTTTATTGTGAAGATTATATTTTCGTAGTTTTGATCTAAATAAGGAGTCTGAGCTCCTCTTAGAGCGAATCATAAGTGTTTACGTTATGACCGTTCTTTTAGGATTTGTCGTTCTTTTACGAAAAAATGGATTCGTGGAACATTTTTCACGATGTACGCAAAGGGTCTTTATTGTGACGATTACATTTTCGTAGTTTTGGCCTTAATAAGGAGATAATTCGTAAGATACGATAATATTATCATTGATTTTTCCTAAAGGGTGATTATTCGGATGAGACAAGTGAGAGGCCAAACGGAACTAACAATACTGTAAATAAAACCTTAAAAACAGTCAACTACAAATGCAAGTAAAAAATGCGACGAAGTTTCTTCGGCGCAATCGAATTTTCTGTACAGTGTATAATGCTGTATGAGCCGTGGCCCATGAAGCTTTCAGCCACCGCCCGGTGGTGGCCTGTTCTATAGCGTTAGCAGATGCACGATTATGGCTAACTTTAACCTTGAATGAAATCAAACCTACTAAGGCTAGAGGGCTGCAATTTGGCATGTTTGATGATTGGAGGGTGGACGATCAACGTACCAATTTGCAGCCCTCTAGCCTCAGTAGCTTCTAAGATCTGAGGGCGGACAGAAAAAGTGCGGACGGACAGACAAAGCCATCACAACAGTTCTTTTACAGAAAACTAAAAAACTAAATAGACGTCTCGACGTAAAAACGATAGCT